>OW052222.1:161373878-161973878 GCA_932526605.1 Nephrotoma flavescens | reverse complement strand
AGCCCAGGTCTCTAGCGTGTTATTAAAATGAACAACACACTCCCTTTAAATGTGAGTAAATGAAAAACTCTTTCTTTCTTCCGTATCCGCTCGCCTGTATTTTATCAATATCAACTGTACAACGAAACCATTAATCGGGTTGCGTTCATTTCGAATCTTGGCGTGATCTTTGTCGTATATTATGCTTCGTACATTCTCCTGTTTGGTCATCCCCTTACCACTGTCGTTCTAAGAGAATTGAGAGTATGCAGAAACAGTTTATTTTGTTCGCGCTACGACGGTTACCATCCATGTGTGCTGAGGATTACGTTCTTCCGCCCTATCAGAATTGACGCAATCTTTTGAAACTGAAACATCTAGATAATCGCCGAGATGTAGCTATCGCGCTCTTTGTGCGTGATATCATTAATTCCCGTGTCGATTGTATGGAGTTACTAGCACGTATCAACTTATTTACTCCCGAACGATGCGTCAACGCGATGGAGCTTTATTCATCGACCGAGCGATAACGAACTACGGTGTTTTTGATCCAATTTGGAGGGTTGTCGAGAGATTCATGTAAGAAAGTTTTATATAATCTTTTGTAGTCGAGCTTATGTGCTGTAAATTTTTACCAATTGTTTCGTTGTGCTGATTGTAGTCAGTAGGCACCATTTATAAATAAATAAATAAATAAAAGTTTATGATAGCATTGAACATCTCATTTGTGTAAAGTACACATTACCTTTACTTGGTAGGTAGAGCACAATGGCAGTGAAATATGTCCAAAATAACAAAAATAAGCAACTATTAGTAAATACAGTGTTAAAAAGATTCTTATAAGAATTTTGTGTGGAAACTAGAAAAAAATAAAATTATTTTACGTTAAGATTATTTTAAGTATTTTACGTCATCAGGAATGGGTACAAAGGGCCGAATGTTGAAGGGCCGACGCCGAATGTGTCGAAGGGCCGAATGTGTCGAAGGGCTGAGTGTCGAAGGGCCGAATGTCGAAGGGCCGAATGTGTCGAAGGGCCGAATGTATCAAAAGGACGAATGTCAAAGGGTCGAATAGGTCGTAGGGCCGATTTTTTTTTGTTTTTAGAAATGTAATTTTTTAAATTTGTTGTTTTATGGAATATTTAGAAATTTTTTTTTTAAACATAAATGAATTTCTTATGAATTTATGTATTTTACTATTTTTCATCTTTGGATATTCATGAAATTCTATAACGTATCTAGTCAGCGATACATTTTGGTGAAGGAAAATTTTGTCATGCGCCACCTGAGACATTTGGCCCTATGTTAGCCTTCTGATAATTTGACACATTCGGCCCTGCGACATTCAGCCCTTCGACATTCGGCCCTTCGACACATTCGGTCCTTCGACATTCGACCCTTCGACATTCGGCCCTTTGATATCATACCATTCAACATAGCCCGAAATCTAAGAAGTTTTACATAAGACAATACTAGCTGTTTCCATATCTCCAAATGCAGGGTATAAAAAATTTGTTTACAAAGACATTATGTGGAAGTTATTATTACATTACGATAAGACAATCAAGTGAGCTGCTAAAGGACATTTCCATAAAAATAAAGTAATTCTGAATTTTGTTCTGGTAAATTAAGTCAATTCAGTCGATATGAGTAGTTTCGTGAGAAAAATGCTTATAAAGTAACACAATCAAATAAATCAAGTGCAATTTCCAAATTGACAGTAGGAGTATCTTTTTTTTTATTATTATCACTGCAATCTGTTCTGGGTTCTGAAGCCAAGGCTCTTCCATGCCGTTGCCAGCCAATTCGAGGACGTACGGCTATAGGTCCGATTTATATCACCATCTGCACATTGCATAGCTCCATGCCAGCATATACAGGCATAGTAGATGGGTCGGCCCATGAGTTTTGCATTCTCCGACAGGGGGTCATAGGTGTGTTCCATTTCATCACAGATCGTAATCTGTACATGAAAATTCCTTTTGCATCCTGCCCTTACTGAGATTCGAACCCGGTACCTCCCGATACCAATGCCAAAGCTTTAACCACTGTCCCATTTGTTCGGATTTGGAGTATCCTTTTTAGTTCTGCTAAATCAACTGGATTTTATTGGTTTGCGTAGGTAGGTTGTTGTAGGTTTTGGTTATTAACCCATTCAGCTTTTGACCTACTCACACAACTACAGTATACCACCTGCACATCGCAAGCTTCATGTCAACCTGTACATTGACGTGGACGGTGGGTCGGCGCTGAATTCTGCACTCCATCAGAGAGTCTTAGTTGTATTTATTTTCATCACAGATCGTAATCGATGGCAAAAATTTGGTTTGCATCTAGCCTCTGATGGGATTCGAACCCAGTACCTCAGGTCCAAGTGCCGAAGCTTTAACCACTGCACCACTTGTCCGGTTTGCTTAATTCTTGTTAAGATAAATTTTGGATATCGTAAAGTTTATCAGAAAATTCGACTATGTCGAAATAATCGTCTTATAGGTTAACACAATCAAATTGGTTAACTGTCATTTAGAAACAGAGAGTTGGGATATCCAGTTTAGTTCAGGTAAATGAACACGAATTTCATGGTTTGAAAAAAATTGCTCTCATAAATTGCACGCAAACTTTAAAATGCATTTAACACATTCAGCAACTGGACTAAAAAATGGCTCATATTATTAAACGAATCCAAATCAGTACACTACAACTTTACAAATCAAAATGTAAACTTTATTCCCGTGGGTCTCACCAAACCAAATTCCATATGCAAATATAGCTAAATATCTTGGAACGAGCCTCGATGCTAAGCTAAGATGGAAAGAAGACATCAAGAAGAGAAAAGAAGAGTTGAACATCAAATATAGGAAGATGTACTGGCTCATGAGTAGAAGTTCTAAGCTCTCAATACACAACAAATTGCTTCATACAGGCAAATCCTAAATCCAGTATGGACCTATGGTATCCAACTGTGGGGTTGTGCCAAGAAAACCATTATATAAATGATACAATGCCTCCAAAATAAAGGGATGCGAGTGATTATGAATGCGCCACCAATGAAATAATGGAACTAGCAAGGAAACACGCACAGGGATTATCTCGACAAGCAAATGCAAATATCCGTCGTATGTCGGGCACCACCAATGGAGCGAGGAGACTTGAAGGCAGAAACTGCTGGACCTGGTCTACTAGATGCTCTTTGAATCAGTTGTAATATTAAATAAATAAATAAATAAATAAATTTATTAAATTATTAAAAAAATAACAATTCTGGATATTGTAGGGTTTGTTGAAAATTTCACGATGTGGAAATGTTAGCCATAGGTTGACACAACCAAATGAGTTAAAAGCCATTTCCAAAAGAAGCGGAGATGTATCATTTTTCATTCTCTTTGATTGATTGGTTAGTAGATTTTATTGGTTAGTAGTTTAAGTTTAGATCAATTTTGGATATCGTAGAGTTTGTCGGAAAATTTCATTATGTGGAAATATTAGCCTTCGATTGACACAAGCAAATGATTTGTAGTGAGACATAATAACATGAGAGCCTGAATAGGTCTACCT
This sequence comes from Nephrotoma flavescens, assembly GCA_932526605.1. Classification (NCBI taxonomy): domain Eukaryota; kingdom Metazoa; phylum Arthropoda; class Insecta; order Diptera; family Tipulidae; genus Nephrotoma; species Nephrotoma flavescens. Next base: position 161,970,344 of record OW052222.1, on the reverse strand, counting down.
TTGGCATAGGGGATTGTCCAAATTAAAAAACCATAACACAAATATTGGGCACCGTTATATTTCTTAAAATCATCATTTTATAAGGATGAAAGTATTGAGCACAATTTCGTCCCTCCATACACAATCAGAGCTCTCGACGAAGCGTATAATTTTCTTGACTATCACTCCTCAGATTCCAGGATATTGTGTATATACTTGATACAAAAAATACAAAATACGAAGCAAATAAAGTCTCTAAATGAAGATGGAGTGAGTCTCATAGAGATGGCGACCATCAGTTTACCTAAGGCAGATCAAATGGTGTGAGATGAGAGTGATTGATTGGAAGTTCTTTTGAAGGTCGCACTGATGCATAATATAGCGTCTTAAGATTTTAGATTGGCTGGAACATTTAGAGCTGTTCACTAAATAGTAATCTCATATAGAAAAAATGGTTCTGATGGATGACACCAATATACGGTTTAGGGTCCTGAAACTCTATATTTCCCACATTTTGCAACAGTAAAACTTTCCAATAATTTGGCTAATTTCCTGTTTAAAACGAGAATCGGGTTCTCCGCTTTATCTGTGAAAGTCAAGCTGATATCATTTAAAGGGGCGGGGGTGTGGAGGAGATCATTAAGAGGAAGCGTATAATTTCTAAAACTAGGGACCAACTCAGTGTGTGTATTGACGCTCAAACCTCAGGTGTTGACCAAGTGAGATAGCACGCTTTGCATGCGTTCATTTATTGTCTAAGACATTACCGAAGGGCAAAGACACAATCACCCAGAAATCGCATCCTTGGTTCCAATAGGTTATTAATGACCAAGTTCCAAATAAGGAGAGATAACACCTCACCTTGCATTGTGAATTTAGTCAAAAATCTGTTAATACGGTTCCTTCCAGACCATTTAGCCATCACAATCCAGCCTTTAAACATTTGATCTATCTAGTCTATGAATAATCCGTCCACGCTCAGACCTGTGAGTGCCCGAATGACCGCCCTTGTCTGACGTTGTTAAAGGCCTCCCTACGTCGAGAAAGGTTATCGTCCTTCCACAGGCCTCCCTACGTCCAAAAAGGTTAGTACATAGAAATTGGGGTAAGAAGGAAAAGGCTCTAGTCGCCACTTACCTAAAAATTCCGATTGAAAATCTCGGACAAGCATCACCCTGTCGATCTGCAGAAAACGATCACTGCCCTTCTAGAATGTTGTCGCTAACGGGGATATTCGCTGTCTCAAAATTACGGACATGACTAATCGGGAACTCCAGTACTAGGAGAGATCACATTGAGTGGCATCCATCCCTTTGATGGTAGCCCGATCGTCTTTCAAGATGTACTTAGTCGGAGAGTAGTGATCACATGAAAATACTCTCGATCGACTCGGAAATGTCAAGGGTAATACGCAAAGATAAAGCCCTTTTTCAGCCGAGGAGTTTTCACTAGCTTTCACTAGCAGTCCAGTACAAGTGTCTATGAAGTCATGAAACAGCTGAGAAAGCTCAAACTCGAAAATTTTTGTGTTTCACCAGTATCGTCAAGGGGCTGAAAAGTGGCTCTAGCTGAACATTTGCCCCAGGTCATAACATTTACCGATTATTCCTTAGGAACCATTGGATATTGGAGGGGGATTTCAGTTGGTAAAAATCAAAAACTTTTACATGTATCATATTCATGTGTGATCTTAATGCTTAAACAAGCACTCCGAGCATCCTGACATTTTCTTGACATCGAATATCCATATACCTATCGAGCTTCGTGAATTTAGAAACCTTATATTAGTTTCTTGATCAATGACGCTCTCAAGCGTAGCTTAATATTAACAATCAGTCATCAATGAAGTATATGATCTTTAGTTGTAATTTTCGAAATATGTTTATAATTTTCTCCAAGATAATCGCATACGCATAATATTCATTATCGCTTAAATTACTCTAGATAATTTCCTTCTGTCTCAGTCTTTCGAAGTATCTCCAAATTATTTTGAAGAATAATTTGAGATGTTGTCTTAGTATCCCTATTTTTTCGGATCATTCTTGAACGTATGAACAGCTTCCTTTTGTTGGATTCACCTACTGTCGTATTTTGAAAAAAAAACTTCTCTACGTCTTGTTTGTTGCGAAGAATTCGCTGACGAATTGAGTTTTTATTCGTTTCGTTGGTAATTGGCTAGGTTAGACACTTCTTTTTCGATACATTCGTACTCTCATAGCTGAATCGTAGACTGTGCAAATGTACAACTCATCCATGCACATTGTTTCTAAGTTTAACCAACTCAACAATTTTTTTAAAATTTTTATTTCGAGTTGCGGTCAGAGTGAATTTCTTACGCAAATGTTCCCTTAAGGCGGAGACGACGAGAAATTTTTCTCTTTATTGTTCTAAGAGCGTACTGTACTCTCTAAATATAAACCATGCTAATGAGAACTCCACCAGATGTTCGGGTAGAATGCACTGACACGTGATACATTTAAACGTTAGTATAAGTAGAGAGCCACGAACACGACTGGTAAATTGATAAACCATTGAAGGCTAAATATTTCTACCATTATACTACAATCTAATTGTCGTGAGCAAAGTGTCGTCCGAGGAATTGTATATGCTTATTTTGTTTTAAGTACGCCACAGTCTAAATACAAGTATTTAACATTTCCTAAGCAAGTATTCCTAAATAAATACTTAGGAAATCAGGCATTTTAAAAAATTCGATAAAAATAAAAATATAAACAAAAAATAAAAATTAACTTACATAAATTTTTTTTCTCCTTAACCGAATAGTACAAATCTTGGAATTCAACGTCTTTACTCATAACTTTAAAATTCGTGTTCACTTTTTTAAGTAAACAGTTAAAACTCACATATGGATTTCTACCTACAAATACATATGCTCGGGCCAAGTAGTATCAACGCCTTTTAATATTCCAAACACAATGTTTCTGGATAAGTTGATTTATAGTTTTTGTACTTTGTATGTTTTCACGAGAATACTGCAACAAATAAGAATTAAAATTATTTAGTTTTTTGTTTTGTTTATAAATTTTAAGTACATCTAAATTGTAATCGCTAGTAATGTTCCGGAATAAATTATAATGATGTGTCACAAACCAAGAAGATAACACGTTCTACAAAATCTTTGTTTTTAAGAACACAATAAAACTCAATTTAATTAACAAATTGTTGATCGTAAACAGATTTTTAATTTATTTTTATTGTTTATTATTTTTACGAATTAACACTATTAGTGTTTGTAATATAAAATAGCTGGCTAAATAATAGAGTACAACGGTGAGATGTTGTATAGCATCACGTTGTACGTCGTCATCGAAGTTTTTTCACGAATAAAGGTCAATTTATATTATCCGTTCCGTTCAGTTCCTACACGTACGGAACGGATAATTAAGGCGGTGATACATGTATAGATTTTGCCTTTAAGGCAAAAAAATTTGCCTTATACAAAATTAAGAAATGTTCAATTTAAAATTTTTGCCTGTAAGGCGATTCAAGATGGCCAACTTTTAACCAATCAGCGCGCATAATTTTTATGCCTTAAAGGCAAAATCTGTACATGTATCACCGCCTTTATACTTCTATAGAAAAACATGTAACCTTGTTTTTTTTGTCTGACACGATACGTCAACGGATAATATAAATCAACCTTAAAAATTTATTTTTTAAGTACGCACGTTGTTTCTGTTCAATCTCAGCATGCTTGCATAAAAACATTCTATCACCACTTGTTTTATGAATAAACTCTTTATCGATTCAAAGCGAAAAGAGATAACGAACGAGTAAATGTATATAGTAGGCCGCGATCACAATAGTAGCCGTGTTTTTCATGAACACTGCACTAGAACTCGATACAAAGTGTAATGGCCAATCAGTACCAGCAAACCAATAATACAACTTATCAAACTTTTACGGAAAATGACGAAAGTTTTTTGTTACGGACAATTTGACTAGTTGGCTAGTGAGGCTGTAACACAACTTGTTAAATGTTTTACGCACACAAATGGTCGGCAAATTTTTGTTTGTCTAATTTTCATTGCGTGCACGAATTTTTACTGGATAGGTATAATATACATCATTAAATTACCTTGTGATTTTAAAATCGTGATCGTTTAAAAATTGGAGGACGCTTTCATTTGGTATTTGACGTTTCCTTCAGTTTGCACGCAATTTTTGGGTCTGTTAAGTGACAGACATATTTTAACGAAACTGTATGAAAAGATGTTAACGGTTCGCTGGCTAGTAACCAACAACACCTATATTTGTTGCATTTTTACGTTAAGTTCCTGATATTTAATTCATATTTAATTCAGTAAAACCACCTTTTACATACTCAGATCAACCCAATTTTTTTTCTTCTTACTTCTATGACACCGTGCTCTTTAAAACCTTCTAAAATTTCATCCTCGTTAAAGGTATTATAAATGACACAAGATAATTCCTTTTGAGTTAATTCACCGGATCTCGACAGTTGAGTTTAAATAATGCCTTTGGTAATCATATCTAACACTTTTTGTTGTATTTGGTGCAGCGATTGCTATGAATTAATGAGAGTACGGTTCTTTGAATATGATCACACTTAAAATATATTCGGGCAGTACAAGAGTTCTAAGGATGAAATCAAGACATACCTTTATGATTTTGTTATCTCACTGTATTTCCATTCGAAAGTTTGTGATTATGTGCAGCAATCTAAGAGTTTTGCTATTTGGCTTTGATTATACAGCGTTAATAAGTTCGTACTATACGTTATAAATATTAGTTCAGTTATTAAAACTTTGATATCTTATCGACGAAATTTAATTTTTGTTTTCGAAAACAACCCAGTAGTATAAATCAGCGCACAAACAGCGCATAAACAGCATATAATTAGAGCGCTCAATTTTTACTTCAAATTGATGCACCGAATTCCATGCTATTCGTATTGTTGTCGACCGAAAACTCGGCTTTGTTTCCCCTAAAAATTAATTTATCTCTCTTTCATTTCGATCTGAGTATAATATATATGTAACTGTTATGCTGAATACATACTTGCGGATACAACGATTGTCGCAATCGTTCCTGCAGTTTAAACCAATCAAATTGCGTAAAATGCTTTATGCCCCGCCTACTCTTACCGCAAACGAATAGAAATATTTTTTATTTTGAGCTATGGTTTCCTCAAGATTGCCAACCATAAACTACAAAAGGAACTAAATTTTGTGCTCATTGTAAGCCGCCATTTTATTTTGCTATATATTTGACAGAAAATATAGATGTATTTGACAGTTATATATTTGTGATGTAAAACCAAAAATTTTAATAATATTATTAATTTTATATAATACTATTATATAATAATTATACTAATAATATTAATAAATAATAATATTATTATATTTAATAATATTATTATTATTTATTAATATTTTTAGTATATGTTTATGTGTAAAACAGTGTGATATATATGTCTGTAAAACAGGATGAATATTACAATAATACTAAATTACTTTTAAAAGAGGTGGTAAAATTAAAAGTGGATTTTGATAAGGTTGTGAATCCTGTGCAGCAACTATTCGAAGTCAGCAACTGTAACTGATGAGATGCTAACGCGAGAATTGCAAAATGCCATCAGAAATAATCGATGTCCGTGCCGAACCCGAGCAAAAGAAAAATCGAAAACCGCAATTGAGCGATTGCGTGATTCCTGGCAACATTTACTTCGTCACCGGGCTACTCGTTCACTAACTTATAACGATGAACAATTCCATGCTTTGGAAAAAATAAAAATTTCTGAAACTGGAAAACGGTTGAAATCATTATTGGTCGACGATGTGAAACCAGCTATCGATACGGTAGTCGAAAGTGTTGCGGATTGATATATAAGGGGCCAAGTAAATTTCGTTCAAGCTGAAATACTGGAGAAGGATGTAGTCAACTTTGAGAATAATTTGTATGAAATCTAGGAAACTGACCCGAATCAAGAATGGTCTTAAAACTGATATTAATAATCGAAGATCAATATGATGACCGCAAAAGATATTTGTGTAACAAACGACACTAGTAAAATTGATTATACGGTAATGGTTTTTTAAATAATTATTTCAGTAACAGTTTAAAGTATAATTTTATAATTTTAGACAATATTTGCTCTTCAAACGCATTTACAAGTAGTCTTAGGTCAAAACTGAGATAGGAAATTTACGGAAGCAACGTAAAAGCGAAACGAAAATTACAATAATACCATCGGTTAATATACAAATTCAACCAACTCCATCGTCATCATTCGTCGAATACAGTATACCTCAACCGAATTTTCTACAGGTTTAGATAAACCGATCACGGCAAGCATATTCGGCAAATACGCCACTATTTTGTATTGCAGCATGTGATTCGGGGTTACCATTAGTTGTGTTCGGTAAAGATGGTACCCGAATGTTACGAAGTAATTACAATTCAATGAGGAGCACGTCATCTAGATTCATCATCACGGGGTATCAACAATAGTTATGAAAGGGCTGTAGTTGATATGAAATAACAAATAAAAACTCAATACTTTTTGTTAAAAAATCAAAATTTTTATTAAATTTTAAGAGGATAAAAATTTCCTGGATTTAATACATAACTTAGTTGTAAAAAAATAAGGTAGGGAACAAAATGTCGGTCTACGCAATGGCGGTCCTGTTTCAAATTTCACTTCGGGATATTTAACGGCCATGTCATGACAGCAGCGCAAAAAAAAAACTCAGACATATAATATTGGCCTTATGTACCGCAGTCAGTTTCGTGCGATTGTCTTTGGCATATTGAAACGTGAGTTCTGCGATAGGCTAAGCCTCTTCCGTCATCAATTTTATAATATGAACCACAGCATCAACAATTTCGTGCTTAATACCCGAGTATTTGCCTTCTATGTTCTCACGAATTGTAACTATACGCACTGGTCATTAAGCAGTTCCAATTTTTTCCTCTGTAAATTTGATTGACTTCGTTCTAAGGTTAAATATTTAGGCTAAAGTGTAGATGACGTATACATCACGGAAATCGGGTAAGATGAAATTTTTTTTGTAGGATTGTGTATCTATCATTTTTAGGAGGTGTAAGACAAAAATTTAGGAAAAATTATCACATTTTCCGGGAAAATTTTGACATTTTCATTTGTTTTGGTGACAAATTGCGTATTATTTTATTCAAAATACGTACAAATGTGTAATTTTTATAAAAATGTTGATATTAGGATTGTATCTTAACAGTTTTTCGACAGTACAATAATTTTTTCGGGAAAATTTTCCAATTTTTCTATGAAAATTTAGAAATTGTTTCAATTTTTTTTATTTAGCTTAAAATTTAATAATAAAATTTGCCACTTGAAGAATTGTATAAATTCTGGAAAAATGGGCGGCAGCCCCATCCTCTAAGGTATACAACGAATTAACATTACATAAAAAAAAATATATTTACAAAAGTTGAGGTTTTTTAACATTTGTGGCACTATCAGAAGAAGCGATTAGAGCGATAAAAACTCTTTGATCTGTGTCTGCAAGGTTGACGAAGCAATTATTATTAATAAAAATAAATAAAATTAAAAAAATATTGAAAAAAATAAAAAAGTGAAAAAATTTCCGAAAATTCAAATTTTTTTATTAAAATAACGCAAAAATATCATTTTTACCTGTTTAATGACAGTGTAGTTCGAATTTTTATCATTAAAATTAAGATTTGATAAAAAAAAACGCAGATTTTGTTTTTGAATGAAAAAAACAATAAAATATTTTTGAAAAAACTGAAAATTTTCCCGGAAAATGTGTGATTTTTCCGAAATTTTTTGCTTGCAACTCCTAAAAATGATAGATATACAATCCTATAAAGAAAGTTTTACGTCATCTACACTTACGCCAATATTTATATATAGTTATAGAAATAAAGAATTCAGGTGATTTTATAGAAAAATTACCTGTAACAATATTCGCCATAATCACTTTTACCTTTTTCTCTCCATTCCGACATGTTTATCAGCCGCTTGATTAATCACTTTTAACTATCTCTCTCCATTCCGACATGATTATCAACCGCAGTCGTTTGAATTATAATAAAAAAAAAATTTAAAAATGTTACTCAGACAAAATTCTTCACTCCGAAAATTGAAACGTCAAACTAATAAAAAAATTTCCGGATACTGAGAAATATTTATATGGCGTGTTCACCGTCCAAGCGAAAATTATGAATGAAAAATTTGACAAGTAAAATGACGTACCAAATAGACAAATATTTTGAGCAATGACTAACTTCAACTCAAAACTGCAGAATTTTTCTGCAATCGACTCCGCAGGTATGTTTGCTACATTAACCGTTGGTTTACCAGAAAATAATATTTTTTTAATGTATTTTGTTGTATCAAAACCAAACACAATCATATATCACATTGGTTGTATGTGCCAAATGTGTATTGTCATTCAGATCAGTGCACCTAGAATACTACAGCCAATGCCTTCTAAACTGCTACTATAGAAGGCACTGCTACAGGCCACACTGCTTCAAAAATTTTGCTATATGACGTCAATTTATGTTTTCAGTTTTCTCTTTGGCTATTATAGGCAGCACTAAAATTAAAAAGATTGTTTTGATTTTTTTGGGTTTGCTGTCACATTGATAAGAAAAAAATTGTAAACAAACAACAAGAAAAATATTTTAATAATATATTTTAAAATTTAATAGAAAGCTATTGGTAAAAGTATTAATTCATAATATTATTATAAAATTATGCATTTTAAATTGTGTTAAATATGTAAACACGTATAAAATGTCTACACATTTCCTATAATTTACGAGAAGACATAACCTTACTTTTAGTACACGTATAAAAATATTTTTTTTCCTGTTTGCTTTCGTTTTTTTGTTTTATGAACTTGACTGCCATCTACAGTTCAAAGAAAAACTGTAGACATAAATTTAATGACATAGCAAGCAGTGTGGCCTGTATTATTTCTAGGTGCACTGTTCAGATACAATTACACATTTTTTTAATTTTATATACTTACTTTATATGTTATCCATGTATTTCCATTTCCATCTGAAAAACATTTACAAACATCGTCATACGTATGCATTGAATATGTTTCAAATCAACGCACATCTATTACCTTCAGCTGAAATCTGAAGACTGATAGAAATGAAATAACAATTTTTGAAATGAAATTGATAAACAAGAGATTAGGTGGGAGGTAAAAATGCAGTGCATGCACGATATTCAGAATTATTAACTCTGTATATCGTGCAGTGCATGCATAGAAGAAACCGAAGTAAATTTATCTCTTTTCTCGCTTCGACGTGTGCAAATGTTTCCATTTATTTCATTCTGCTATCAGCGTTTGTTTGCTGGGAATTTTAACGCGTCGTTACTAGGATTGCAAGCATACGAATGTAAATGAACCAGAGCCGCCGAGATAATGTACGGTTTCAAATAGTACATGACAATTTTACACAGTATTGCAAATGGTTCTGGAAAGCACCAACATTTTACCGAGTTGGCAACATGTTGTGTAAAATTGCAGTAAAGTTATGAACATTTCGAACTTTATGAAATGTATGTCTCGCTTCTCTGGAATAAAACGGAATACTATTTCATATTTTGTATCATTTACAAGTCTCCTAGATTAAAAAATTGTGGTATATTAGTGATGTGTGGACATATTCCAACCGGGTTCTTTTAACCTGGGCTGGCATGTTGTAACTATCACTATTTTCGCTTCGATGCATTTTCGATAGAATAACGGTATTTTGGAAGTAAACATTTTTTGTCTTTCATGTAAATTTTTAAATTTTCATCAAAGTAGCACGGTTTTTTCGTCGAAGCGAAAATTGTGATAGTTACAACATGTCGGCCCTGATACTTGAAATGTACGGATTAACAATTGGGTACTTTTAAATGTATCCGGTTCTTTTTGATTCGTTTCGTAGACTTTTCACTTATAGCTACTGATGACATTATAAAACTATAAATAAAAACGAGACACATGTATATAGACTTTTTTCGTTACTAAAACGAAACAGTTCTATATTCCCATTGTTGTCTAGTTTTCGCAAACGTACATTATTTTCAAGTAAAGAAAAGAAAAGAAGAGTAAAGGGAATATGTACAAACATGTATTAGATTGAGATAAGTAGATACGTATACAAAACGGAGATGAGTAGATACGTATAGTGTTAGTGTTCTATTCACACAATGATGGAAGAATGAAAAATATAGAATACAAAATCATAAATAAGTTGCAACATCACACAAACCTCAAACCTGATACTTTTATATTATTAAAATAACATTTCGGTGTTTTGAGTACATTTCGGTATTAGTTGTTTTTTATAAATCGGTATATCGGTCTTTTTCGTTTTCAAATCTTTTTAGCTTCTTTCAGTCGCACGTTTTCTAAAATTTAACGGACTTTGTAAGTTTTTTTGTGTTTGAAAGGTAAGTTAGTTCCAAAAAAATAATTTAGATCGCTTTTGGGAAAATGCCTCCAAAACGAAGTGCAATTTGGCTTCAGTTTACTGATATTGATGGAAGCAAAGCAAAGTGTGATTTGTGTTAAGAAGTAAATATTTTCGCATCACGGTGGTGGAACCACTATAATTTAAAACGCCACCTCAATAGAAAGCATCCGACTGTTTTACAGAAACAACCAAATCGACGTGTGCTTGAAGATGCGCCAACATTAGCAACTGGCTCTTCAGTAGTAGCTTCGTTAATTCCAGAAACAACACAAGAGTTAACGATAACAGACCCACAAAATCAACCACTTCCATCAAATTCTGGGCACGACGGTTCAATATTTAACAGAGGTCAACAAACTTTAACCCATTACATAACACGGCCAGCTTCAACAACAAAACAGAAGCGACTCAATAATGCTTTATTAAAATTCATAATAAAAGATTTTCAACCATTTTCAATTGTGAATGATGAAGGTTTCAAGCATTTTTGTAAAACAATAGACCCCACGTATCAGTTGCCTTCTAGAACAATGCTCACAAATTTTTTATTACCACAGCACTATAACACGTGCCTAAAAAATGTAGAAAGCTTTCTTAACCAAGCTTCAAGTGTAGCTATAACTACTGATACGTGGACTTCGATAAGCAACGAAAGTTATATGGCTATCACAGCTCACCTAATTGATAATAAATGGGAAATGGGTAGTGTTTTACTAAATTGTCTCGACGCGTCATCTTCTAGACACACGGCAGAATATTTAAAACAGAAACTGCTGGAATGTTTTGTGTCATTTGACATTGATAGAAAAATTAGTGGTTTGGTATCCGATAATGCTGCCAATATATCGGCGGCCATCAAATTAACAAAATATGAGCATATTCGATGCATCGCACACTCATTAAATTTAATTGTGCAAGACGGAGTGCGAGAAATAGCAGATATACAAAAGAAGGTCAAATGTGGTAACTAGATGGAATTCAACCTTAATATGCTTCTAATTTGGTATATTATTCATTGCAGATTCTGCCAATTACAAGAGCCAATTGGGGCTACGTTAGCTGTACTCCATTTAAATCAATTAGAGATGCTTACTCCCTCCGAACTTTTAGATTTAAATGAAATTTGTCAGATTTTCAGACCATTTGACGGACTCACTTCTGAACTAAGTGCAGAAAATAACGTAACGATTTCGAAAATATTGGTGATCATCGAAGGTGTTAAACAATATTTAGCAAACCTTACCGTAACGTCTCCTAAAGCAAATTCATTGGCACAGGTTGTGAAAACGAAAGTCTTGGAAAGATTTCAACATGCGCAGCAAAACTATTTGCTTCAGTGTTCAACATATCTCGACCCAAGATTCAAAGAGAAAATATTTTCCGAATCAACCTTAAAACAGGTGAAAGAAAGAATAACAAAATTGGTTAGCGATTTAATTCAACGCGAGACTCAGAAACAAAGTACCTCAATAAATATTCCAGAGGAAGAAATCACACAAGAATCAGATTCATTTTGGAACTTCTTTGATTCAAGAAATCCAATTCAAACAACCAACTCACCTAGTGCATTGGCAATAATTCAACTCCGGCAATACTCTGAGAAAAATATTATTCCAAGAAAAGATGATCCACTAAAATGGTGGCAAAGCTGTAGTTTAATTTACCCACATTTAGCAGTACTAGCAAAGAGAATTTTAGCAATTCCTGCATCATCGGTTTCCTCAGAGAGGACTTTCTCTAAAACAGGATTAATTTTAACTGAAAGAAGAAATCGAATTAAGCCAAAAAATTTACAAAAAATTGTTTTCTTAAATGCTAATTTTAAGTATTATGATTGTTTTATTATTATTAGATTTTTATTAATCTTTTATAAAATTTATTTTGCAATTTATACTTAAACAAGACATAAGATATAGATTATCATGAATTTTATATTTTGCGCTTTTGGATTTAATTATATGTATTATAAATTCTTTTTTATAATTTTATTATTTTTATAATGTAGATATTTACTATAAATCTTTCAAATGAACTGAACTGCACATATGGCTGTTAATGAATTCACAAAATGTAGTATCTACTCGATGTCTATCACCAAATAATTTGTTTACAATACTTCAACGAAATTAAAGAAAGAGATATTGTCACATTTATCCTAGTAAGTTGTGTAGTGATGGCAATAGAAAAGAAAGAATTTATAAACGTAACAGTCACCAATTTCAGTTTAGGAAAAGAGACATAAATTTCGATAAAGTATCGAAAATGTGATGTTACACAATGCCGCCCCAGTTTTATAGCAACCTACACAATTTCTAAGTTTTTAAAACAATAGAATAAAACCGGTACAATTGATCTTGCCCTTGACTCCTAAAACTGTGTACACTACACATATAAATGAAAGTTCTTTATTGTTGATATAGTTACACCAATGCCTCCTAAACTACAGGTCTCTTACTACTCTCATTTTTCGCACATGACGTCAATTTATGTCTAAACCGAGACTGCGCAATAATAATATTAAGATATTTACACTAACAAAACAACTAGAGAAAGCAACAAAAACGTCGACATAGCGTGTCGTCATCATTTGGTGTAAGCGGCCTGTAGTTTAGGAGGCATGGGTTACACCCAACCCTCAAAACTTCATAAAATACATAGAGGAAATATGAGTTAAAAGAAAGGGATTAGGTGCTGAATTTAATCAACCAACCGTAATAAACAAAAGGTGCATTTTAATTAGGCATGAAAAGAAAGGGAAATTGGACGAACATTTCACCATTTGGTATCCAAAAAACGTTAGACATGATTACCAATGACATTATTTAAACTCAACTGTCGAGATTATTATTGTTTTCAATAAGATTAAAAATGATGAACCGGAATAGGATTAGAATGCGATTTGGAATACGCACCTGCGATAACATTCCTTTCTCTGTTGAGAAATTTTTGGTTATTCAAGCTTCCAGCCAATAGTAAACTGATGCTGCTTGGTAGTTTTTGAGGTATTTTTGTTTGTTAGAGTAATTTTTAATTCAACTTGGTCTTACTTCACTTCTCGTCTAGTATCCTTTCGACAAACAACGTTTTATTTTGTTTTTAATTTTAATTTAAAAATAGATTTGCACTGTTTTAGTTTCCATTATAATAATAAAATCAAATTATTATTATCAGGTTATGGGCCCAGGAAACAGTTCTTGAATTTTATTTTTGTCGAGTTTGTTTAATAAATAAAAAATAAAGAAAATCGATGATTTCTATTCTGGAACACAATACATCGAAAGTCGCTGAATTCAATGGTACGAATTTTAGCAATTGCAAATATCGACTTGGTATTTTTTGGATGAAAAGAGACTACATAAACTTATCGAGACCGATTTAAACGATATTTTAAAAGGGGAGAGAGATCTATTGCTGCATGGAAATATTAGGAAAGAGGAGAAGTCATCATGTATTTCGATTATCGTGCAAAGAATTCATGACAGTCAGCTGGAATATGTGACGGACAAAATGACCGCAAAAGATATGTTTGATAATATATCTTCCGTATTCGAGCGAAAAAGCATTGCGGGACAACTTTTACTACGAAAACAGCTGCTGACTATGAAAATGCGAGATGGGGATAATATTAGTAATCATTTTCTAAATTTTGACAGAAAGATTCGTGATTTGAAATCAATTGGTGCAACAATGGAAAATATCGACGTCATTTGCCATTTGTTGTTAACATTACCGAGAAACTACGATAACTTGGTTACTGCGATCGAAGCAATAAATTGAAATGATTTAACAGTGGAATTTGTCAAGAGTCGTCTGATTGATGAAAATGAGAAACAAAACAATGGCGGCTCGAGTGGTAAATCAAACGAATCATATGCAATGCACATACGAAATCCAAGTCTCGTGTGTTTTAAATGCAGTAAAAACGGACACATATTAAAGTCTATGTGTTTCTCCAAATCTTTTAAGAATAAGGAAAAATTAAATGAAAAATCGAGTAATACAAAAGACGCAGCAGGAAACATAACCTCAACGAAACGAGAAACGAATCTCATATGCGCAGTTGATGTGCATGATAAATTTGAAGAAACGAATACCACATTAGGGTAACTATGGTATCCGGCAACTTCTTCGTTCGTTTCCCCTTTACCAATAAAATCAAAAAATTGCGGCGCAGATAAAACCGATTTTATTCAGCTATGCTACACACAATTTTGGTTTCTGCATTCAAACTACTGCGCAATAGATTTTAATTTTTAATTTAAACCCTTATTTTAAATTAAATCATTAAATTTTTTTGTCTTTTTTTATTCTGTTCTCTCGAATATAATTTTTATACAAAAATCTACATCTCAAAAATGTCCTTAAATTTTTTATTTGCATTTCAACTTTTTTTCTTTTCGGATTCACGGACAAAAATTTTATGTTGCAGCTGCGTAAAATAAAAAAATTTAAGGACATTTTTGAGATGTAGATTTTTGTTTAAATTTTATTTTCGAGAGAACAGAATAAAACAAGATAAATAAATTTAATGATTTAATTTAAAATAAGGGTTTAAATTAAAAATTAAATTCTATTGCGCAGTAGTTTGAATCCAGAAACCAAAATTGTGTGTAGCATAGCTGATTGGTAAAGTGGAAAGAAACGAATAGGTTACCAGATAAAAGTTACCCTAGTGTGGATATGCATAATGGATGGTTCCACGGCGGCCATCCATGGCGGCTCGAGTGGTAAATCAAACGAATCATATGCAATGCACATACGAAATCCAAGTCTCGTGTGTTTTAAATGCAGTAAAAACGGACACATATTAAAGTCTATGTGTTTCTCCAAATCTTTTAAGAATAAGGAAAAATTAAATGAAAAATCGAGTAATACAAAAGACGCAGCAGGAAACATAACCTCAACGAAACGAGAAACGAATCTCATATGCGCAGTTGATGTGCATGATAAATTTGAAGAAACGAATACCACATTAGGGTAACTATGGTATCCGGCAACTTCTTCGTTCGTTTCCCCTTTACCAATAAAATCAAAAAATTGCGGCGCAGATAAAACCGATTTTATTCAGCTATGCTACACACAATTTTGGTTTCTGCATTCAAACTACTGCGCAATAGATTTTAATTTTTAATTTAAACCCTTATTTTAAATTAAATCATTAAATTTTTTTGTCTTTTTTTATTCTGTTCTCTCGAATATAATTTTTATACAAAAATCTACATCTCAAAAATGTCCTTAAATTTTTTATTTGCATTTCAACTTTTTTTCTTTTCGGATTCACGGACAAAAATTTTATGTTGCAGCTGCGTAAAATAAAAAAATTTAAGGACATTTTTGAGATGTAGATTTTTGTTTAAATTTTATTTTCGAGAGAACAGAATAAAACAAGATAAATAAATTTAATGATTTAATTTAAAATAAGGGTTTAAATTAAAAATTAAATTCTATTGCGCAGTAGTTTGAATCCAGAAACCAAAATTGTGTGTAGCATAGCTGATTGGTAAAGTGGAAAGAAACGAATAGGTTACCAGATAAAAGTTACCCTAGTGTGGATATGCATAATGGATGGTTCCACATTGGATATCAAAGAAACGGTTTTTTGTTTCGTTTCTTTTCCCGTTTACCTATGATACAGGTTTTAATTGCGACCTTAAATAAATTTTCGGTGAAATCACACTAACACAAACATAAATCAAATAAAAAATATTTTAATGCCATTTTTTACTCATTTTAGTTTAAATTTTATTTTCGAGAGAGCAGAACAAAACAAAATAAAACACACATACATATACATTATCTATTACGACTAGTTGGCCTTGAAAAAATAATCTAAAAACCAAAACTCAAAGAGTGTATAAACAAAACGAGTCACAGTATGGAACAGGATCGGGACGATGATTCAGCGTT
The DNA here is from genome assembly GCA_932526605.1 of Nephrotoma flavescens. Classification (NCBI taxonomy): domain Eukaryota; kingdom Metazoa; phylum Arthropoda; class Insecta; order Diptera; family Tipulidae; genus Nephrotoma; species Nephrotoma flavescens. The sequence continues at coordinate 161,953,979 of OW052222.1, read as the reverse complement.
GATTAAATTCAAATTGGATTCTGGTGCTACAGAGCACATGGTAAACAGCAAACATTATTTCAGCGAAATAATGAATATGAATGAACTAACAATCCAGGTAGCAAAGAAAAATCAACAATTGAAATCGAAATAGTAAGGCAACATAAAAATTAAAACTTTTTTGAACGGCGAATTTAAAGCGAGAGTGATTAATGACGTGCTGCTGGTTAATAATTTGGACCACAACTTACTTTCAATAAATGCTTTGACCAATCGGGGATTTGTCAAAGATTGTGTGTCCATTTCTTTCGATGAGAAATTACAATTTGTTGCAAACAAACAAGGAAAATTGTACGAGCAACAATCGAATGTGTCCCAAAGCATGCTGCATTTTCGACTAGGACACCTAAATGCTTTCGACATGAACGTTTATTTCAAGAAAAATGGTTTGTGGTTTGGAGCAAATAAAAATAAATACCGATTTGAAATTTTGTGAATCATGCGTCTATGGTAAACAAACAAAAATGTCATTCCACCGAATATAATCCACACAGAAGTTTGTGGACCAATGACTGAACCAGCTTGGGATGGATTTCAATATTTTGTTACTTTTACTTTATGATTTTACGCGAGCAACAATGCAACAATGGTCTTCTATATTGAACGATAAAGTGACGTGCTCGAAAAGTTCAGAGAATATGTAGCGATGGTTGAGGCATTTCACGGTTCTAAAATCTTAAAAGTGAAGGCTGTCAATGGTGGCGAATACACATCGAACGAATTTAAAAGGTATTGCAAAGAAAAAGGAATTCAGATCATATATACGGTTCCATACAATCCTGAGATGAATTCGGTATCAAAACGATTAAATCGAACTTTGCAAGAAAAAGCTAGAACCATGTTGTTAGCGAGCGGAATAAAAGAACATTTCTGGAATGAAGCTGTAGTTGCAGCAAATTATTAAAAAAATCGATGTTCGACGTCTGCATTAGGCAATTTTGGATCAATATGTTACAATCACATTCCTGCGGATTATCGTAAGATATTGGATGCGAAATCTTCGAAGTGTATCATGACTGGTTATGGCACATCGCATACATATAGATTATGGGATCTGGATGCAAATAAACTAGTTCTTGGTCGACATGTAACATTTGATGAACGACCAGTTCTGAACAAAGCAAAAATTATTGAAATACCAGATTTAGAGGCCGTAAGCGAACAAACAAATAAAAATAATGACGAAACATTAGTTGGTACTATTAACACAACTGATGAACATTTCACCGATAAGGAAAATATATCAATAGACAACAGTGTTAGTACGGACTGCACTGACAACACAGATGACATTGAACTACATAAATCCAATCGAGAACGAAAGGCAGTTCAACATTATGATGATTGGGAATACTCGGCACATTTTGCTCTGTCAGCTCAGGAGTACGTACAAAATGATCCAACTTCAATTAAAGAAGCGAAACAACAACCAGATTGGTCACAGTGGAAGGATGCAATCCATGAAAAATATGCATCCTTAATTAAAAATGATACATGGTCATTGTGTGATTTACCGAAAGGTCGAAAATTAATTTCGACTAAATGGGTTTTTAAACTGAACACAAATCGAATGGTGCTATAGATAAATACAAAGCCAGACTAGTGGCTAGAGGGTTTACACAGGAAAAGGGCTTAGATTATAATGAGACGTATTCACCAACTGCAAAACTGACAACATTTACATTTGTACATCAAATGGACGTCAAATGTGCATTTTTAAATGGAGAATTGAATGAGGAAATATATATGAATCAACCAGAAGGATTCAATGATGGAACAACTAAAGTTTGCAAATTGAAGAAATTGTTGTATGGTTTAAAGGAGGCTTCAAGGAATGTGAAACGAGCGACTTGGTAATTTTATGAAAGGTATTGAGTTTAAAAGCTGCTTATCTGATCGTTGTTTATACATCAGGGTCATGGTGCTATACGTTGATGAATTACTGATCTTGTGTACTGATATAAAAACGGTTATAAAAATTAAACAATTGTTGTTGAGAGAATTCGGGAGGAGAGACCTAGATTGCAAAGATATAGCGACACCGATTGAAAATGGTATTGTTTTACAAACTGGAAAATTGAACAATTGCAGAGAACCATATCGAGAACTTATGGGATGTCTAACATATGCAACATTAACCACTCGTCCGGATTTGTGTGTAGCTACAAATTATTTTAGCCAATTCCAGTGTTGTTATGAAAATGAACATTTCAGTTATGCAAAACGGATACTAGGATACATTCAAGGTACAGAAACTTTAAAAATGGTTTATAAAAGATATGAGGATGCTAAACCATTGGTAGGTTATATCCACGCCGATTGGGCAGGCGATATAAATGACCGAAAATCAACATCGGGTTATGTTTATAAAGTTTTTGGCAATGTGATTAGCTGGTCTACGAGAAAGTAATCCACTGTTAGTTTGTCATCAATTGAGGCCGAGTACATCGCATTGGCTAGTAGGATTTGTGAAGGCAAGTGGCTTCAAAGCTTGCATAATGAATTAAACATCGCATGTGGATGTACTACAATTTATGAAGACAATCAATCGTGCATTAAGTCGCAGAGGAACCGCGAGAACACAAACGAATGAAACACATAGATGTAAAATACAATTCCATTCGAACATCAATTGCAAATGGTGATTTCGAGCTGAAATACATTCGAATGGAAGATCAATTAGCTGATATTATGACGAAGGGACTCAACATTGGAGATAGTGTTCATTGGAGATAGTGTTCGCAGCTGTTTAGGTGAAGGATATGTGGCAAATGATTTTTAGCATTAAGTGGCAAGGGAAAATATTATCTACAACAATTGTAGAAAGTCCCACCTTTCAATAACTGTTGCAGATAAGATTTTTTGTTTGCCACTTAATGATAAAAAAACAATTTAAATGTGGGTTGTAACTAGTTTAGAGATATTTTTACCCAAAAGCCTCTCGCCTCCCATTTTTCCAGAGTGACCTATAGTGAGTCCTTCGCCATTGAGTATAAAGTACAATAAATTAGGAAAATTGAGGTTTGTTGTTACATTTTGTCAAAAAGCTGTCAATTTTTATGTCAAATAAACTTAATTGAATTTTATTTACTATTAGGATGGATAAGTATTTCGCTCAAATTTAAAATTAAAGGTTTTATAAGTAGGAAAAGAACACGTGTGAGCACGGGGAACTTATGTAACACGTGTGTAAGAACTTATTTACCAAGAAAAGTGTATCAGTATGCATTTCAATCTTAAAATTTACAATAAATTTAGAATTGCCTCGAGTTGTAGAAACGTATACAAATTTATTGTTGAATTACAATTAATTTAAATAAAATTAGTATGTCTTTATTAATTCTTTGTTGATTTTAATAAATGATTTTATGAAGAATGATTTTTCCTTACGTTTTTCTATAGTTTTTTTTATTGATTAAGGCTCACAAATTTGTGAGTCGCAAACAAAAATGTCATCGACAAAAAATGGCGTTTTTACGACGAAAGTCGATGGATAGCGACTTTTAGCAGTCGTCGGGAAATCGACATCGACACGAAAATTACAATAGGAGTGAATGAGTTTGCGATAAAGTTCTAGAAAATGGCTATTATAATTTTTTTAATTTGTTTCAAGGAATATGCAAAAAATCCATAAAGGCTTGACACAAAATTAGGGACACTAGAGTTATAAGCGAATAAAACTAACCTCATTCATTCATTTTATACATTAGTATTTGGTAGCCTGTCCTTTATTTTTAACCACTGCCTAGCATCGGCGTGACATAGAATATATTTACCTCGGCATCGTTAGATAGGTATTGACTCAAGCTTCCTTAACGGCTAACCACACATCCTTATTTTTTGTTGTTTTACCGGCTACGGCAACTTTAAGGTCCTTCTTCAGATTCTCAATTGGATTGATATCGGGAGATTGTGCTGGTTAAGATAAAATATTGTTACTTTCGTCATTAAAATACTGTTTCGCCTTCCTAGACGTGTGCCAATTTTGGTTTGGAGAAGCAATGGAGCTTTTCGAACTGATCTGCCACTCAGGTTACACTCTTGTGCGCGTACTAATTTTGAAATTTAGTTCATTTTAACGTCGACAGATGTCTTAAAAGGATCATTTTTCACTATTTTGAAAATATGACGATCCGTCTGAGGCGTTGTTTTCCTCTTCACACTGTGTTTATTGTGCGACTTTTTTCTTTTTATGGCATTGGCAACCATATTCTTAGAACATTGAACGATGGCAGCAATTTCACATTCATAATATCATCCATCGTTCATTCGGTGAACAATCCACACTACGGCCCATTATCGTTAAACGTGATAGTTTATTTTTATTTTTTTTACGATTGTTAATAAACTACAATATTACCTTGTCACTAAATATGAAATTTCTCTTTTTAAAAACTAACAATTAAAAAGTTTTACAGAAAAATACGTGTCCCTCATTATTTGACCACTTTTGTTTGACGTTTTTAAATTCCGAAATATTCCAACAATAAAATATATTTTTGTAGTACTAGAGCCATTGATAGATCAATGACTAGAGCAAATTAAAATTTTCAAAGCAGCCTAGATCGTAATTCACTGTTTTAATTGTTTATATGAAGTTTCGGACTCTCGCTGCAGTAAATCCTGTGAGTTCTATAATCGACGTGAAGATATTTTCGGCATTCGCCTTGCAAGTGTTTAAAGGATTTACAAGTGTTTAAAGTGTTTTCATCTTACAAGTGTTTAAAGGAATTTTTTTATCCTTCTATCCTGCTTGTTGTTTGGTTTTTTGAAGAGAACTAAATGTGTTACAAAAATTAAACCGGTTTAGAAGAAGTTCGAAAAATATAACTGATAATAATTGTCATCGATTCCGCGAATTTCTTCTATTTAGCTGTTTTTCTGTTGGTTTATTATTTCTAAGGCTACTTGGTTTCAAATTTAACCATTCTATAGATATACCTCGATTGCTTTATATTGTAATCAGTTTTCTTAGAAATATAATAGCAGACTAACAGTTAAGGATAGTAGAAGATTTTCGCGAAATTGACACCATTGTGCAGGGATGTCTAAAACAATAAGAGTTACATCTTTCACGGTACCACGAGGGGTCTCCTAAAATATTTTGAAATTATACAAGTGGTTTTCTTGGTTCGTTTCCCATATAATATAAACACAAAATCGAACATCAGAAATTTTAAAACTATATTAAGGGTAAAAAAAATGAAGTTTGGTGGGCATTTCTGCTGGGGCAAATGTCCCGAGAGAATATTTTCAAATTTTTCGAGGGTTTTTCATTTCCCAACTTTATAAAGAATAAACTGAAGGACAGAACTTTCTTTATATTTCAGAATGTTATGCTTAGAACTTGCCTAATTGTATAGGGACTAAAGCAGCATCCAAAGAGTCAGAAAAGCCATTTTCAAAACAAAATGAGTTGTTCAATAAAATGAGATAAAACAGGATGTTACAAAACAGGATATCACAAAACGGTACTTGGTACATTAAAGTATATGTCAATGTTACCATTTTAATAACTTAATTTGCATGGTTTCTAATATCCAAAATGTTGTTTAGGTTTTTTTCAAAAAATGTAATTTATGTGCCCCTTTTGGTTGTACGGCATAACATTAATTTTTTTACAAAATCATTTAAGAATATGAAAGATTTTAGCAATTATAAATATTTTTAAATAATTATCATAATAAAAATCATATATTTTTTGTAAAAAGTGAAAAAAAATGTTAGTGTAAAAAGTAATTGTTTTATATTGGTAAATTTCAACCAGAGTTTTTGTTCGGCTTCGCCCATATATGGCGAAAAGATTTTTTCATCGATCATTCGTTCTTCACATTTCTCATTGCAGGACAACAATCGTGCACGGTAAGAATAGTGGACGTAAGGTTGTGTGTGGTAATAAGCTGTGTTTTTTATGTTGAAAGTGCCGAGTGATCGACCCTAGACGTCGACCATATAAATAACGGGCAAATTTTCGAATGATTATTGCACAAAGATTCACCGAAATATGTTGTTCTAAAAAATTCAAAAGATCCCTATATACAGTGATTTCTGGAAATGATTTAACGAATTGGAACGATTGTTAAAGATATTGGGTTCCATATAGGTCTTGATTTGTACTTTATGCTCAAAGTGCAAAGTGATCGATTCCAGTAGTCGGCCATATAAATATCCAACATTATTTGGAACGATTGTTGACAAAGTATGAAAGAAATATCTTGTTCTAAAAAATCAAAAGACCCCTATTTAGACAGTGGTTTCTGGGACGGTCTTGTCGTGAAATTTTCGCAGAAAGTGCCAAGTGATCGAGTTAGTTTAAGAAATTACTGAGTTCTATCAGCATACAATTTTAATTTTTAAATCTACATTCTTAAGACTCCGGGAATATCAGTCAAAACGCAAATCAGTGTTTCAGTGTTAAAATTTTCTGTACAAAATTACAGAGTAAAACTTCCTTTAATTTGTAGCACAGCACAAGAAAGAGCGCTCTATAGCCAGAAAATATTTTGAATACATTTCTATTACGTATTTAGGGCTCACCCACTTTAATAAAAGTAATTCAACGACAAATTGATGAACTGGTAAAATTTTCCTATAGTTTGTTTTTGACAATTAGCAACAATCGCATTAAAAGTTAACCCAAATGGATTCATGTAAATCCGAAAAGATTTTGGATTTACGTAAATCCCATCCAATTTTTAGTACAAAAGGTTTGTACTAACATATTTAAAGTGATATTTCAAACTAAACATTGACATAAATATGTATTATTATGTTTATAAAATAAAATTAAAATATTAATAAAATCACGAAATATGCAAATATACATAGGAAAAACCATTTTTACTTACAAACTTTGAAGCCAAAACCTAAATCCAGAAATGGCTGTTGATTTGAAAAATTATAAATCCAAAACTAAATCCTAATCCGCTTTTACCAATGCAATACCCTTAATATTACCTCATGAAATCTGAAAGCCACTAACAACGGGTTATTTTAGTCCGACGGGGGTTCTTGCTTACCTAGTCATATCGAACGTAAATTATATGATGTGTGGGCTTTTCGACCAACTAAACATTATAGTGAGCGTCCGATGGAAATTTCATAAGAAATTTTACAAGAGATTGCACTATTTTTTGTCTCGGACATTCAAAAAAAATCATGATCGAGTTTCGCATTGAATTGGCATAGTCTATAGCAAATTCCAAAAGCACTCACTCTTGATCTCAAGTGACGCCATCGGATTCATAAAATCATCTACACTTAGATGGTTAGGACGTATTCTTGGATCGCAAAACCAGATTGGATAGAAGAACCCGCCACTATAAGCAGACGATGGATAGACGATGTACAGAAGCGTTAGCATATAAACATATACTCGGAGAAACATTATTGGGGCGCCCAAATCCCTTCGTGGGATGTTCATTCACTATTGTGCTAATTGGTTCTGATTTTTCCGATCAATTATAAGGTTTGAAAATTTATTTCTATAAAGTATTTATTAAACAATGGGGTAGATACTCGATCGGCTAGCAAGCAAGCAATTTGCTAGCCGAAATTCTGGCTACTCAATTAATTTTACCAAGAAAATTTGAATTTCATATTATAATTTTTTATAAAATTTTTGTTTTTTTCTTGCTACTGCATACAGTAAAACAACATAAAAATTTGCTGTTCATTTTTTGAAGCAGCAAAATTTACTGTGCAATTGCGAAAAAAACAATTTTTTTTTTGAAAAACATAATTTGAAATGTAAATTTCCTTGGTAAAATTGATTGAGTAGGCAGGATTTTGGCTAACAAATTGATTGCTTGCTAGCCGACCGAGTATCTACCCCAATATATCATATTTAGTGTCACGGCCTGAATCAAATATTTTCTTCAAATTCTTTTAAATATAAGAAGTGACGAAATCTTATTAGTAATATTATATGTATATACACTAGTACTTATTGCTATTTTGGTACAGATATGTGTAAATAAATCGTGTACGATTGATTACACATGACTAAAAATATTATCATAAAATAATTAATTACATATTTTAATTTAAACTTTACACGTGCGCAACCCATTTAATTTTATGTTAGCTGCTGGGACAACAAAAAAAAATTATCTTGTTTCAATAACTCAAGTGATAAATCATTATTTATTGCTAAATTGCAATTTGCATATTTTTTTGGCCAAAAATGTATTACGGAAACACCAACTATCGATTAATCGATAAATTAATTAATCGACTTTTAAAACTTTCCAAGATTAAGCAAATCATGGTATGCGCCATGAACTCATAAAAAAACATTGTGCGCTTCATTTTCTAATTAGAATGCACTTCACATTTTGTTGCTTTAACACTAATTAGCATACATTGTAAATATTACTCGAAACGCCATTTTAGTACCATACGGGCATATAAGGAAGTGTGCATAACACATGGATTTATTGATTCCGCTTAAGGCAATATTAAAGCAAATGATTCGTTGCATTACAGTATACATAATTAATTGAATGTCAATATCAGTTAGTAACCTGTCATCGTAATAAAAACTACTCTACATATTATAAAAACGTGTGATGGTGATTTTAAATAAAAATACCGATTTCTTCAAGGGCGCAGCTTGTACGTAGTAACAATTTAAACAATTTCATTATCGATGGCTGTGTGTATTAAAAATAAAAATTTACTAACGAGTTAGTTATGTAAATTATAGAATTAAAATCAATAAATTACAACTGGGTGTACGTATAAATTAATTTTGTCATAAGAATATTAATATTTGACTGTAATTAGTTTTATTTTATTTATTAATTTTGTTAGTAGGTTACAGCGCGTACTATTCGACTTAAGACTTCCGCGAGAGTTTGTAAAACAGCAACAGTGGACAACCTTGCTTAAATCCAGCGCCTCGCTGAAAAGACTGAGTTCTTTGCTTGCATAATCCCGAACTATCCTATTCACAAGCTAATGAGGAATTCCAATATGGGAGAGAATAATAGTTGCGTGGCTGAGACCTACTATATCAAACGATTGCTTTAAATCTAGAGACAACACAAAACCCGTTTTTCCTGTTTTCCATTCCTCATCTATCACGTGACGTAAAATAAAAATATGGTCATCCATTGGTCATCCATTGGCCGATTGTGTATGAAGGCAGCTTGATAGGATCCGATCTCAGCATGAATTGCTTCTAATCTGGTTAATAAAAATTTTGCATTAACTCGATAACCTGTATCGGATATAGTTATTAGTGTAAAATCTGTAATTTCAGTAGCCATTCATTTGGAGGAATATTTAACAACCATACTTGGTGCATAACATAAACTAAAAGTTTAATTCCCTCTTCTGGTAAATGTTGCAATAGCTCAATTAAAATCTTGTCCAAACCGGAAGCGGTTTTTGTTGCTCTTAATATGTTCCCTACTTCTTCTTGTGTCGGAGGTAAATCAAACGGCCAACGTAGGTTGTTGCAATTTTGTCTGTATGACCTAATAAATTTATAAGTTTGGTAAAGTCGATTAAATGGATTTAAATTTCTAAAAAAACTCCCTACACTTATCTACTTTGGACTTTATAAATTCTTCGCGAACATGGAAATGACAATTTCTAATTAACTGTAGATTAGGTAATTTCCTTCTTAAAGCTCAAAAACTCAAAATTTTTGGTTTTTGGTTAGAAATTCTGACTTAGATAAAACTAGATTAGCGGAGTTCTTAATAGCATATGCTAACTCTCTCCAAATTTCTTCAATTGAAGTGGTTAATGATAAACATAAGGTTCGATCGAAAATCAAACCCTTTCTGACTAAATACTCAGTTATATTGGACTGATATTTTATCAATACATCGGGATCTTTCAATACATCTATTTTCTTATTTCTGGACTCTTTCGAAGTATAGCAGAAAATAACCCCTATTGTTTATTGTTTATTTTTTCGACACCTAAAATGGTTTCATTCATAAGTTTTTGGTGTTTTGATTTGTTAAATTTAGTGATATTTAGCGTATTGTTATTTGGAAAATTATAACTCCAAAATCAAATCTTAATCCACTTGGATTAAGATTTGATTTTGGAGTTATAAGATATAGTTTAGAACAACGTGTTCGACAGCTTCTGAATGAGCAAGGGAAATCACAAGTAGAGATTTCTAAAACTGTGAAATGTTCACGCCAATCTCTGCAATATACTATTGAGTGATTCTACTGTAGTAGATCACACAGTAATAGTTACAAAACCGGGCGCAAACGCATCACCACATACCGTGAGGACCGAAAGTTAATGAGAGAAGCTTTAAAAAATAGAGAAACAAACTCCATCAGACCTCGCTGCTGAGTTGTAAGTGGAAATTAAGAAACCAATCTCTGCTCGCACCCTCGCAGAAGGCTCAGTAAGCTGGTCTAAAAGGCTGTAAAGCCAGGAAGAAACCATGGCTCCGAAAAAAACAAGAAGGTTCGGTATAAATGGGCCCTAAAATACCAAAGTTTCACCGAAGAAGATTGATCAAATTGGTCAGACGAATCAAACTTTGAAGTAAGTTGACAATTCTATGCCCTAATAATATTAAATAATATGATTTTAGAATAAAATTCATTGATGCAAATATTTTAGTTTTCCTACATTTCCCGAAATTTACATTAAATATACATTTTAACGATCTTCTTTGGTAAAGGTGTGCTTACTAATTACACTTTTAATTGCCACACTTTTTAGAAAGTTTTCGTTAATTTGTGTAGCTACACTTTTCATTAATTTGTGTAGCTACACTTTTCGTTAAAAACTTCACACCGGTAGAATGGCCACCAAAATGATCGCACAAAATCGTTCCGGGTGTGTACAAATTCGATCAAAATTTGAATAAATTGGTTAACTTACGCTTAATCACAAAGAAATTACATATAGACATAAATAGATATAAGGTTACAAACAATTTAGGTTAAACGGTTAATTAAAATTTCCGATAAACACTTACGATTTACATTAAAATCAAATTAATGTTCATTAGGTAAATAATCTCGTGATAGGGCACGATTTCGCTTTGATGATAAAACACTTTTGCAATTAATTGATTCATAAATGAATTTGTTTGCATTGAGTTGTAGATGCATTACAAATTTCAAAGTGAAAATACTACACGTAGCATTAATATTTCTATTTTTATTATATTTGTGTTTATTTTTTTTTACTTTACAAACATAAAAACGTAAAATTGATAACTTAAGAGTAAATAATAGCATTCAGTAATCTAGGTGCATGTCGTAATTTCAAAATAGCTCAGTTTATGTATATGTATATTGCAAAACTGTTGCGTTAGGTATTTATTTGTTGTTGCGGTCGAATTTTTCTACTCAGGGTGTCCGAATGAGAATAGGCATTGTGGTTGATTTTATATAATTTCACTTTACTTATGATATGATAAACTAATGTCATTTAAATTATTTAATGTTTATGAATTATTGTGCTGACAGTGTGTGTTATTAGATTACAACAGGATAAGGGGTTGAACTGTAGTTATTTAGAGTTAAACGAGCGCGTACATATTCTATTGTCAAATAGGAACTTTTTCGTTGTTCTCAGTATAACAGTTCTTAAGTTAAACATAAAAATAGTTTGAAGTTAAAAATGGAAAAATTATGAAAGTTTATAAAAGATAAAATAATAATTAAATCAATATTTTCTTTTAAATCGTTTCACACCAAACTAATGATGACTTAAGACGTCTATAAATAAAAATAAATAATTAATAAGTAAAATAGTGTGAGAATGTTATTTGGGACAGCACATTTTATTTTTCCGACAAATAAAGTCCAATTTGTGATTCCATCGCAGATTCGATGCTGTATAAGATGGCGGAATTTTGAAAACGGAAAATAAGAGATTGCGCTACTCCCCTCAAGTGGCAGCACTATCACTAAAGAGAATTTTTTGTTATGTAATTAACAGTGGAAATTTTTTATTCATTATGTGCATATAAATTTTTTCACTAAATAAAACATCTCAGCGGAATAAAATATTAAAAGTGATCTTTAAAATGGCAAATTGGTTGATCTCCGAAGTAAAGGAACTCGGTATATGAAATGTTGAAATTTAATAATATTCCGTCTTTCCGGCATTTCTTCCACTAGTAGCCAATATTTTCGGTTGTTTTTCTAATAGCTTAGGTCATATTGAGACTACATAGAAAATTTGGTGAAAATTTATGGACTAGAATTTGCACTAGAATTTTTTGATTTTCTGCGCCATAAGTTATTTTCAGTCTTTGGTCGATATCTTAAAAACTTCCACTAGTAACCAATACTTTCAGTTGTTTTTCGAATAGCTTTATATGGCCGCAGAAAATCAAAGAATTATAGTGAAAATTCTAGTCCATGAACTTTCCCCATATTTTCCATATAGTCTCAGTATGACCTAAGCTATTAGAAAAACAACCGAAAATATTGGTTACTAGTGGAAGAAATGCCGGAAAGAAGGAATATTGTTAAATTTTAACATTTCATATACCGAGTTCTTTTACTTCGGAGATCAACCAATTTGTCATTTTAAGGATCACTTTTAATATTTTATTATTCCGCTGAGATGTTTTATTTAGTGAAAAAATATATACATAATGAACAAAAATTTCCGCTTGTAATTACATAACAAAATTAATTTTCTTTAGTGATAGTGCTGCCACTTGCGACGAGTAGCGTAATCTCTTATTTTCCGCTGTCAAAATTCCGCTATCTTATACAGCATGCAGATTCGCATGATTGTGTCAACAAGCAACGATCCTAAATTGACAATATACATACATAGCTAAGATGGCGGATAAATTGGTCGACTTATGCGATTCCTCTTAATTTAACTTGACATCAGCTAAAGAAATCACATCATCGCAAAGCAGTGCAAATTCTACGTCATATGTCGCGTCATTTGAAAACTAAATTCAATTATGGACGCACAAGACCCATAAAATCCAACCGATCGAAGCAGCCATTTTTTTTTATTTGAAAGTATTTTTTATGGCATAAAATATGTATAATATAATGTCTTTCAAAGGTCCGCTGCAGCTCTGCTTGCTGACACGTATTCGGGAGTTCCAATTTTCGATGACTTCGAACGCACACATCAGGCTGAATTTACTGGATGGCGTTGTCTTTGAGGGTGGTTTGTTATGGTTTATTCGCATATACCTGCGATTTAAGATAACCCTAAAGGAATAAGTCGAAATTTCTTAATTTGCGAGATCTCGGTTAGCACTGTCCTGTTGAAACCACATTTTGTCAGTATTCTATATTATCCAATTCAGGTTGGAAGAAGCTGCTTATCATCGATCTGTAGCATTCGTCGTTGACGGTATTGGCAATGCCAGTTTCGTTTTGGAAGAAGTAAGCACCGTTGATTCCGATAGAACAAGATCCACACCAAACAGTGACTGTAACTCGAGATGTATTTGGTGTTGGTGTATCTCATGTGGATTGGTATCGACCCAAATTCGTCAATTTTGTTTGTTCACATATGTCCATTCATTCAAAAATTGGGTCCCGTTGGATGATTTTTTTGGAAATTGGGTCAACTTCCAACTGCTCGTTGTCGCTTACCTTAAGTTCCTGAGCCTGTTGCTTTCCAAGTCCCGACTGAAAATTCACTAAGTTGAAGTCGCAAAAAGGCCAAGCTCTTTTCCAACGACGAGAAATTGACTACCTCGAGTTTTTCCGTGCAGTCTCATGCACGGCAGTGATGTTCTCAGCAGACCTTGCGTTTCGGTGGCGTTCTTGTATAGGCGGATTATTTATCGAACCGGCGAACTCGAAAATGGCCACCAAACGTCGAATAGTCGACTCTGCAGGATGTTTGTGGCAAGGATAAAAATCACGTAATGCGCGGAACGTTTCTCAAACAGAGGACTGATTTGGAGAATAAAATTTGATGATTGCACATGTTGTTCAACGCTATAACCTTCCATGGTGATTTGCCATACACTACTGAATTTGACAGATGTTGCTTTAAGAACATGGCTGCCCTACTTATTGGCTGTGGCAATAGGTTGAGAGGGAGTGATTTCTCTGACGAAAAACAATTTAATCTAGATGGTCTCGGCTGCATCAGTGGCTACTGGTATAATTTGAAGAAAAACGATGTCGTTTGGTCGAAGCAAAGTTTTGGTGGCGGAAGTGTTATGGTATGTGGATCATTTTTCTATCTAGAGAATTTCCCATTTGCTTTATTGCGCCTCGAATGAACTCCAGATGTATCTAGATGATATTGCAGACGAAAATGTTATTTTTCAACAAGACAATGCTTCGAATCATGTTTCAAACGAAACTAAATAGTGTTTTCTCGAGAAAAACACTAGTATTTTTGAATGGCCAGCTTGTAGTCCTGATTGCAATCACATAATTACAAAATAATTCAGTAATTGAATGGAAAAGTGCCATCCGTGAATGAGGGTAGAGATCAGAGTAGAGTGACTAGTCCGTAACGTGAGGGTGTCTGCTAGGCAGTTGAATCATCGATCCAGCTAAATTTCACAAGCTATTTTTTGTTCGCATAATATCTACACCGACATGCAAACTCGGCCTCCTATAGCGGACCAAGGACAAAAATCCGTTTGTTTAGTTCACAAGGTCTAAATTAATAGAGATTCTCCCCCATGAGTTCAGCTTGAACCACCGGTAATCGTGTGCGAAGCCTTCGCATCCTGTGGCATCTGTGAAACTTTCGATTTCGACAATGATCAATAATTTGTCTCGGCCAAATTGGAGAGGTGCTGTGAAACAAAATGGCTGAGAGGAACTTTCCTGTTGTATGCTTAAAAGTGGCGTGGAAAAGCTGCACTTCTATTACGCACAAAAACGGGTTTCGAGTCAAATTAATGCACGGCAACGCATGAAAATTACAGCCCGGTACGGTGATCAAATGCCACTGCAAAGTGGAAGTTCATGTTCAGCACACTTGATGCTTACTGAACAAATCATTGTTTCGGTGTTCCATTGTTGCACCAATATTTTATGTTCTTTTACCGTATGACCTAGTAAAACGTGTCTTATCTTATGCTATGTTTTATTTATGTTAAAATCTACTTCGGATCTGCCGATGCTGTTAACCGATTTCCAGATTCTTACTAGCAACTCGTATATTCTCGGCGACTATCACTACACCCAATAACTTTTAACAGTAGTGCTCTGGAATGAAATTTTATGACAACGAGTTAAGTGCGTTCTATCAATCATTTAATTAATGGCTGATCTTCCATTTAAATGCTGTTTATGGCCACTGCTTCAAACTTGAATCGTGCAATAACTGATGGGCAGTTATTTACTTTTAGGGGACACATTGCTTGTACAATGATCAATAACCATTTGTGTGCTGCATGATCTTTTGAAAGAACAAGATAGATATTTATGAAAATGTTGAACCCTGCCCTTCACTATTAACCGTTAACTTTTTCCTCGTACAGGCTACCGTTTCACTCAACTTTAATCTGGTGGTCTGGATGGCTTGTAGTACTTGCTTAAAAATATTGGTTCAGAAGACTAATGTCGTCCAAATTATATGTGTGCGGGACGCCGAATTTATTATCTAAATTTCTGATTACATTTTTAGATGCTTTTACCCGTTGTTACCCTAGTAGATCATTTCCCACAATTATGACTCCTCAGAATCATGATCAGGGAATTTACAAAATGATAAATACCCTCAACGAATCAATGAAAAAATGTATGCAAATTATGCAAACAAATATGGGACACATGCTGCAAAACATAGAAGTATAGCATTTTTTTAATGAACATAACATTGACATCATGATGGTCTTTGAGACACATTTTACACAAATGAGCTCTGAAAACTTTAATGGTTAAAAAATTTACGATATCCGCCACCCAAGCGGGATGTACGAGGTTTCGTGGGGATCAGTAGAATAAGATACCATGAACTGGAAAAATATCGCGAGGAACATATACAGGCTACTATCATCTGCTTAGAATTATTTCAAAACCTGGGGAAATAAATTCCTCAGAGTATGCAGGATGAAAAATTAGATTATGTGTCTGGCGGCAGACCAACATATTGGCCAACCTATAGACGAAAAATTCCCGATTTAATCGAAATCTTTGTGTAACAAAGAGTATTGCTAGAACTTATGTTACGACCGAAACATGCTACGAGCTATCATTTGACCACTCCCCGGTTATAATAACATTAAGTACACAAGTTCTAAATTCAGAATCAAATATTTTCTTAACGAGCCGACCCACTAATGGGTCTCAATTCAAATCTATACATAAAACGAAATCTGAGATTGATGAAGCAATACAACACCTAACGAAGGCATTAGAGCAAGCAGCAAAGGAGCTACAAAAAAACCTGAAACGGCCTACGCAATCATGTCCTTCGATTCGCCTTTCCAATGGAAACTGGGCAAGAACCGATACAGAAAAATCAAATGCATTCGCCCAACATTTAGTTAAAGTATTTACTCCGAACGAAAATAATGGACGCTCGGAATTGCTGTCTGAAGAAGCTAAAGCTTCAGAATTTCAACCAATTAAATATAAATGACGCGAAGTAAAAACAATGATCATCAAACATATAAACCCGAAAAAGGCACCTGGTCATGATCTTACTAGTGGTAAAATACTTATAGAACTTCCATATATATGTGTCAAATTAATAACGTACATTTTCAATGCTGTAATGAAAACTGGGTATTTTCATCCAATCAGTTTAAAACTCTTTGAAAAAATGCTTCTTAGAAAGCTTAAACCAATTCTGCAAGAGCAAACCATTATTCCGGATTACCAGTTTGGATTAAATGAGATTCACGCAGGGGTTCCACAAGGCAGTGTACTGGGTCCAGTGCTATATTTAATCTACACAGCGAATCTTCCTACTTCAGATGATACAGCCCTAGTAGCGACACACGAAAACTCTCAAATAGCATCAAGAGTCCTACAAGAACACTTAGAAGAAATATAGCTAAGTGGCTTTCAAAATGGAGAACAAAAACCAACGAGCAGAAATCAGCACACATTACATTCACTCTACGTAAACAAACCTGCTCTCCGGTGAAGTTAAATAACATCAATCTATACCCCAATGTAAAACTATTAAATCTAGGTCTACATCTAGATAGAAGTTTCATATGAAAGAAAAGTAAAATCTTGTTATATAAAATGGTACTAACACCAATCTGGGACTTACGGAATACAAATGTGGGGCTCAGCCTGTGCGTCAAATATAATAAAATTAGAAAGTGTATACAATTAGAACAACACGTTAGAACAACATCCTAACACATTAGCTAGAGAAATATTATGGAGGCCAAGATATCGGCGCCTTAAAAGAAAAGATCCCTTAAGCTCAAAACAGAACAAGAGCGAAGGCAACGAGCGGAATCGCTTGTCTTATTACAAAACACAGAAAACTTGCAATACAAACAACCATTTTTCGTTGAAATAAATTAGAGTCTATTTCTATTTTTATCGTCGACGAAACAATGCTGCCAACTGTTTTTTATTTATATAAGTTGGTAACGCTCCAACATCATATGCCAAAAACATAAAACATAAACAATTTTTAAAATTTTAAAATTTTTATTATCCGCGTATGCTTACTTTTACAATCCATTTTGACATAGATAAAATATGTCGTCGTTTCGTTATGTCATTTGTGGTTGTTGTTTTATCGCCATAAGCTGACGCTCTTGTTCTGTTACCTACAACAATATCGCGGCCATATTTTTTATTTATTTGTCGAAGGTTGTCGCTGTCGCTGTTGTTCAACAAACCAAATAGTGCATATTAAGAACTAAAGTGGGAACCAGTCAGGTATAAAAACTTAACTTAATAAAAAAAAGGAATGCGATAAATGGCGTGTCGGTGTTATTACCCAGCCAAACTTAATTTTTATGTAAGAAACCCACCGAAAACTTCGTTAAATTTTATCTTTCACTTAAGAAAAAAATAGTGTGCGCTCTTTCTCGCTCGAGAAGATAAATTTTTGATGCGGTAGGGGCCATATTTATTTTACTTATGGGGGTGGATGTGTTAATTATAGTTGTTGTTCTGTTATGATGCGTGATTGTAAATTAGATTTTTAATGGTTTACAATCCAAATGCACAAATATCTCCATCAGCACATTTTATATATTTGATTCACAATATTTAATATAACAATCTGGTTGATTCACTTTGATAAAATTCACTCCGGAACTCGGCAAATACAACTTCAAGGTGAAATTTTAAAATACTCGACAGGATTTTTAGTATCCCGACGGAACCCCATAAATAAATAAATCAATAGACGAATCTTTATTTAATTTGATTTATTTTTTATATAATATATTTATTTAATTTTATTTATTTTTTATATAATATATTTATTTAATTTTATAATTAGAATTAGATTTTATAGACATTTATATAATAAAAATATCTTTTGGTTTACAATTAATATGTGACGTGGTACGTCATTGGATTTTCACTAGACTATTTTTTTACTGCAAACAATCGGCCTTTTATAGATTTAATTCTTTTATTTAAAACGGTCGCTGCGATCAAAAAAATAATAAATAGCTCCAACTCCCTTTAATCGGTTTCTATGCTAACAACAATCAATTTGTCAATAGATGACGCGACGAATAGAAAAAGGTCAACCAAAAATAAATATAAGGTTGGAAAAACCTGCCGAATTATTTGTCAATAAAGATAAACACGAAATGTCAAAAATAAAAATGGACATTTCGTTTTTAGAATTTAGAATTAAAAGAAATGTAAGTGTTATATCAGACATTATTTATTAAACAAAAAAAAAAAAGAAATAATAATAATAATAATGTAATACATAGTGATGTGATACAATCGCCACATACTTATACTTTTTTGTTTTCTGCTTTATTTATTAAATAAACTCATTTTAATATATTTTATAGATTCTGTGCGATAATTTTTAATATTTTGTGATAAGGTAAAAATAGTGTTTTAGCGAATTTTGTTAAAAATTAATTAGTTAATGGTAGTGTTGTAAACGCTGTTTTACTACCTTAATTAGGTATTAAATACTAATCTGTTAACTAAATACTAATCTATTAACTAAATACTAATCTTAGCTGAATACTAATCTGTTAACTTAACAACAAGAAAATCACACAACCTGACACGTTTAGAACTGCCATACAACTAATTTTTATGATTGTTCTAAAATTCACAATACTGAAACAATGGGCGGTATGTTGTACCATCACTTCGAATCCAAATTCGAGAAAAGTCGAATGGCGGTATGTTGTATCATTTTCGAAAAGCAAAAATGATACAACTTTCACTTTTTCGATTCGACTTTTTTTGAATTTCGACTTTTTTCGATTCGAAGTGATGGTACAACATCCCAGTATGCAGGGTATTCCACTGTGTGGAAAAAACTGCTCAAATGTCGTACAAAATTCCGTACTACAAAATATCAAAGACACAAAAATATTGATTTTGGAGAAAAATAATTGTTTTTCTCTTTCTATTTCGCGGTATTATTTTCGTTTTATAAGTTTCGATTGTATCTTTTATTTTCAGTTTCTTCTGACAAGTCGACGTGCACGGTTGCACTACATAATTAGTTTTTTTACTTTAAAGTGTTGTGTTTCATTATAATGTTTTTCGATTTGTTAAAGTAAATAATTTTAAATTTAAATATATAATAATAATTATTAACTTATTTAGTGATCGCGATGTGCAAATTTGGACTAAAAACATAATAGAGATCTGTCTCACAATGGCGTCGGCGCGAAATACATTTACGTAGTAAATTTTCAATGATTTTTTTTTCAAGATCTCAATATGCTGGCGGATGCAATACAACGTGGCGGACGCAATACAAAACTCAATTTATGAAATTTAAATATGTAAATAAGTTTTCTGTTTTTTGTACACAAATAAAAAATAATGTGAATAAAATATTAATATTTATTTTATTATAAATGGAAAATTTTGTTTTATTTCTGATAAGAATTATTATTTATTCCAATTGGAAAATATATACAAACACGTGCCTTTTGTTTCTGTGATTTTTTTCTCTTTTTAGTTGGGATTCACACCGACACCGGAATTTTTGTGACACTTTTCTTTGGCGGGGAGTACGAATTTCCGCGTGACACACATGGTTCTTTCCATAGAAGCAGTGTGGTTTTAGAACGCGAATGTAAATGGAATTCGTCGCCATTGCATATTGGGTTTACGCGAAATTACATGAAATTCGTCGTGAAGTGAAGCATATTTAGTTGGTTTAATTGAAGATACAAATTTATGCGCGATTCATGCCAAACGTGCTACAATTATGCCAAAGGATTTTCAATTAGCAAGACGTATGGTGAACGTCCCAATATGCAATGCCGACGGAATTCCATTTACATTCGCGTTCTAAAACCACACTGCTTCTATGGAAAGAACCATGTGTATCACGCGGAAATTCGTACTCCCAGCCAAAGAAAAGTGTCACAAAAATTCCGGTGTCGGAGTGAATCCCAACTAAAAAGAGAAAAAAATCATCTGCCTCTTGATTCGTGCATAAAATTGTCTGAAATCAGTATGGGAAAGACTGTGGAAAAAACGCCAATTTCCATTTAAAATCCGCCTAGTTTCCCATTTGTTTTTTCTCTTTTAGTCGGGGTTCACACCCACACTGGAATTTTTGTGACACTTTTCTTTAGCGGGTAGTACGGATTTCCGCGTACTTTACATGATTCTTTCCATAGAAAGAGTGTGTTTTTGCATATTGGGACTATATAAAGACACACATTTCTGAAGCAAAAAATTTGTATTACGCCTGCTAGGTGCGTTCCAAGTCGATGTACAATATATTGTACTGGGCGTTCGAAAGTGCTAAAAGACATTTCACAATAAAAAAAAGGCTGTTTGTAAACGAACAGTTGTCACTTAAGAAATATTACTTTTGCATGGCTGGAATATCAAAAAAAAGAAAAACAATTGATTTCGTTAAAATTCTTATTTTTTTTAAGTTTTTTTTCTTGACTGGTTGAATCTTAACATAGGTTCAGACTTAAAAATTCTTTTTTGACTAATTAGCTTGTAAGATTTGAAAACAACTTGTGAGTTTCCCAAGGTAGAAAAAATTCAAGAATAAAGCAAAAGGCAATTTTTATGTTCAGAAGCGGCATATTATACCATATTAGGACGAAAAACCGAAGCTCTGTACGAAGGTAAATATGCACTAATGTTGTCAAATAATATGCCATTAATTGAGGATGATGTCCCTCGTCCAGGTGCCTTGTAATTGCTTCCTGGCAATCCCTGATGTGTTTAGTTGGTTTTACTTCTCGTATATTGCTTCTGCTCAACATATTGCTCAACATTAATTTCGTTACTTTCCTTTCTACTCGTTACTGGCTTTCTTCATTATAAATTGTGAGGTACGGATTTTAAATTTTGCCTTACTTCTCCTCCAAACTAATTAATTTTAATATCTTATACATGCTTATTTTGGTTTAATTTCTCGTACAACTCTATTACTTTGCCTCTAGTTCGACCAATTGGGAGCATTGGTGCTCCATTTTGTCTCTGCTTTTCCAAATTGGTATCATTTGCCTCTCGTGGGTAAGATTGGTGTTTGGGAATAGACGATACTGATATGAGTTGCTTTCCACTCTGTTTGAATGGTGGCCATTCATTTTTGGCCACTCACGTCCTAGTACATATACGGTAGATGTGGCCCTGAAATTTACCTGTTCTTTCCCCTGTTAATCTAGTACATAAACGAATATTAAATTAAAATTTCTTTCCCACCACCGCTATATAAATCATCAGGTAGATTTATATATGACATTGAATTTTGATAGTTAATCTCAGTTATTCAATGCTACAATGGTGTTACTACACTTCATTCTCAATTGTTAATGAATTTCTGTGTACTTCATTGAAGGTTACACTTTCAACTCTATTAACTATTGAGCAATAAATCACTTTGCGGGCGATCAATATCAGCTACATTTAAATCTCTCTTCTTGGTCGTATTTAATTTATATTTTGGGGATAGGAAATTAGGAAGTAAATAAATTAAATACCAAGGCTGAAAGTTCCGGCTGCGAAGTTCCGCGCTAAATAATTCAAAATACTTATATAAAAATTCTGAGGGTTATTTAAATAAAACCATTAACCCATAAATTAACTTGTTGTCGATATTGGCTTCGCCTATATAAATTGGCGCAGGTTCCTGCTGGCCTCTAAAATGATATTGACATTCAATTAATCTTTCAATTAATCTTTATTTAATGGCTTTAATGTATTCATTAAAACCATTTTTGTTATTTATATTGTGCCATTCGTGATCGCAATTGTTAGGTTGTGTGTGATCTGCGTAGCCTCGATCGATATTTCGATGTTGGTCACATACTTGTGTAATCTATATATGGAAGCGCTTATCTTAATCATGTTACTTAACGTCTGTGTCGATAAACTCTTAAGAAATGTTTTAACTATAATATTTGTATATAAAATTTGTGAAAGTAATTATTCGATATAGTGGTAAACACTAAAAAAGCAAAACGTTACTACACACATTACACATATAGATAGATATTCATTCAAACGAAACCACGAATTATTGCGGCAGTGCAAAAAATTTAAGCAAATACAAACACAAATACTTGTAGGTACATTCTCATATGGTATGTATTTCTTAATATGTTTCAATAGAATAAATTATTATGCTCTAATGTTATGGTGATTGTGACATAGATCGTGAAAGGTGCTGAAAGTTGTTTTTGCTTTATAACTAAGTAGCAGTGTTGGATGTCACATTTATCACATCTTTATCAAAAATATATTGTAAACATTATTATGTCTCATTAACATCGTTAAAAATTGACAGTGATAATTAATTATGAAAATAATGTAAATGTTGTGGAAGCATTGTTCGTTTGGCGTATGGTCATTCACCGTATCCAAAAATATTGTTTGCTCGAGAAGTGTTTTGCATTAATTCTGATATACAAAAATTTACCACAAACCCGGTCAAGAATTCATGATTCGTTGATCTTTGTCGATTAAGTGTTTTTATCGCAGTAAATGTAAACAACTCATTTGATTATCATAAAAGATGTTGGTTGCATCTTAAAAAACAAATTCTCACG
This sequence comes from Nephrotoma flavescens, assembly GCA_932526605.1. NCBI lineage: Eukaryota > Metazoa > Arthropoda > Insecta > Diptera > Tipulidae > Nephrotoma > Nephrotoma flavescens. Next base: position 161,930,833 of record OW052222.1, on the reverse strand, counting down.
ATCATCTATGCGCAAATTAAATAAAATTAAACTTTTAAATGTTTTATGATTAAGACACTTAAGTATAGTTCCATGTGAAAACATCGATAATCTTGTTTACCTTCTACATATTATATAGAAATGGCACGTTGAATTTAAAATTGACAAAATTCCACAAATCATGATTAGGTGTCTCGTGATTTGTAAAATTTTGTAACTGAACGACTATTTAATGATATAAAGTTGTTATGTCCAACTTGTTTGGCGATTTAAAAATAAATCATTATGCTGGTTTAATACAGAGACATACAGAATATTATGGTGATGATGATGTAAAATAAACCGGTAATTTAAAAAAGTCCATACATTTTAGTATTTTTTCATGCCAAGAAATACGTTTGATAAAATTTTATTATTTTAATTAAGAAAAGGTGTTAAAAATTATCGTTTGTCAAAAATTGCATACCCTTGCTAAAGTTAAATACTCATAAAATGAGGACGGCTTTAGTTTGTAACTTTGGTATTCCCATAATTAGTTCTTAAAGTAGGTAATTTATCAAAACACCTTAGCTTGTTTTTGGAAATACACACTTTGTAATTTGCCAAAGATGGAGAATTCTGTTCGACGAAAAAGATAATTTTTGTGTTTTTGAATATAAATTAAAACTATAAAAAAAGTATGAGTTAAATTGGTTATTGTTTCAATTCGGTTTTAAGTTCTATACATTCCGTCTTGTTTTACTGGAAGAAAATCCGTGTCAAACTCAAAAGAGCTTGCAGAACAGTTAGGAGTTACTCACCAATCAATATCACTTCGATTGCTATATCGATTGCTATACGATATCACTTCGATTGATACAAAAGAAAGAATTTTTTCCACAGATTTTTTCCACGGGTGATGAATTTTTTCCACAGATAATTCTTAACGCAGAAAACCATGGGTTTATCCAGGCCAGCCATCAACGTCAGTTGTAAAAATGAATATTCATGCCATGAAAATGTTACTGTGTAACTGGAGGGGTTGGAAAGGAGTTATTTACTCCGAGCTTCTGGAATCTGATCAAACTCTGGTTACAGCTGAACGTTACCAGGCCCAATTGATCAAATTAAGTGATGTTTTGGAGGATAAAAGACCATTTACGGGCCAAGAAATTGGATCAGTTTGATGTCATCATATTTGAAAGACCAGCGAATATTTTGATAGCTAATCTTTGTAATAATTTTTTTTCAATAAAATTTGATTTGATCAAAAAACGAAGAGTTTCTGCTTGCATAACATTTTCTAATTTGGTGCCTCGCAATAACTAATTATATTTAAGCGAAAATTATAAGCTGCATTACACATATTTAAGCTAAAGAAATGAAGAAGAAAAGATGCGCGGTAAATACAAAGAAATATGCAAAGGGGCTATTTAGCCATTATCAAGGTTAGTATATTACTAACAAGAAGCCAAATTTTAATTTTATAAATGAGTTAACTTTACAAATAATACTTAAAAATTAAGATTTGTGAGTATCTAAGGCAGTGAAGCAAAAAAGTTTGAAGTTTTTGAGAGCAAGACGGATCGGAATGCGGTTTTTTGCATTCGCTTCCAAAATTATTTGTAAAAACCGCCCTTTTTTTTTTGAACAAACCGGAAATTGCATTGCTGCAGCCAAAAATGCATTCAAAAAATGTATTTTTTGAGACGGTTTTTGGAAGATTAGAGAACTTTGTAAATAAGAGTCAGAACTAGCCCCACTCGGGTTCCTGGGGGTTTTCGAGGTCGTTCATCACGATTATGATGTTCAAATTGACCCACAGCCGACCTGGAGCTCAGGAACGCCGATGAACGTCATCTCCGTGGAACTCTCCCGAAAATCATGCGGGGAAGGAGAGAAACTCGGCGAATGGGTTTTTTTTGGGTCACTGAATCCAAATATGGCATCGGCAAACACCTCCCGGACACCTGGTTTGCCCGAACCTGGACGCGGACGTCATTCCCGAGAATTTTCCTGACAATTACGATAAAAACAACCCGAAAATCATTGTTAGGGCGTTCCCGAATCTCCCGTCGAAAACGACCCCCCGAACACCTGGTGCACCGGCACCTGGGCCCGAACGTCATCTCCGAGAGTTTCCTCACACGATCGAGAAAAGCGACCCAAAAATCGGTGTGGGGGATTTTTTGGGGCGCTGAATCCAAATTGACCTTCCAAAAACCACCCTCCGAACACCTGGTGCACCGGAACCTGGGCCTGAACGGCATCTCCGTGGGATTCTCTCAAAATTCACGAGGGGAAGAAGAGAAACTCGGCGAACATCCCCCGGACACCTGGTGCGCCAGAACCTGGACGTGTACGTCATCCCCGAGAATTTACCTGACAATATCGACAAAAACAACCCGAAAATCATTGTTGGGGTGTTTTTTGGGCCGCTGAATCCAAATTGCACGTCGAAAACGACCTCTTAAACACCTGGTGCATTGGCACCTATATCTTGACATCGATGTCATTCCCATGAATGCCAACCAAACATGATATTTTAGAGACGGGCATCAATACTGCAATAACTGGGTGAAATTGTTGATTCTACTTAAATTATGTGTGGAGGGAAGAAACCGAATGAATAGAAAGTCAGTATTTATGTAATTGGCGTTTAAAAAATGTTTATTGAACTCAAATCAAATACTATCTAACTGTAACTAACTTTGCCTTACCTCATTAATTAATAACTTAAATGTTTGGATACGTAACTATATATCAAATTCTTAATCAAGTGACACATCGCTAGTCTGCTCATTTTCTTCGTCATCGACTGATGTATTCATAAGTAGTACATTTTCCTCATCTAAGGCCTCTCTCTCTCTGCCACCTTTCAGTATTGGTGCAAGTTAAGCCTTCACAAATTGTACAGGCAAGATTGCAATGGAGGCCGTGCTTCCTGCAACTACAGGTCTTCAGAATACAATCTCCTGCGCATCCACAGAATATTAGTTCCATAATATTCTTGGGCGCAGGTTTTTGTGTCATTTCTACAGGGACCATTGTGTCGCCTTCATTGCTCCACCCCTATTCTGTTAGGTCCATGGTCAGCTGGTATCCGTTCAGCCAATGCTGCACTTGAAAATAGACCCTCTTTAGAAGTTGTTGAATGGCGTCTATACTGTTGAGAGAATTTTCCCTAAATTTATTCTCACCTTTACAGCGGTTTTTATATACATACTGTAACTGTACTGTACTAGTAACTGGTCCCATTTTAGTTTGTCTTCATCATGAACATTCCGCTTCCTGAATACCAGTGGAACACTGTACATTGCCAATATTAGCTACGCCCCGTTCTCAAAAATTTCTTCGCTTGACAAACCAGCTTACTTGAACTTCGTATGAGCTTGAAGGTCTAGCAATTTCTGGAAAGTCTTGAAAAATTTTTTTTTTCCCTGGTAGTATGGTGCTGAAACGGTATCGCACCCCGTTATTGCATGGAGCAACAAAATATTACCCTCAACTACTGGCATATCAGACAAGCTACGCGAAGAATATACTTCTTCGGGTTTATTGGGTCTTGCAGGTTTCCGTAAAAATATTTCTCTGTCAACCGGGCACAGTGCGGTCAATAGTACGGCCACGTCTGTATATTTGGCGACTATGACTACCTTTTTGGTAGGGTCCCTAGATTCTTTTAGAGCTGTCATTTCAATCGTACGATCAGCATTCGTCTGAAACTATCCCGACTGTGGTCAGTTTGGCACGGAGCATTTCAATAATCTTATTTTTATTGTTTTTATTTTGTAAGAATTTATCCTGTTGTATTTGTAACGCCATATTCTCGCTAAAACTGACGTCTGCTGACTTCCCCGATTAGGGCGACGGATTCTTTCACATGCCTTAGTACTGAGGGTTTGGTAACCATAATCACCGAGAACATTGTCCAATTGTCCATTTGACTTTGTGAATCAGTTATCTCCATCCAGAACTAAAAATGTCCTCTAAGGATCCTTATTATTCGTGGGAGTTTTCGTGAACAATGAATACAAATCGGACTTAGTATTCTTCAGCATTCCAAAACTATTGAAATATCCCTGAGGGAATGGAGACAACTCCCATTTGAGGTAGTCTATCATTTCTACCTCACCTTTTTTTAATGCCTATATTCTATGAAACAGGACGTCGGGGTCAATTTTTATTTTAGAGTTGCAAGAGGCGATAGTTTTAACAATTCTTGATCGCGACAATTTTAGATCCTTGAAATTTGATCTCGAAATATCTTACATAACCTTGACACCTTCTTCAAAAGCATTGTGGCAATTGCTTTTCAGACTCCCACTCATTCCATTGAGCTATGTTTATGAGGCATTCTATGGATTCAGGGAATGGATGTATTGCTGAAAGAAGTTCTCAATCAATTTCAAATATTTCAAATTTGCCTTGAGCCTGGAATCTGTTGAATCCTTATGTTGGTAATTTTTAGCAAATGCACAATTCGTGAAGTCCTTTATGCAATCGATAAAATCTTTGCTGATCAAGAAAGTTTTGATCCATTGATACGCAACACTTTCAGTTACACCTCTACAAAATAAGCCTCTTTCAAACTTCAATAACCTCATAAGTGTTTGCTCAATAGTTTCATCCGTAAAGATCCCACTAAAATTTTGTCGCTCCTGCGAATTGTCCAATACCCTTCTGTGGTAAATTTTTTCTACTGTTTTCTACATAAAAGCGTTTCGAGCGTTGGGAGAAAAGCAAAAGGCCGCTCGGCAAAGTTCGGAGATCTAGCCGGAGTTTATTCTTGTAATTCTCCTCGCTCTATTCAAACCCGGCATTTAGAATTTTACAGGACTGGATCGACTTTTTCGAGGGCCCAGGCGAGAGTTACACATCAATGAATGTGTGAAATTATGAGACGATTTTCGGTTAATATTTTGAGATCGTGTCAGGAAAATCGTCGGAGACGACGTTCAGGCCCAGGTTCCGGTGCACCAGGAGTTCGGAGGATCGTTTTCGACGTGAAATTATTTGAATTAAGCGCCACAAAAAACGCCCCCACAACGATTTTCGGATTGTTTTTGCTGATATTGTCAGGAAAATACTCGGGGATGACGTCCGCGTCCAGGTTCGGGCGCACCAGGTGTCCGGGGGATGTTCGCCGATGCCATATTTGGATTCAGCGACCCAAAAAACCCCCGGGCGCCGAGTTTCTCTCCTTCTCCGCGTGATTTTCGGGGAGCCCCAGAAATTCAAGGGGGGGCGGGCTTATTTACAAAGTTCTCTAATCTTCCAAAAGCCGTCTCAAAAAATACATTTTTTGAATTCATTTTTGGCTGCAGCAATGCAAATTCCAATTTGCACAAATAAAAAAATAGGGGCGGTTTTTACAAATAATTTTTGGAAGTGAATGCAAAAAACCGCATTCCGATCCGTTTGCTCTCAAAAATTTCGAACTTTTGGCCTTTTTAATGCTTCATTGCCTCTACTATGCCTAAACTAAGTCAATTGCTTTTATGTTCTCCAATTCTCTATTCCCAGAAAGGGCCAGATTAGTGCCAGGGGACAATTTGTTTGTATTTGGACCTGTCACTATTGAAATATTATTTTTAGACGTTATCTATTTTCTACGTTTATCTTCTTGTAATGTGTTTTTAGATATGTAACGCGTCTAAGGCTGTGCGCCAAACTTAAGGTATAAGTCAATTTTAAGAAAATTTTTCGGTAAATTCAATTATTTTCAAAAACTCTATGGCAAACTGATCAAAAATCTATTCTAAAACCGGTTTTTACCGTAGTAAACGATTTACCTTAAGTTTGGCACACAGCCTAAGTATGCCAAGATTTCCAATCAGAAAAAAGTATTATATATACAACCAAGACAAAATCAAAGATTTTTCATTTGAACAAAAAAAAAACGAAATTTGTTTCTGACAATTCCAATGTCATATACGTCAAAAACATAAATATGTCAAAAAAACAAAATATTTTTTATTGTGTTCGACTTTGATACAACTAGCCCCTCAAACACGATCAAAATGAAAAGTTTTGTGATTTTTGTGACGATGACTGACCTTTACGATCACGTGAGTTACGATAGTTCCGTACTAATGAAAATCTTCTTGTTTTATGCATTTTTTAAACAATTTATTTAACCACAGAAAATTTTGGTTGAAGCTGTGACCGTAAAATCTAGAAATTATTCAAACCCCGAAAACTTCGGGTCTAATGCATACTGTCGGCAAACCTGTCAGAACAATAGGCTCCGTGAATTAAAAAATGCTGACTTAAAAATGGTGTTTTTTCGGACTAAAAACCAGCATTTTTATTTCATTTTAAAATTGACCTAAAATCTGTAATGAAAATGAAATAAAAAAAGGTGACTTTATTAATGAGTACCATAAGTCATTTTGAAAATGATTTAAGAAGTGTGTTTATAAATGACTTAAAAGGTGTATTTTTAAGTCATTTTGAAAATGAAAAAACATGTGTATTTAAGATCGAAATAAAACGAAAAAAGGTATAGTAGTAAAAGCTCGATTATCCGGTATCCAAATAACCGAAACATTCAGTTAACCGGAATTATAATTTTTAGGATTATTTTTTTTTGCATTTTTCCCTTTGTTTTCTCTTTCATTTGAATTTTTTAATTCATTTTGAAATTTTAATTTTATTTGCACCTTTTCATTAATGAAAGCATTAATTGAAAATTTTGAATGGCTTTAATTTTCATATTACAATAAAAGCCCGATTATCCGGCATCGAATTAACCGGAACACTCAGTTAACCGGAATTTTCATTTTTTAGGATTTTTTTTTGCTTTTTTCTCTTTCTTTTCTCTTTCATATGCATTTTTGAATTTATTTTGAAATTTGCAATTGAATTTTGCACATTTTCATTAATGAAAGCATTAGTTGAAAATTTTGAATGGCTTTAATTGTCATATTACAGTAAAAGCAAATATTAAATAGTATCAATATAGGACACTGCCTTGTAAGACAACAGTGAAGGTAGCTGTTTTAGTACAAGTTCGAAAAAAACTCGAAAATCAACACAGCTGGTGAAAATTAAAACTAAATTAACTCTTTCAACTGTTTAGCTTAGTTACAAAACAAAAAAGTAAACAAACAACGGCAATTTTTCAAAAAGTTCGAAAGAAACGACCAAAGTGACACCTATGCCAGAAAATCTAATTACGGAAATTAAATAAGATAAGAGACAAAAAGAACGCGTCTGTCCTATATATAAGCTATTTAATATATTGTAAAAGCCCAATTATCCGGCATTCAATTAACCGGAACACTCAGTTATCCGGAACTTTAATTTTTAGGATTTTTTTTTGTTTTTTTCCTTTTCTCAAGGGAGATTATTTTTTTTATTATTCGGGGATTCATAGAAAATATACTTTCCTTTGCTTTTTTTCTGTTTTATGCATTATTCTATTTGAATTGAATGAGTAAAGTCGTACCCCAACTAGGGTTACGGAAATATTGAATATATGTATTATTAAATATTGAGTACTCTTATGGGTGTACACGTATACATCATATGTATGTATTTATTATTTGCAATAAATTCAATTAATTGATATACAAAAAAATTGTTTTTTGATACATAATTTGAAAATAAATAAACGAGAATCCTAAAAAATAATAAAATCAAGCGAAATTATCGTAAAATTTTTAGTTTTGATGAAACATTCAACTATCCGGAATTTTCGATTGATTGATTGATTGGACTGTAGAACCAAGTACTTGACGAGTGTTCCGGTTAACGCCGGGCCTATTCCTACAGCCTTTTATACACATAACAATAGGAGGGATAGGAAAGGTTTTTTTTTTTTTTTGGGACAGAACGACCCGGTTTCAGACACCTAGCGATCGTACGGCACAACACAATTCTAATCTACTTCTAATCTACGGAGGGGGGATAAAGGTTTAATAGGTTCAATGGATAACGATGATATTGGTCTTCAAAAATTGCTTCTTTAAATCAGCAACCTGATAAAAAAATATTATTATTTCACGAGCATCTGGAAATTCCCTGAAATATAATTCAACATTAATAATTTCCAGCTTCCTAAAATAAAATTGATTGATTAATTCACTCCGAATACAGTCACCTAGGTAAATCCGATAGTGAGTAATAGAAACACAACACAATTCTAAACTACACAATCATCAATTAATATTTTAAAGAAGTATTAGTCCACAAACATCTTAAGACTCCTGAAATTTAATTCTTCATTAATGTTTTTCGGCTTCCTAAATAATACAAACATTTATTGATTAATCCTCCTAAAACTCAACAACTTACAAAAGAATTTCCTGAAATCATAGTTATTAGAATTATATTAATTATAAAACTAAACTGAAATCCAGTAGCATTTAAAAATTATACTGTAAACATGGTTGGGTTGTATAGTACTTAAATTGTCAGACTAATATTTTGAAACTTACAACCAATTTCTCAGAATTCCATCGTCAAACAGCGAAACACTTAACATCAAATTGGTAAGAAACACAAATCGAAATATACAAAATTTCAAGATCAGTCTCGAAATTTACGTAAAAATTTCAAAATTTAGTAAAATATTATAAGTTCCATCTTATCGATAACTACACCAACGATAAGTTTTGTTTTACGCCGCAATGATTTTATTGGGTAATTTAACTATATCTCGCGAATCTCTTTTTAATTAATGTGTTCAAGATAAAAAGGTAATTCAATTATTACAACAATAATGTTAGTTCCGAATAATGAAAATTAACTGAATTATTCATTAATTTAACAAGTATGAGCACTTTAAGTAAGAACTAACAAGCAATTTATTCAAGATTTCAATATTCTTAGCTTATTAAAGAAGCAAATCAATTGCATACATTAAAGGGGCAATTAAATATCTATACTTAAAAGATTTTTTCTCAGTACAATACAGCCCTATCCTTCATAATAAGCCAAGCTTAATAGTGAAATATTATTTGCACGTAACAGTACATAATAACAATCTTAAGTTTATACAAAATAATAAGAAATCATATAGTGATTTAAACAAATAATTAATCGTTCGTTAAGAGTTAAACTTAATAACATCACAATACTGTTAGTAAGATAAAAATTAATTTACATTTAGTGTTCATCTTCTCAGTATATTTCATTTGTAACTTATTTATTAATACTTTAACTTATGGAAGTTTATAAAATTCCAGGAGATGGTAATTGCCTTTTTAATTCTCCATCAGCTACAAATGAAAGAAAGAAAGAACGAAAGAACCCCAGAAACCATCCTGCAGTGTTAATCAGTTACGGACTATCGTAACTGAGTACCTTAGGAATAATCTTAATGATTACATTCCAAATTTGCTGGATTCTTGCCGTTCTATATATTCATCTAACCTTAAATTGTCTGAAAGTCATTTAATAACAAAATATTTAACTAATTTACAACAAGATGGTTTCTAGGGTGGTGCTGAATGTCTATCAGCAATTTCAAAATTAAAAAAAATCATAAAAATTAATGTGCATTACCCAAATTCCCAACACCAAGTCAATTTTGTTCCTGAAACTCCAGAATAAAATTTTGAAATTAATTTATTATACACCGGAAACCATTATGACAGTTTAGTTCCACCATGTAATTCATCTATCTGCACATTCTCTGAAATTTAATAATGAATTAATATTTTCCTGCTACATGTCCTACCTAAATGAAAAAAATGTCAATAATAGCAAAAAATCATATATATTAGCTGTTCAGGTAAAATCTTATTTATCCCAAGAGTATTTATTCCTCGAAGCTTACAAAACTAAAACTAACTATTATAGTCCGAATAGAAACTCATCTCCTGGCGGCTGGACCAATTTTGAAAGAATCTAAATTTGTAGAAAATTAAATTTAAAGAACTTTTCTAGTATTCGACATTTCTCTAAGAATGATAAAGAAAAAGTTACACGAGAAAAATTAATCGAAAATGTACATAGCGCTAAACCGAACTAACGAATGGATTGTGTCGTATGAAAATTTAAAACTCAAAAAAAAAATATTTCCATTCATGATATCAACATGAAATTTTGAATGCAGCTTGATATTGAGGTTAATAAAAGCGAAGAATTCTGAAACCTTAACTATTATAGTCCGAATAGAAACACATCTCCTGGCGGCTGGACCAATTTCAAAAGAATCTAGATTTGTAGAAAATTAAATTTTAAGAACTTTTCTAGTATTCGACATTTCTCAACGAATGCTAAAGAAAAAGTTACACGAGAAAAATTATTCGAAAATGTACATAGCGCTAAACCGAACTAATTAAAAACATTAAATATAAACATAAAATAACAAGGGCACTCGGATTGACTCGAACAAACAAAATCATTTGAATTAACTGAATCAACCGAAGGGAATTGGGCGATCACCCCCTCAGTTCAGTCAAAAAATTGAGCTACTAAATTAACTGAAGAGATAATTTGATCATGTACTTAATTCAGACAGGTTGTTTTTGTTGTATTTTTGACATTTACATATTTGTTTTACGCTCATTTCATTTGCGTTTTTTTTTATAGAAAAGTGTGTTTGTGTTATTTTCTAATTAAAATTATACAAATTTTAATAAAATAGAATTAAATTACTATCTACTGTATGATTTAAATTAACTTAAGTAATATTAGAGTTATTAAAAATGGCCTTAGAATACGATCTTAAAGAATATTTACGTTTCGACAACGACCAGGATTTTTTAATAATCAACAAAAGCCTAATTTAAAATGATTTAGTTTGACATTTCTCTGAAGTGAAGAGGTGTGAAACGAACACCCAATCCACCTTGGCAGCTGAATTAAGTGAATAGCAACTCAATTATCTGAATAATAACTCAATCGCAACTCAATCAATTCAGGTCAATCGAAAGCCCCCAATACCAATATAATAATATTAAACTGATTATTAAAATAATCCCAAAAAAAAACAATCAATTATATATATATCCGTTTTCCGGGCCGCATACCCAATCGTGTAAATATTATTGGAATACGAAAAAGAATCATTCCAAAAATTTACCTTGTATGCAATATGCACCAGCATACACAACCGTGCATTCCATTCAAACAGGTTTTCACCCGACTAATAATTTATCAAAAACAAATTATTAACGTTATACAATTTATATGTTATCAAATTATGAAATTTTTCAAAAAGGACCCCGATCCAACTAAGAATGGTTAAAATCCGTAAGACACCACAAACTGTGGTTACTTACACACACATTTGTGCATGGTGAGCTCAAATAGAAGCACAAAAACACCTGTTTGTGAACGCGAAAGAGGTATATAAAATTACACATGCATTCATATACATACCTACAAACACAAATTTACACATGCCCATACATATACATGCACATATACATACCAGAGATCACACAACAAACACAACCTAACCTTGTTTCATTTTTTATTACATACTCGAAAACTAAAATAATATTAAAAAATACATGCCAAAAATGTACGTATATAATATTAATCTATAACACACTGTTATTCATTTATTCATTTTTAAAATATAAAAATATATAATATACATAATATTATATATTATATAATAAAACTATTCTCCATTAACTCATATTACAAATATTATATTCTTATAACAACAAATGTATAGTTTTCCTATAGCAACACATCATTTTTGATCATTATGATGATAAAAGAAATACACAAATTACATCGTTTTATATTTTATTTTAATCCTTTTTGTTATTTGTCTTTTAACTAAATGATCACGTATCCTACAAGCCAAAAGCACCTAGTCGATGATTCCTTTTCCATTAAAATAAAAAACTTGCAATGCTACACCCTGTCTAAATGTATTTATATATACCATTAATATGTTTGTTGAAATATATAAAAAAATTTAAATTATAAAAACCATGTCGACCAAATACTTTTGGCCTGTAGTGTATATAACCATATTATTATTTTGTGTGTGAACGTATAAAACAGTATATACAACTAAAAAACAAATTTGTATATATGTATGTACATAAAACATAAGGTCGAACAATTTTTTCCCTAATATCCCTTTACAACTTTCTTCTAAATTTTAAAGTAATGTATAAATAGCTACCACACACACACACACGCAAACTGTACCACACCACACTATGGCGAAACATTAAAAATGCGTATTTACTACACAAGCACAACACCACTAAAATATATCCATACAAATAAAAATAAATAAAATCAAAATTTTTAGATTGAAAATATAATCAAAATTTAAAATAATTAAAACACTTATCTTATATATCCTTTGGAATTATCCTCACAATGTGAACAAACTCGTACATAGAAATTATTGTGGTGCATTTCCTCGCACAACACACAATTTCTATACATTGCTGCGCACTACACACTATTTTTAATTTTAATTTTATTTTTTTATTATAATTATATTAATTCACTTTTAATTAAATTATTAACACGTTATTATATTATTTTAATTATAATTATTTATTATACACATTACATTACATTAAATTAAACTAAAATTTAATTTTATTCTAAGCAGAGAAAGACGAAAACGCGTCTGTCCTCTATGACGATCAATCGCGTCTCCTCAACTATCCGGAATTTTCGATTATTAAAAAAAAATCCTTAAAGTTATAATTCCGTTTAACTGAGTGTTTCGGTTAATTGGACACCGGATAATCTGGATTTTACTGTAATATGAAAATTAAAGCCATTCAAAATTTTCTACTAATGCTTTCATTAATGAAATTGTGCAAAAAACAATTGCAAATTTCAAAATGCATATGGACGAGAAAAAAAAGAGAAAAATGCAAACAAAAATTCTTAAAAATCAAAACTTCGGTTAACTGAGAGTTCCGGTTAATTGGATGCCGGATAATCGGGCTTTTACTGTTATACATTTTTACGTTTTACAGCGCATTCCAAATAGAATTATTTATGACTTTTTCCTTACAGGAAAGTATGAAAAAAAATTTGAGGAAAAAAAAAATTTTTCTCAAGTTTTTTTTTCATACAGTTTCATACTGTAAGGAAAAGTCATAATTAATTCTATTGGGGATGCGTGGTTATTTCGGTCTTAAATACACATTTTATTTCAATTATAAACACACTTCATAAATCGTTTTTAAAATGACTTATGATATGCCATATGCATTAATAAAGTCAGCTTTTTTTTATTTCATTTTCATTACAGATTTTAAGTCAATTTTAAAATGAAATAAAAACGCTGGTTTTAAGTCCGAAAAAACACTATTTTTAAGTCATACGTTTTATTAAACAATAGCAACGATTATATAACATAAATGGGAACATTTTTTATATTGCTCACGCAATGTAATATTGAAACGAAATTTGCAGATATTTAAAAATGTCGGAAATCTAATAGCAGACGTTGCTAGTAAAGAGAGAGAGAGAGAGAGAGTGATAAAGTAAATAGGTTAGACGTACTTTACCCTATAGCGAGTTTTGAAATTTAAAAATTATGGCAACACTGTTTAGCATAATCCTAAATTCCTTACAACTCAGGCATTTATTTTTCTCAAAAAAAAATCTCTTACTTTTGGCGAGGAGGTAAGAAACGAAGGAAAAAAGCGAAGTGTTGCAGCACTTTGTGAACCTACACTATGTTTGCGTTAGTCCTTCGCAGTTTCTTTCTTCAATCTTATGCATCACGGGCTATAATACAGCCGCCACGATTATTTATTGATTGACAATTCCAACAAAATTGTTTTTTTTCAAGTTAACCTGGACCAAACACCATATCTGGAAAATTATCTTAACCTAACGCATGACATCTATATTAAGTCGAGAATCATTTAAACCGCAAAATAACTTGTTGGACGACGATTACTTAACTGCGATTCGGGAAAACGATCGCGCTGGGATGTTCCGTTGAGTCAGAATTTGCGGAATTATTATGACTTAGGAATTATATAAAGTTGACACCGCCTGGCTAGTGAGATACCAGACTCAAGTTCATCACTATGGAAGAATAACTCTGTAAACCTACTTTTATGGAGCTGTATCCCAGGAGCTATCCACAATAGATTCTTGCATGACTGCACTGATGAGGGCCAAGGACATGATTCAGTGCAGTCACAGATCGGTAGATTTAATCGGTTAATCGGTAGATTTCATTGGGTCATTAAACACCGGGCACTATCAAATAACTCTGGCTGGGCTCTATTTTAGATAATACACTGGCATTGGTTTCAAAAATCAGTGTATTTAAACCAGAGCTTGGTACCTGGGTAGACAAGCTATTCGATGCTTTTAGTAAACTAATCAGTGGTAGCCGAAATATGTTGAGAAAATTAATGAAGAAGTAGAATAATCCGAAAAGCTGTTAAGTCAAGACCTACTAACGACTGGGACTGCTTCAAGAAATACTGGATTAAGCAGAAATACTGGATTAAGCAGTATCAAACCAACAAACACCACGGCTACGTAAATCGGAAGCTCGGAGCCCTAGCCCGAATCACCTTCAATGACCACCAAATGTATTCTAGACCACAGCTAGCCCGGAATTCTTGAAACTAATTCTAGCAACTCATGATGGTATGCTTCAACCGCTTAAGTAAAACCCATTAACAGGAGGAAAATCCTGTTTGGAATTAACAGCTTCTTCAAGCCATATAATGGTATCAGGGGAAAGATTATGTAAGCATTTTGAATTACAACTTACGACAAATGACGTCGAAAGGCCGTAATTGCGACTGTTTGTTGTTTGATATTGTTTTTTATTTTCATAAAAAATTTCTCAAAATTAATTTATAAGTTGTAAGTCGTACTCGTAATGCTTACATACTAAGCCCCAGCCCTGCAGATGTCCAACAAACCATTAACTTGTGGTTATCTTTAGCGGCAGGATATTTTTTCACATTTCTACTAAATAGACTGAAGTAATCATGTCAGTCGAACAATAAAATTGTCTCCACTTTGGCTAACGGTTTTGTTTTGAACGTAATTATACGAAAAACTGTGTTAACCGGAAATACCATAATGTATACATTAACTTTATCTCACCTCTCTCTACCTTCTCAAGGTAGGCCTTACACATTTTATGGGATTACGTTCTGGTGGTCAGTTTTAATTATTCTACTAAATCTAAAGTCTTTGTTTGGTGCAGTGAACAGCCGCCTTTTGTATTGCTAAATCACTAAGGAGAATACCCACTCAATCACGAAGAAGATCCGTTTTAAACATTTTAGGTAAACAAATAAGTGACAATTAGCATGTCTGTAACAATCTACTTCATCTTTATATATAGATATGTGATAATAGAAGTCACTGATCTATTTAAATTATAGAGACATATAACTATCGATTAAGCATGTACCCCGTCGGCATCGTTTGATGAGAGGTTTAGGTATAAACTCCCACTAGATACGACTAAATGTGTAATTATACATTCTGAACATCTTAGTTATACGGATTGGTAAAAAATAATTGGGACGGTTGAGGTGTTTTGTTGGTAGCCGTTCATATTTAATGAAATGGAACTTCAAGTTTAACATCCATCTGGTGCCGGCGCACTCCAATATATAAAGAGTATAAAGACAAATTAACTCGCACGCGTAGTAAGTACACTAACTCCTGTTGGTTTGTAAAGCTCTGTCTCTGAGCCTATTAATTTTCAAGGCAGAACTAATAAGCTGCCAAGCATTAAAAAGGAAGATAAAGAATGTTTATTGATGTATTATATAAAAAATCTGAAAGAGAATTCTCCAATTTCGTGATTATACTTTGCTTATTTTGCAGGAGTGTGAATAAGAAATGATCTGCAGTACCGAAAAAGAAAATTACCAGCATTCGTTACACCAAAAAGAGTAACGTGAAGAACTTGCAATGCCAATCTAGATTTAGGATGAGATTTTCAAACCCCCTCAACAAATACAACTAGGCGCGAGTCTCTCTATAATACAGTTTGTATACTGTTGTTTAGAATACGTCCGATAAAATTTGTATCAAGATCGTATTTTTTGATGTTTAAATAATTCTCACAATAATATACCACTATCAACTTTTAAACCATACATAAACGTCGTTAAAGAAATTGGTTAGTTCACATAAAGTTTAATTAGCCAGTAGAATTCAATTTAGGCTAGAACGCAATTGTTTAACAGCGTTGCAATAAAATTTAGATGTTCATGTTGAAATCAAGTTTTTTTATAGTTTTTGCAAGCTGATTTGTTACCCGACACCGCGAATTATTACAATATCTCTATCAAGGTTAAATGTAAGGAATACCAGAAATGAGCTAGAAAATAAAAAACAAGTTATCATCGTAAATAGTTTTTTATAGTTGGATCTATAAATCATTATAGAACCATCCAACTATAAAAAACTATTTTTTTAATGATAACTTGTTTTTTAACTTTAATTTTAAAACTATTTATAATATACAAATCATAGGTAGGGGCAATAGTTCGTGATTTTTTTTTGGGTGATATTAAAACAAAGAATTTTCTTATTTCAAATGAATTTTATTATACCAAATATGTTCCATTTTGATCGATGACTTTATAGACGAAAAATCGAGACAACTCATTTTCTCAGGCCTCTTTTGAATTTAATGTAATAATGGTTTTACATTAAATTGTTCTGCATGGAGCGGAGTACATATATGGTTCTGCATGGGCCGGAACAAATGGTAGTCCGATGGTGCAAGGTCAGGACTATATGGTGGGTTGAAGCAACTTCCCAGCAAAGCTCTCTCAGTTTCTGCCGGGTCATCAATGATGTATGTGGTCTAGCGTTATCATGATGGAACAGAACGCCCTTTTTTCTGGACGTGTTAACTGAATTGCTTGCCTTAAACGCATTAGTTGCTGACAGTAAAGATTAGAATCAATCGTTTGGCTCGGTGGCACCACCTCATAATGCACGATTCCTGTCCAATCCCACCAAACACACAGCATTACTTTTCTTAGCGTCAATCCTGGATTTGATACCGTTTGGGAATTTTAACCTCATTTCGTCCATGATCTTTTCCGCACAACTTTGTTGGATCTTATCCACTTTTCATCACCAGAAATCATTTGCTTTAAAAATGGCTCGTTTTTGTTCTGTCTCAGCACCGTTTCGCAGATAGAAATCTGGTCCATGAAATTTTTAACTGTTAATTAAGTCATGTGGTACCCAAACGTCAAGCTTTTATTTGTATCCAGCCATTTTCAAATGGTTTAAAACTGTTTTGTGATCAATATTTAGTTGTCGGTCTTCCTCAATTTTCTACATGAATTCATTTACTTTTCCAGTGCTTGGTCGACCAGAGCGAAGTGCATCTTTGACATTCATATTTTCAGAACGAAAGGGCACGAATAATTTCTTTACTGCTGGTTTTGATAAAGTACCTTCTCCATAAACAGCACAAATTTTTTACCTTTCTCGTAATAAAATTGTAAAAGATATCGAATTTTTTCATTATTTACCTCCATGTTTAAAATGTTGTAACTTTTTATTCACTTCACCGATGAATGCAAAGCCATCTACCGGGAAAAGGCCACGAACTTTTCTCCTACCCTTTATTACTATTAATCTATTTTTATTGTATTATTGTTATAAAAGTAGAAATATTCACAAGTTTCAACCCCAACCTTTGATTGGTATGACATCAAAGGGCCGAATGTCGAAGCGCCGAATGTCGAAGGACCGAATGTCGAAGGACCGAATGTCGAAGGGCTGAATGTTGAAGGGCCGAATGTCAAATGATCGAATGTCGAAGGGCCGAATGTGTCGAAGGGCCGAATGGGTCAAAGGGCCGAATGCGTCAAAAGGCCGGTTTTTTTAATGTTTTTTTTTATTTTTAGAAATATATTTTTTCTATTTTTTTATTTAATTTAATTATTTTTTATATTTTTTGTACCATACACCTATTATTAGAAGGCTGCATAGGACCGAGGGTCTCAGGTACCGCATGACAAAATTTTCCTTCACATAAATGTATCGCTGACTGGATACGTGAAATTTCTTGAATATTTAAAGATGAAAAATAGTAAAATACATAAATTCAAAAAAAATTTCAAAATATTCCATAAAACAACAAATTTAAAAAATTATATTTCTAAAAACAAAAAAAAAGATTCGGCCCTTCAACCCATTCGGCCCTTCGACATTCGGTCCGTCGACATTCGGCCCTCCTACATTTGGCCCTTCGACATTCGGTCTTTTTAAATTCAGCCCTTTGTACCCATTCCCTTTGATTGTCATCTCATTATTTTATTTTTTATGTCTATAGGTTAAACAAGCGACCCTTTCAAAATTTGTGATAAATGTAAAATCGCTTTTCAAGTTTTTTAGAAGAGGAGATCCATTGGTACATCCATTGGACCCCAATTTGGCTTGCCTCTAATAGTTCAATCTACAAGTATTTTTATCACTTTCAGGTAGCTTCAAATCTGCACCACAAAGGCCTAAGGATACAGAGTCTAGGCATTGTTAGTCAGCCAGGTGAAAAGCAAGATAAAAATCATGTGGGCTATAAATTTAAGCCTTATAAGTCGGCGGGACCAAATGGCATTACACCGGCGGATGTCAAACAAACGACTGACTGCCTAAGAAAAAGCACACGTTACAGTCCCAAAGGACTTAGACCTATAAGTTTAGCCTCTGCTCTACATGCCAATTGTAGAAAGACAGATGGAAGTTCACATTAGAAGTTCCATTGAACCAAATCGAAATCCCAGCATGCAGATTGCAAAGTGAAATGCTGCTCTCCACTCCCTTATTACAGAGGCGATCACGCAGACTCCCTCTCTGTGCGTGGACCAGTCACTCACGAGCTGGGTAGATAAAATGCTTAAAAGCAGGGTCGAGACGGTCAGCCTATATGGTCGGGTCCTCCAATACCAGATTTGTGAATAGAGAGACACCGCAAGCTGGAGCATTATGTCCTTGATTGGCATTCTTTACAATTGGGCTAACAGTTGCGGTTTTAATGTGAATCCACACAAACCTTAGTTTTTTCTTTTCTCTAGAAAATTCAAACTTCTTCAGATCGACCCCTAGCTTAACTGGTACTGGGGATTGACCTTCACTAATAAAGCGATATATCTGGGTCTCATTCTTGACAGCAAACTAACTGAAAATCTAATATATTAGAAAGAGTAAAGAAAGCTAAAATAGTGCTTTAATCCGTTGTACATTGGCTTTATATTTCTACTATAAGCTCATTTTATATGGGGCTGCTGTTTGGTGATCACTTTTCTTGGTGAAAGAACAGCTTACAACTGCCTTGTGTATTATTGGGGCCCTTAAAAGCACCTACACTCAAGAACTCGAGATTCATCTTTCATGTTACATCTCTAGATATCCTAGGTAAACAAATAACAGAGAGCCCAGCTATAAGGCTCAAGTCCCTCTCAATATTTTGGTTTAAATGGAAAGATGGATGGAAAGTTTGGGGGTTAGGTTTTATGTGAACAATCAAATGAAACCGTTGTTTTATTCTGTCTCCCGGACTACAGCAGTGGTTTTCAAGCTGAACTAATCGCGATAAGGGAAGCCGTTTACTGCGGTTGAGGTATAATGTAATATCTGCAAGGGATATTTGCATTTTTACAGACAGTCAGGCTTCCATTAAGACGCTCAAATCATAATTCCTAACGTCGAAAGTCGTCTAGAATTGTCTCTCATCTCTTAACGAGATGGCAGATCACCTCAACATCCACCTGATATGGATATACGGGCTTTTCAATATTATGGTGAATGAAATGTTGGAGGGATATACCGCTCGCTATACGACAGATGATCCAATAGTATATCATGAATAGTAATTAGGCAGATCTGGCCAAAACTAGACCTTTCCAAGTCCAGGCAGCCGAAATCGCTGCGGCATGTCAGTATTGTAGTGGGTGCTATTACGGGACACCGTCTCACTCGGTGGTATAAAAAAAGTAAATTCGTAAAAAATTTTAAAATTTTATTAAAAAAAGCAAGGTTTATGAGAATCGATTAATCGGAAACAAGGATTAAGGGATCACATCACCAAAAGTCATATCGCCGACACTCAAATCGCCGACAACCATAAGAGGGATACGCACATCGCTAAAAGCCACATGTAGTCCACAGGAATTTTGGCCGACAATCATAATTAGCACACAGTATACCAAATTGCTGTAAACCACAAAATTCTCATCCCCACTGGTTCGATGATAGACTAGTTAACTTAAAAAATCGGAAGTCGAAAGCGTACGCCAAAATATTAAAAAGCAGGTAGCAAAACTATGTTTCTACAACATAGTAACGAATTTGAAATTTATTTCAAATCAAAATACAGGTCGTATCTTGATCAAATTCAAGACAAAATCAAAATAAATCCAAAACAATTTTGGAAATACTTTATGACGAAATTGAAGGACACCCTGCTAATATGACCTACAACAATACCAACTCTTCAAACGCCAAAGATATAGCTAACATGTTTGCGTCATTCTTTCAATCAGTCTATAGACCAAGTGTTACTGGTGGATTGTATAAACAAGCCAGCTACATTTCTTAAACACCGGCGTGTTTCCCGAAAAATGGAAAATTTCAAAAATTACTCCAATTTTTAAATCGGGTAAGCGTGATGATATCACATGCTACAGAGGAATATCAACTTCATCATCAATTCCGAAATTGTTTTAGTTAGTATTATGCAACAGCTTTAAATCCACAATTACACGTCATATATCAATAAACCAGCATGGGGTTATGCCTGGCCGATCCACATCGATTAATCTGGTTGAATTCACCGATAATTAGTTATTAACGAGATAGAAAAGCACCGTCAAGTTGATGTAGTGTACATGGATTTCAGTAAAGCATTTGATTCTATCTGTCATCATAAAGCACTCTAGAGTTTATTTGATTTTGGGTTTCCTCTCGATTACATAAATTGGTTTAAGTCATATCTATCAAACCGGCGACAATTTGTAATAATGGGAAATGAGAAATCAAACGTTATTAAAGTTACATCTGGTGTTCCCCAAGGATCACACCACGGGCCTTGGATTTTTATCGTTTTCATAGACCGAATATCCGAGATAATCAAAAACTCAGACTTGCTTATATTTGCAGATGATGTGAAAATTTTTCGTACTATTAATGGTTTTTTAGATACGGAGAAACTTCAAGAAGACTTAGATAGATTAAGTGAGTGGTGTGATCGAAACTCACTATACTTAAATATTAAGAAATGTAAAATCATGTATTTTCGTCGTAAAATCCGGTTATTACTTCATACAAAGTCACCAACGAAGTACTGGAAAGAATCAATGAGATTATAGACTTAGGTGTTACATTTGTCGAAAACGCCAGTTTCAATAGGCATATTGAAAATTGTATTGCGAAAGCGAATGCCATGTTCGGATTTGTTAAAAGATGGACAGGTGAATTTAAGGTTATTCAAACCTTACGTACACTATATTTCGCTTATGTTCGATCTCAACTGGAATACGCTGTAACGGTCTGGAATCCATACTATGCTGTGCACATATAAAGAATTGAAAGCATTCAAAAGAAGTTCCTGATTTTTTTGTTAAAGAAAAGTTTCTGCGATTACGACCACAACTTACCATTCCATGAAAATGTGGCTCGCTTACCTCCATACCCAACAAGATGCACGGACTACAAAATATGCACGCTTGAAAATAGACGACTTCTCTTGGGCGCGGCTTTTATTGGTAACGTTTTGCTTGGTCACGTTGATTCAGCTTACATCTTGGAAAACATATCAATTCACGTGCCATGCAGAACATTTCGAAACCATGAATTTTTAGCACTTGAACACCATTCTACTAACTATGGAGAAAACCGGATCCGCTCGAAACGCGATATTTCAAAATGCGATATCTCAAAACGAGATATGACAAAACGAGATATGGTACAAAACGAAATATTTCAATATGCGATATTTCAAAACGCGATATGGTACAAAACGCGATGTGGTACAAAATGCGATATTTTGAAACGCGATATTTCAAAACGCGATATGGTACAAAACGCGATATGGTACAAAACGAGATATTTCAAAACGCGATATTTAAAAACGCGATATGGTACAAAACGCGACATGGTACAAAACGCGATATTTCAAAACGAGATATGGTACAGAATATGCGTTGCGAAGCGGCGGGAGCGCAGCGACCCACCTGATCGCGATCCTATGAACTATCGTTCCTATCGACTTTTAAATTCCTATAAACTGAAATTAAATTTCCCCTTCACCCGCCTGATATAACCCGATCCTAAACTCCCGTTTTGTACCGTATCGCGTTTTGTACTATATCGCGTTTTGAAATATCGCATTTTGGAATATCGCGTTTTGTACCACATCGCGTTTTGTACCGTATCGCGTTTTGAAATATCGCGTTTTTAAATATCGCGTTTTGATAAATCGCGTTTTAAAATATCGCGTTTCAAATGGGACCCGGAGAAAACAACCCCATTAATAGGATGACTAAATCGTTCAACTTAATTGTCGGCCTATTTGACTTTAATTTATCAAAGAACAATTTTAAAAATATCTTGAAGAACTATTTTTTAAATTTTTAATTGTCAAACTAAAATTTGGTTTATATTTTTCGCATATTATGGTTTTCGCATTTTACATTCCCGGCGAATGCAACTCGTCAAACATACAATTTTGTACTATGGTTTTCGCATTTGACATTCCCGGCGAATCCAACTCACATTTTTGGTATTACGATTTTCACTTAAACGAGCTGAACTGTCAAAATGATTCGCCATCTTTTTGTAGGCGAATCTCATAAAATTGGTTTTCTGTTATCATTTAACAGTCAAAATCAAACAATGGAGGTTCACGTGTAAGTAATTATATTTTTATAACATGATGAAAACAACAAATGCCAGCCAATTTTCGAAATTAACGGAAGAGATAGGGAAAAATCCCGATATTTTCGCATCCGTGCCATGTTAATATTTCCATCTGGTTTATCAGAAAAAGATAGATCGACACTAGACAACATGATTTTTAACAAATTTCGGATTAATATAAAAAAAAACCGTAATTTATAAACACAAAATTTGAATAATATGATTACAACAGCAACCTTATTGACAAAAAACGACAAATGTCCCAAAAAAATGTTATACAAATTATTATTCGGCTAGTATTACTAGATGTGCACTAGCCAAAATAAAGGCGAAAACCATAATATGAAAAACCAACTCCCACGGATTTTTGATTCACCACCGTGAATCGTTTGGCGAGGCGAAAACCATAATAGGGGTATAAATAAACGAACCAACGAACCACACCAAAATAATGGCGGAAATTAAATATGATGTGGATATAGCAATTAGAGAATTACCAAATGTATTGTAATCTAAGGATTAAATATAGGTAACCCTTCAAGAACACGTTATTCGAAGAACACGGTTTCCAAGAATACGGATACCCATTTCCTTAAATAACACGATTTTCGTTATTCTCTTTTATTTTGTTTTTGTATATCACGGCGATGTGGCTGTCGGCCATCTGTCCGGTTGGCGATGTTGTTGTCGGCGATATGGGCGGATTCCATCTAAAGCTATAAGTGTAATGCCGTCGACATCTCTAGGATACGCGGTAAAAAAATTTTACATCGACATGAAACCGTTAAAAGTAAAATTAATAAGAGGCGTTCAGGGTACCGTATTCACTTCGAGGGTAGTGGTTTGAAGGGCATCAATTCCGGTTCAATGATTAATGACTTTGTATTTTTTAGTTCGAATTTTTAAATATTTTATTATATTTCCGATCCTTTTAGGTAGCTTCATTAGACCGGTGTGAAGTTTTCAACATTTATCAAAAGTTTAGCTACACAAATTACCAAAAAAAAAAAAATCTAGATACACAATTTAGCAAAAAGTGTAGAACTACATAAAAAAATTATGGCAGGGTTCAATTTGTTATTTATTCCACTAGAACTTGTTTTTACAAGAAAATTGGAAACCCGCTAGAGAGAAATTTCAAATAAGCAAAATGTCACAGAATTATTGGTGTAGATTCCGTGTGCAACTCCTATTTTCATTCCGTTTATTCTTCTAAAATTTGCTAGGCAACTTGATGTTGAATTCAAATTTTGAACCTGAATATATAATTTGTTCGTGTATTAGTAGAAACGGCAGAATTGAAAAAAGGTAAATAGAAGGTTTTCACTGTTTCGTCACCAATTTTTGTTTTATATATTTTTTATCACCTAATTATTTACTAAAATTTTTAGTAACACGCAGCATATCACTGCGGCCTTCGGGGATTTTTTTTTATTTAGTGTAAATGCTGCCATCTCTAGAATTAGATGTTGATGGCCCTTAAACATTCACAAGACCCGCTTTACACTTTTCACATTATTATTTCCATTTACACTAAATAAAATAAAAATCCCCGAAGGTCGCAGTGATATGTGCGTGTCACTAAAAATTGTAGTAAATAATTAGGTGGTAAAAAAATTTAAAAAACAAAAATTGGTGACGAAACAATGAAAATATTTTATTTACCTTTTCTTCTATTCTGCCGTTTCTACTATGAAAACGCGGTGTTTAATACACGAACAAAATATATATTGAGGTTCAAAATTTGAATTGAACATCAAGTTGTCTAGTAACAAGTTCTAGTGGGAAAAATAACAAATTCAACCATGCCATAATTTTTTTATGTAGTTCTACACTTTTTGCTAAATTGTGTATCAACATTTTTGTTTTTTGTTAATTTGTGTATAGCTACACTTTTGATAAATGTTGAAAACTTCACACCGGTCTTCATTAGACTGGTTAAAGAAGCAAAACCGATGAAAACTAAGGCAGAAATTACCAATAAATAATGAAATTATTTCTCATTTTCATTTACCATCAAACCGGAATTTGCGTCCAAGGAATATATAGGTGCAAACCCTGTGAAACACCGTATACATCCATCTCTAAAATCGGCTGGAATATTGTTTGAAACGCCTTCAAAAATGCTCAAATCTTAGAAATAGGCCTTTGCTTTACCTTCCCAAAAATATCAGCTAGAATCTGTAAATGTTTCTAGATTCGGCGGCACAACATTTCGAATCTAGTTCAATAATAATATACCAGGTTAATTTTAAAATTATATTTTTAGCACATACTTCATTATTATCTTGAATATTTGTAATATCCGGCATCTTTATGTTTACATTTATAACATAAAGAGTATCACAACTACATCTAACATTAGATCAAGTCATTGACCGTGTGATAAATTTTTAAATCAAACCAATATAAAGAAACAGACTTATGATTATGCCGCACATATGTAAAATAAAATTTAATTTTGTTATTTATATTTAAATGATATAATTAAATTAAATTAAACAAGAGTACGGGATGCGATTTATATCTCACGATTACACATCTCAATTTTGAAGTACGACAGTACCTCGGCTTAATTTAATTTAATATACGAATGACCCACTTAGATGCCAATTTCATCATGGTCGTTATCAACATTTTGTATACACGAAACACAACGACAGAATAATGTTTTATGTTTCGCTTGAAATGTAAACAAATATACAGAAATGTAGGAAGTAGTTTTGTTAAAGTTTCATTATTGTTCCTAATAAACAAAGAAACCGAAATTTAACACACTTAAGTTTCATTTAAAACAAAAGTAATTTTATGGTCACTCTTATATACTTACGTAAGTTGCACTTATTGACTTTGCGCATGTGTAATAATCGGCAATGAGACGATTACGCGAATATATAAATTAACACTGGCAGCTTAAAAACCTTAAACTTGAATTTTTTACTTTTATTATGATTTCTGTTTTTGGTGTCGATTTCAATAACGTCGCATATTATAAGAATTACGCGAAATTTGTTGTTACTTTTACCAAATAGAGAATGTGAGTAATTGAAAAAAGAAATAGATTCACTTTAAAATATATATGTAATCAAGTACACCTGTGCCAACTGATGCTAGGTGAAACAGCTGCACCCATACGTATAATCCAGTTGTTATTGATTCAATTCGTTGACGACATACCTGGAAATAAACAAAAAAACAAGATGTAAGGAATTTGTTTTTTTAAATTTTTGTAGATTGTTTTGTGGATTATACAGGTGAAGTATTTCCTAAAATAAAATAAAAAATATTTTAGGATTTTTTTTTAGGAAAAACTTCACGCGTGTCTGGACGGTTGTGAAGATTTTCTTGAACTTCCGAGTTATTCCTAAAAAATAACAACAACAACAGCTAAACATTTCAGAGTATTTTTTCATAAAACTGCGAACTAACGAATAAATTCAAATCTACTCATTAAAAAATAATAAAATTTTATTAATACAATCGAAAATTTGTGAGGTGCAGTAGAATTATAAGCTAAAAATATATCATAAAACAACTATAAAATTTCTCTAATCAGTTACGCTTTCAGGCACAAACGATTCACGGTTTTTGAATATTCTATAGATAATTATCGTATATCGAGTTTCCCTAAATTCTAACAGAAAATAAGTCATTTTTAAAAAAATCTATGGTCCCACGTAGACATAGGATTGACGATTTTTCGAACACCAGGAGAATTCAGCGAACCTCGCGAATACATTTCATATACGATAATAGACCATTTTCCTCAAAAATTGTTGACAGTTCTCAATCAGCTGTTTTTGATGCTGTATGGCAAACAACAATTTTGTGCTGTGTTTTGTTTTATTTTTATATTGTGATAATTTAATTAATTAGGCTAAATAAAATCTAGTTTTTGTGTTTATATAATTTATTAATATTAACTAAAAAAAATTTTAATACCATATTTAAAAATTTGTGTTAGAAGTAAGTAATTAACATGATTTTGTAAATCAACTTAGGTTATGTTTTTGCACCAAATAAATTATTTTTATGAAATTTTTATAAATTTACAGAAAATAAATAGTGCTATGCTATCGAAATATGGAATGGGTCTATTGGGAGCCGAAAGACGACGATACGAAAGTAAAATATCTCAGTTTGAGGCCGATCCTTATCTAATGAAGTACGATGAACAAATACTGCCAAAAAATGTTACGTTTTTTGAAATATTCCAGTATCTTGTGAATAAAAAATCATTTTATACATCAACTGAATTAAAGGCATACAAATCGTTAGAGGCCTATAAACTGTATAAAAGTGGATGGGTACAATATTTAGGTGGGAAACGCCATAAAAATGCCATCATAGTGTTTGGAAAAGTAAGTTAACGAAGTACATAATTCAAAGCAAGCTCTTTTCTAATTATATATTTTATATATTTAGGTTCTACACTCACAATCTATAAATTTACCACCACTTAAGGTGACCCATCACGACTCAAGTGGATATGTATTTAATGAACATTGCACATGTGTAGCAGGGCTTGGAGAGTGTTGCTCCCACGTTGGTGCTGTATTATTTGCATTAAATGCCATATACGAGCAAATTTTACAACACGACTCAGAACCAGTAAGTTATATATTTGCATATTTTTTATATACATACATACTAAATATTATGTATATTCTGTATTTTCCAGAAATCAGTAACTGACGTGAAAACGGATCTTCAACAATGTAATGAGAATATACAATACGCTGTGGTAGACACCAACAAATCAAACACCACGTACGCCACTCATATTAACAAGGTACAAGCCGCGACGCAGTCTGATATGATTAGCATGCTCAGTCCTATAAATACCCGGGAAAATAAACCCGTACCAATGATGGGTTTAGATTTATTTTTGCCTGCAGAGAATGAATCTACTGGAGGTTTTGAGCTGGACGAGTTGCTAGATATATATATGTCGAATTTGTGGAAGCCTATTCACAACAAAAAAGCATTAACTTATTTGATCGAGCAGTTTGACTTCAAGCATTTTACAATGACTGAGGAAAAGGTCAAACTTATACAACAAGCTACACAATGGCAATGGAAATGTGAGTACTGGACTAAATTGAGATTAGGGCGCATAACTGCATCCATATATAAGAGAATATGACAAGTTAAAATGGAAGGTCCATTTCCAATGGGACTTTTAAATATCATATGTTATCCAGGTGACAAAATATCAACAGCAGCAATGTCGTACGGACGTCACCTAGAAAAAGAAGCTATAAAAGCCCTATGGTGTTTATCCAAACGAACACATAACAAATTAGCCATCTCACCAACTGGTTTAGTTATACTAAAAGAAAAATCCTTTTATGCTGCTTCACCAGATGGCATATGGAGTTGCAGTTGTTGCGGAATTT
The DNA here is from genome assembly GCA_932526605.1 of Nephrotoma flavescens. NCBI lineage: Eukaryota > Metazoa > Arthropoda > Insecta > Diptera > Tipulidae > Nephrotoma > Nephrotoma flavescens. Next base: position 161,902,649 of record OW052222.1, on the reverse strand, counting down.
TTCCTGTCGAAATAAAGTGCCCTTACAGTTTTAGAGATGGCGACCTTCGCACATACCTCAACACAAAAAACTGTCCTGTTATTTTGAATGACGACGAAACATACTCTATGGTTACAAATCATGAGTATTATTACCAAGTGCAATTACAGGGTTACATCCTCAATAGTAAATTTATATATTTTTTTATTTATTCCCGGAAAAATACAATTCTAATAAAAGTCGTAATCGACAAGAAATTCGTAGAAGACATGATGGAAAAAACAGATAGAGTTTTTATAAAATTTATTTTTCCTGAACTACTTGGAAAATACTATACAAACAAATAATATATAATACAATCGTGATAATACATAATCTTATGTGATAATATAATATTGTGATTTTTACAAATATGTAATAATAAAAGTTATTTAGAATTAAGTTAAGAATGTAAGATATGATATCCTAAAATAAAATGAAATGTGATTTACTTATTAGTTAGTTTATAATATGACATTAAATTTTTATTTTGAATGAAATATTTGCACTTTTATTGTAGATCCAATATAATTGACGGGTTCAGATTGAAAACAGCACATGATATTTTAACTATGTAGTCGAAAAACATATTGTTGTTAATTTTTTTGGAAATTGCTGAAATTGGTTGTCGGTTGGTTGTGATAAGAAATTTTTGTCTTAAAACACCTATAACTCGTTCTACGTGGATTCCAATGCTGGCAATTTTTCTGTTGTTCTCTATGGTGATAGGTTCCATTTGAGATTTTCCATTTTTGAAAGCCGGCATAATTAATCTAGCTTTCTTTTTCTGGATAGCGCTCTCGATTAGAAACCCTCGATCCGCAAGAATAATATCGTTTTCACTAATAAAATTTAAAATTCCACAGGATTCGAACACAAATTTGTCACTACATCGTCCACCGTAACCTTTTGAGATAAACGCTATACTTCCAAAAGATGAAATGCAAATGAGATATTTGAGAGTTTGGTGATGTTTGTATGAAGAAAATGTATTTGCTCGAGCTAAAAAATTTCCTGTAAATATAACAAAATATTTATATTTTACACCACGCCTAAGCAATCGAAATATGTTTACCTGGCCTTTCTGAATATACTTCAAAACAGTCTATTATAAAAACTGGTTTATTCCCGAATAACTTCTTGAACATCGGCGGACTATTTACTATCGATGATTTATTATCTGGCCAAAATACAAAACAACTCATTCGAGCATGAATAGCAATAATAGCTTTATAAAATAATTCAGAAATAGTTTTGCCTGATACATTATATTGAAGTGCAAGATAGGTAAAAGGCAAATCTAGTCTTAATTTAATAAATGCCATTAAAAATACATCAAAACTGGTCATTTTGCCATTGAAATTAACAGGAAGAAAAGGCTCGACATCGTTATAAATTACTTCCAGTGTATTAAACTTTTCGAAGCCAGTAAAATATTTGGTTTTCTTGGTACTATTTCTAAGATCATCCATCTTTGATTTGGTTGTTGTTCTTAAATTTGTATGCCTCAGTGCTGCATTTTCCTCCTTCAATGCAGTAATTTGTTGTTTCAACTTATATATTGCATCATTTTTGTCACACTCAAAATAGAATTATACGAATTACGAAACAAATCATAAATGTGTTACGTTCAGTTATATTATTTTACCTTCAGTTTGACATGCTTTTTCATGAAACAATGGAACCGCGGGTACATCGTCCAAGTCTTCGTCAATCCTAACTTCTGGCTCCAAGTTTGGCGTTACAAAACCAGAAAGTTTTGTGGCAATCTGATTTTGCTTTACCATCAATGAGGTTCTTTTCTTCATTCTGTCATATCTGGCCGTGGAGCACTTTTTGTTTTTCTTATATCCTAACTCAACCGAAGGAGTCCAGTCAGGATTTAATACGTCATTAAGGGCAGCGCTTTTGCCCGATAAAAAATGCTTAGAGCAAACAAACGAATACTTTAATGAAGTAATTTTTAAATCTTTGCGATTGATTGCAGTCAACCATGCTCGTTGCCGTTGTTCTGCAAGAGCTTTGTACTTCAAACAACGTGTTGGAACAGCGGGAAATCTAAAAAACTTTATTCCAGAATTCTTAAGTGCTCTCGATCGACACTTAAACATACAAGATGTCACGGGCATTTTAATGCAATAAAGAATGTTTTATAAATAAATTTATTTAGAATAATTAATTATTTCACTTCAACACAATTTTTTTGTAAAATACACAAGAAAACAATCGTTTATTAACAAATAAACAATGAATATCACATACAAATTTCAACTTTAGTTGCCATACACGCTCGTTTGACATTTAAAACGTCACTGATTTTGTTAGATAAGGAAAATGGTCTATTCTCTATAGAATTTCGTTAAACTTATTTAAAAAACATCAATCCTAAGTGAATGGGGCCAAAGATTTTTTTAAAAATTACTTATTTTCTGTTAGAGTAGATCGTGACTAACCCAAAATAAGAAGCATGTAAAGTTATCCCAGTTTTTCATCCCCAGGGTTTTTTTCAATTATTATTTACACGAAACTATTCTATTCCATCCCAGTTTTTTTTATACCTCTACTAGCTGACCCGGCAAACGTTGTTCTGCCTAAAATAATTATTTTATTCCAAGATTTGTTTTGATATGTATTTTAACTACCTACAGTGACTCACAGCTTATTTGATCCAGTCGCATTTTATGAACAAAATTGTAAATATTTCGCGATATCTTATTTTGATGTTTTTTTTTTGTTTTTTTTTTTGTTACACGGAACTAATGAACAAATTCAAATTTAAAAAATATAGGAACTTCGATTGCAGGGTGTAATCGCATTAGAGTGTAATCGCATTATTGTGTTACCTCGCACTTTGTAGCATCAAAGTCGCTTGTGTATGACTAGGAATATGATGGAGGTTCGCACAACAATTTCGATAAATTGGAAGCATCGACTACCTATATCACCATTAGTACATTTAGCGACGGATGCTCAGAAACTTTCCTTGCACACTGTATGCAATTAGTTTAACTGTATCGTGAAACCAAAATTTGTTACTTTTGTTGTACTCGTAGTGGAAATATTTTTCTTGGTTTTTATTTTTGTTTTGTTTTACTACGTTTTGTTTCCTATGCATTATATCGATACCAACAACAATAATGCCAAATGCCATAAAAACGCAATACTAACAAGAGTAATTTGACGAAATTTGATGGTATTAGTATGTTTGTGGCAGTGGATCATTTAAGCTGTGAGTTGGTTTTGGGTTGAAATAATGAACTTTTTAATGTAATTTTGATATGCATTATGCATTACAATTTTTATATTATTTTTTGTGTTTTATAATAAAAATAAATATAGCTTTTATATTACATTTAGTTTTTTTCAAAAAAAAAAATAAGACATCGCGAGATATTTACAATTTTGTTCATAAAATGCGACTGAATCAAATAAGCTGTGAGTCACTGTATATATAGTAGGGATTTTTTTAATAAGAATGAAATGAAATCCATTATGTTATTTTAAATGCAAATTTTATTTTCGATTTAATAAATTCAATTTTCTGTTCAAATACAATGTTTATCTAATACAATGTTCGTCTGATCTTAGTAAATAATAATTTATTATTAAGCCAAAGTGTGGACAATATTTCTTATTTCTCCGTTTTCGGCGTATACAAACAAATTGTTAGGCTTACCAACTCTGGAGCAGGCTACATATAATTGACCATGAGCGAAGCATGAATTTTCCAAATCCAAGCCGCAGACTTGGATCGACTCTCGTGTCTTGAGATTTGTTGATTGTTATTGCTTATGGTACACGAATTGGGAATTGAAAGCGTTTAAATGCAATTGCGGAGAATCTGTTAGAATCATCGGGATTCTAGGCAATAAAACATGCTCTCCTTTAGAATTGCCATTGATAATTGTAGATTCAATAATGTTACCCAATATTTTTTTGACAACCGAGGTTTCGTAGCAGTATGATTGGTGATCCAACTTTCAAAATTAAATTATGTGGCGGAAGACCTGGCAAATCAAGTGAATTTAGAAATTCAGTTGGAAAATTCACTCCTTCATCTTCTTCTACCACACAGTATCAATTGATTTGAATGAAAATGACGGAGATTCCAATCTTATATATTAATACGCTTAATTTTTAGTTTGTACTCCCTTTTTAACCTATTTTATCATATATGTGCAGGTATTTTGTCATATATGTGCAGAATATATGTTTTATTAGGGAACGTGCACGGGAAATAGGTGTAAAAGCCAAGAAATATTTTTCATATACTGTACATCTTATATATGAATCACAACGCCAGAATGTCATGACAAAATATGTTTGTACTGAACCGTCATTACACCGTGACAATACAGAACAAAACAGAGAACATAAAATGAATTTATATACTACAAACATTTTGGTGTTAAGAGGTGTGAGTGTAAAAATACAATTTTGTCATGGCACTCTATCGTCATGACAAAATTTTGCGAGTGAAGATCTCGATGAAGACCTCAGTACTTACACAAACATAATATGAAAAGTTTGGAATAATTATTTCCGTCCGATTTCAGGCAAAAGTCATGGGATCTTTTAATTTATGAGAAAAGATTAAGTGGGAAGTTTTGTCCCGATATATGCAATTGATTTGTATCCCAGTATATTTCGTAACCGGATAATTTATTAAGCTCTTAATTTCATGCTTGAACTAGCGTGACGTGTTTCTGCTTTTTGTGTGGTGTTAAATCGAAAATAGTACATTAGTTTAGTACGTCAAAATTATTCATATACAAATGAAAATAACACACAAATACAGCGGTCTTTTTGTACATTTCTTATTAAATATTTAGATTAAAGTTGCGCGCTACGGCATTTGTGTGCTTTTCCCTTTTGAGATTTTAATATTTAGAAATGCCACGTTTCGACAACATGTATGCGAGTGCAAATGAAGACCAGAAGCGCGTCATTAATGAGGTCCGAAGCGCACCCGAATCTGAAACCCTGTCAACAAAGGTCTTTTACGTTGACGCTCCCGACGGGTGTGGCAAGACATTTGTATTGCAATCACTCATTGCATTTGCCAAGGGGCGTGGCTTGGAGTCCATTTGATCCGCCTTCACAGGAATCGCCACGAGCTTGATGGAAGGTAGGCGTACGCTACATAACATTTTCAAACTGCCGGTTCCAATGGATGAGTCTTCAGTTTTATTAATGAAACCAAACTCCTCGCACGCTACCAAGTTGAAAAGCGCGCGGATCATCATGATAGATGAGACCAGCAATGCCAGGGGCCGCGCTCACAATCATAGACAGACTATTACAAGATTTGTACAGAGGAAAGCCGAAAGAGGGTGTTCTATTCGCTGGAAAAATCATCATCATGTGTGGTGACTTCAGATAGTGCTTGCCTGTAGTACCAAAAGCGGGACGTGCGCGATCTTGCTAATCGATCATCAAGTTGAACGCGCTTTGGAAATTGGTAAACAAGTTTACACTCACCAAGAACATGCGCATCGATGAAGGTGAGGACGAGTTTGCGTAATACTTGCTTTCTGTTGGAAACGGCAATGCTCGAACCGAATCGATTACACTTCCGGTACGCCATTCCAGTTCTCAAAGTGTAATCGATTTCATGTATGGTGACATAACACAACACTAGCCGAGGGAACCATCGAGGAGCGCGCCATCCTTACACCCAAGAATGATGATTGCGCGCTAATCAACCAGCAGGTGCTTGACCCCCTGCCCGGCGGACAAGAAGTCAAACGTAGTGTTGATAAAGTTGAGAGTGACGACATGAATGAAGAACTCCGCCTACATGTCGAGTTTCTCAACAAGATTGAAGGGACTTCTGCACCATGCCACCCGCTAAAGGTAAAACGCGATCGTTCTTTTGATGAGGAATCTAAACACTAGCAAGGGTCTTATCAATGGAACACGCATGCGAGTTGCAAAAATAAACCGCTACAGTCTGGAATGTGATTTGCTCACTAGCTTCTCAAAAGGCGAGCGCGTTCTCATCCCACGCATGAAGCTCTCACCCTCGGAAGGCACCTTCTTATTTAAAATGTCTCGCCTCAAATTTCCGGTCCAGCTCGCGTTCCCCATAACAATCAACAAGAGTCAGGGCCAAAGCTTGAAGAAGGTAGGAGTGTACTTGCCGGCCCCCGTATTTACAAACGGTCAGCTGTATGTGGTCTTTTCACGATGCCGCTCATTTGACGGACTCAAGTTGTTTATGGTTGAGACAAGCGATCAATCAGCTGATCGGGACGGGCGCATCACAACAAAGAATGTTGTTTTAGTAGAGATTCTACGCATGTAAATTGTAATGTAAATTCGTATTTTATTATCCTTTTGTACATTTCTTATTAAATATTTAGTAGCGTATATGAATTTACTTTATTTTTGATGAAAGTGCATCAAATGTACATCTTAAAAAATGTTCTTAATCTTTATTAACCAAAAATTCAATAAAATGTAATCGCGTGACTGATTATTCAGTCACAGGTCAGCTAGTATGTTTTGAATGTAGATATTTATGGTATCGACATCAATATTTATGCTGCTAAAATCTCCCTTTCGCCCAGCCATCGGTGATTGTTGATATTAACTCAAACGTTTGGAAACACATTTAGAATTAATGCGTCTCTTAGATGTCACAATCTTGCAAAAATTACCTGGTAATTTGATTGTCTGGCCCATTTGATTTACATTAATTTTTTCTTCGCCAATATCAAGCAATTGCTTTGAGAATAGCGCAGCAGATGGATCATTTTGAAGTTAGCTACACATATTTGTTGTTAACTTCAATTTGTGAACGTGGAATAACCGGAAGTGTTTGTCGAAAATTTCCTGATAACAATATGAGAGTACCGCCAAAGATTCTGTCGTTGCCTTTCAAATTTCTCAACGTACGTACGTATGTGGCATTGCACATTCATCTCAGATTATAATTTGGCATCTTTTAAGCACCTGAATGCGATTTAATATTGCATACTGCATTTTCATTTGTCTGTATATTTAACGGCAATTTAAGTGCAGAATGAGCAGTTCTTCCGCCAACAAATAAAGTAGCAGCAATACCTGATGAAGCGATGGCCAAAGCAATCTCACCTTGAGAACGTATTTTAGCCAAGATGAGGGAAATCATAAATATTTTGCCAGTGCCACCTGGATCATCCAAAAAGAAGAATCCGCCTTCTTTTGCAGTGACTGCAAGCATTACCGAATCAAAAACCAATTTTTGTTCTGCGAATAATTGTGGTTCATGTGTTTCAATGTACTCATTTAAATCATCAATAATGTATGATTGTTCTTGTTGTAAATCTCGATTAAATAAATCACTTACCGGACGGTTGGGTGATGGTAGTCCCCAATGTAATGAGACATTTATTTGAAATAATCATTCATAAGTCATGTGTATCTGCAATGACGAAATATCGCCAACCATTACTATTCCTACTTCAATCACTTTTGGAGCATTAAAGCGCCGCGCATGTTCGCCAATGGGCACTTTAACGGCTTTAATAACGATCATATAATTATCGTTTTGTAATTGATTATAAACTTGGTTAAACAATAGGATGGTTATTTTTTCTGCCAAAAATGTTTCTAAATCGGTTACAATTGCTCGTTCGTGTATTACTTGAATGTGATTGTACTCTCAACGGATTTCAGACCGCTCTTCTTCATCTCCCATAAAGTAAATTTGTAGAAATTTTGGTGTTTCCGTGGGAAGTGGATGTAAAAAGCCAATTTTGTGATAAACCTGGCCCTGTATCTTGAATGATGAATTAAGTGTTGAGTGTTGAATGAAGTCATTTGAAAACAACTATTGAATTTCCTAATTTTTTTCAAAAATAATTTGAACTCTGTGGTATTGCCATCCATTAGCGTTTTCAGTGGCTCTGGTGGTGGATTCAATGTAGGTAAAACCACTTTGCCTGTTGAACAACACATCCCTGTGGTTTCATTTTTAAATTTCAGAGCGATGGCAATGAGTGCATTCTCTATCCATGTAACCAATTGAAATTTTCGAATGTGCGACTGAATGCGAATGTGCGACACTTTTTTGTAGGCAGTTTGATCAAAAGCAGCACCAACAAAATTAATGAAAGCTGCAACTACGAAAATTGCATGAGTTTCAAAAGATACGTCATACATAATAAAAAAATAATGAACAGCCCTCGAATATTGGCTGTGTTTCTTGACACTTGATCTGATCCAGTGCAGTTCATGTCAAACGTTCATGTTTACGTCAAACGGTTGGTAATGGCTTTAATTAGTTTATGTAAATTTTATACAATTCGTATCGTGTCAGTTATAATTTAATTAATTTATTTATTTTTCTAAGCTGATTTTGATCAAACTTCTTACTTACAACAACAATGTAAACAAAAAAATTAATCCCTAGTTAGAAGACATCTGGTGGTTAACGCAGGTTAAAGTTTGTGTACTAATATATAAGTACGAAGACCAAAGGTGCACACCTTAAAAGCCGCAGGACTTTTGTTAGTACTAAAACGATTTAACTCTAATAAGATTTTCAATTAAATGATTTTAATAACGAAATGTATTTATAAGTGTAAGCTAATAGTAAAATAGTAAGCTATTTTACATAGAGTGTTAATGGCCATTTCCAGTGCCAAGACAATTTCAATTTTCTTCGAACAAAATTCGTGAGTCAACAGAACCTGAGTCAAGAGCTCTGGTAAGGTGTGTTCACAAAAGGAAAGAGTTTGGGTTTTTGAGAATGTCAGTTGGATAGAATTCCAATGGGAGAAGATACCAAAATTTAAAATTTCTAAATGAGATTAAAATTCAAAATTAAGAAGTTTCAAAATTTGGAAACTATGGTGAAGACCATAATTTGTGTCCCTCGCGTTTTCACAATATTGATTGTGAGTTATACATATCTGCCAACCTCTGTGAAGAGAGAAATTTATGGTGGCATATGATCACAATTCCGATATCTAATTCTCATACGATGAGACGGCCGCTTATGCCCATCGTATGAGAATGAACATTGGTGTGCTTAATACCGAAGGTCAGTGCATGTTTATATCAAAAACCATTATATCTGCTAACCTCTGTGAAACGAAATATTTCAAGTAACTTTATTTCAGGTTATTGCTTTTTAAATCGCTTGATGTTTTCGCATGAGCTTTTAAACTCAAAATTTGTTTCGTGTATGTGAAAAATTTTTTTTATTGCTCGCGGGATGTAATGTGATTTTCTTCATATTTTTTTTATTTTTTGGGCTGAAGGCCCTTTAATGGATTTAAATGAGCTAGATCATGCTGCACCTTTTCACTTGTGGTATTCACCAGGACGAGGTAACAAAAGCTATAATGGATAGTGGACAGTGTTCATCTGTTTTGCTTTATAGAGACTTTAAAACTTATTGAGCGCTATCTGGTCGCCGCATTGAAATAACTAAGCTGACGGAATAGATTGCAAAGAATGGTACCCAAGGGAATTATATGCCACCAAGGGCGCCGCACATATGTGAACTATGACAAGCGGCAGTTAATTCCGTAAATCAGCAAGTTCGCAGAATAAATGACGAAAAACCTCTAACATTTGAAGATATGACAACAATAGTTTGTTAAATAGAAGTATGTCTCATCTCATGGCCTCTACTCCCAATATCATCAGGTCGCAACGACTTACACAACGTTAACACTGAGGCATTTCCTGATAGGCGTGCCACTAAAAACGATACCAGAACCAACCTATTTAAATCAAAACATCAACCACTCTATTTAGCAAGATGGAGACTTCTGTAAAGAATAACACAAGAAATACCGAAAAGAAGTAAATAGAATAAAAAGGAACTAAACATACCAAACTATGATCTACCTCCAGGAAAATGGCATCTTGCAAGAATTCAAGATTTACATAGTGATAATGATAGTTTGGTTAGAATGGTAACAGCCAAAAACAGCAACGGAAAATCACACAAAAGGCTAATTACTAGGGCCAGTCGCTTGTCGATTGAGGACAATGAGCAATGCGAGAAAGTACCCGTGGATGAAGAAATTCAAACAAATGTAGCTCAAGCCAACAATAGAGCAAAACAACATAAGCGAGTGCTACTTGATATTTTCAATACTCATGCATTAGGATTAAAAGCTTGACTTTACACAGATTTAAATGTTCAAATTCAAATCTCCTAAATTCTGGGGGTGGGAAGAAAATCACCAGTTATCAATGAACTATTCGGAGTGCTGGGTAAAACGGAAGGAATAGAAACATTAAATGCGAACCAGCATTTGGGTCAACTATCGACATCATGAAACACACAGCAGCATCACAAAAGTCCACCAAGACATCCTCAATTCGTTGATCATAACTCCACACCAACTTGAGGAAAAGATGAATCAAATCATCATTTATTTAATAGTCATACAGGGCTATGTCATACAGAAGGGAGGATATAGCCGCCATCTATTAAAAAGCCACTCTCAAAACCATGGCCACTCAACATTTGAAAAATTAGAATCCAAGTTTTTATAGAGTAATGATGTATATATCAAGGATATTATTGGTAATAATTAACAAATCAAAAGTATTACATTTCTGAGGAATAGAGTACTGAATCCAACTTGCAAACAAGCAAATTTCAAGGCGAATTGGATTCAATTGGACTCACATCAAACTAGCATTTTTCAGGAAGCTAAGTTAAGTTAAGTTAATATTAATAATCTTGACCATGTTCATCTCAAAAAGATTTCGCAAAACGATTTTTTGCTCGGGATTTTAACCGTTGATGCTGTTCTTTAAAGATTTTCAAGAAAAGCATTAAAACTTCGCCATTCGTAGTTCTCGATTTAACTTGAGGAATTAAACAACATAATTGGATTTTTCGGCCTTCACCGACCACTGCAATTATTGATGTGTAAACATCTTTGCTCGCGCCTACCAAAAATTTTTGTATCAGAGTAAACTTGTAAATGAAACGAACGGAAATGACGTATGTACCTACTTCGTTTTAAAAAAAAGCAACAAACTCAATAAAAACAATTTTTTTACTATACATGGCATGCTATGCTTGTATGTTTACGTATATAGTAGTATAGGGAAAACAAAAAAAACTAATTTAAAAAAGACGGGAAAGGTTCGGAGCCGAACTCTTTAAGCATTTTTGTAGCCTATAAAGAATTTCTATGCCGTGTGATTGGCGTATTTTAAATATTACGACCACCGACTCCCATACCCACCTAACCCCATCTACACCCAGCCCAACCGACCCCAATCCACCATATCTCAACTGACTCCACTCAACCACTTACCACCACATCTAAACATTATTACCATCCCCCACCCATCCAATTAAAACCCCAAAACTCATCTCACCCGCACCACCCTATACCGCACCACCCATATTATCACCCTTTATCACTTCCATACCCACTTCCACGCATACACACACCACCCACACAAACTCTCATCCACCATTTTGGTGGAAAAAAAATTCTCACACTAAACCCAAAACGCCTTATCCCACCCCCTCCACCTCCCATACAACCACTCCTACCACCCCCATAACTACACCACCCACACAAACCCACATCCAGACGAGTTATATTTTTATTCCACATTCACATGCTCGATAGAGCAAAATAGAATAGCAAAAAACTAAAAAAAAATCTATCAATTTTGAGGAGGGGGGTTAACAAAACCCTACATATCTCCGAACACCCTAAACACAGAAATGTCCAAAACAATAGGGATCATTCCCAAGAATTGCTTGAACTTTTAGTGAAGAAATTAAGTTGATATCTTTATTCGTTCTCAAGTTATCGTGCACACAGACGGACAGACGGACAGACGGCAAACCGAAACCATATAGCATTTTTTTTAACAAAAATGCTTAAAAATGAAATAGAAACCATCAACATTTCCATCGATCAGAAAAACCAAGAAAAAAATTACGGTACGGATTACGATTACGAAATTACATACTCTTACGGTTAAAAACCCAGTCAACACTTGAGTATATTGCTTTATCACGAGTAACGAGTCTCTAGGAGCTATTCATCACGTCGGCTGCCAGAGTCTCAGGTCACAGTCACGCAGATATGCTCAATTCATTTGCTTTCCGAGACCTGTCTGCGCAATGACGAGCATGTTAATATTCCTACGTTTGAATGCCACGTTCAGTTCAAGACAGATGATCAGTGGGCTGCCGAAGTAGCGATTCCGTCAAAAGATCCATAAAATGAGCATAGTGGACACAAATAATTTGCTGTACAAACTTCCACTTGTCATAAGTCGGCCTTACTTTGTCAAAACCAATATTGACGTAACAGATGGACTGGTGAATGGAACTATGGGAAGTATATCGAATGCAGCCATCCTGACCCGAAAACGGAAACGATAAAAACGTCAACAGTAAAAAATGTCAAACGACTCTGGATGGATTTCGGTACAAATTAACAAGGCAAGAAGGTCATTAAAGCTGGATGGGTAGCGGCTTAAAGCTGGATGGGTACAGAAAATGAATATCGACCTATGTTTGGTGCCCAATTCTATAAAAAGATCAACTGTTAATCGAAACAACAATCTGACAATTAATGTTCGTCGTACCTGAATGTGCCACCCACAATTCGTGCATGACAGGGTAGTACCTATAACGAGATAGTCAGTATATACTCTTACGATAAAAGACACAGTTCACAACTTGTGTATATTGCTTTATTACGAGTAACGAGTCTCGAAGGACTTTCATCACATCGGCTATCGATGATCATGTCTTCTACCATGGACGTAAAAATAGGATCTCAATGGGTCTTTTTCAAATTTCAATCACGCCTCACTACAAATCCGCTAAGTATAGCTCAAGTTGTAATGGCCAATTTTGTACGAGATAATAATGACGACTGGTTTTTAACATTGAACTGCCAGAGTCTCAGGTCACATCACCTCGACCTAACTATTACAGTCACGCAGGGATGCTCAATTTCCTTGCTTCCCGAGATCTGGATACGCAATGACGAGCATGTTAATATTATTCATTTTGAATGATGCGTTCAGTTCAAGAGAAATGGTCAGTGGGGTGCAGGAGTAGCAATATATAAAAATACAAGTTGAACTTATACAGTCAACTCGCATAAGGAAATCATCGTTGGACTAACAAATGATATGAGAGTAACAACACAACCCATTGATAATATATACACGGCTGAACTTCAGCTTCTCAATGGGAATAAGATGCTTTCTGTAGTTGTATTCACCTCGCCGAAAAAATCTTTCGAAGACATAATGAAGTTCATACATTTCGTCCTTGCTCCATATTCTAAAATAATTTCAAAAATTTTCCAAGGAGACTATCTTTTGCCGATGATTATGAGCGAGGATTTCATTATTAATTTTGCTGTTCCGCAAGCTGAACCACTTTTAAACTTCCTGCGAGACGAGTTCGATTTGCACATGAACTCAGATCGAAATATATCTACTACGAAAAATATGGAACGACCATTATGCAGTTTTTCAATGAAAATTAGAAAAGTTTGTAGTATATGTATCTTATTTTAGCTATACCATAATCCAATTGCGTCGATTATACCGAAAGAGTAATAGACCAATTTGACGATAATAAACAAATGAAAAACTATGGTTAGTAAAATTGCATTCCTTCTTCCTTCAAAGTAAACTGTACGTGTGCGGACGCACTATACACCCGCCATGTTTACACATCTCCTTGAGAGTACTAAATGGACTCACTCTTTTTTTAATTAGATGCGTTTGCTGTGTTAGTCCTGCATTGCTTATTTATGGTACGTTAAACGTCTTATCGTAATCTTAGTATATTTCATCACTAATCTTGCGACTTGGTATTAAAACACTTAATTCAACTATATATGTACGATAATTTTTACGTATATGGTAGTTTCAAAATTAAATGCGAAACCCTATTAGCTTAACCAAAGCGGATCGCAATGGAATATTACCTTTTCTGAGACGTTAATACAGAAATTCCCGTTGTTAAAAAGTTGCACAAACTTTAGTTCCCTTCATTCAAAATTAATTTAATATATATAGCCTAGGGCCGGTTATTCCCTGTTTCTGAAAATTAATACTCGGCTGTCGCAACTATACGGATTGGGATCGAAAAATCTCGCACAATATTTTTCCGACAAATCATAATTTAACGTTAAATCTAAAATCTGCTTTTAAAATAACGATGCGAAAATATTAGGAATTTCTGTTTGTTAAGGGACTATACTGAAAAGAGTAGAAATTTTGTGTTTCTTCCTATATAATCCTGTTATGTTACAAGCTAAAATAATTAACATTATGGCTAGAGCCTATACTCTTATAATACGAGTACATCTATTCACAATCCTAATAAACGCAAAAGTTTGACCGAAGTCTTGCTGGATAATTCAGGTGATATAACTCCGGTGAAAAAAATAAAAATCTCTCAGTCAAATGTAAATTTCAGCTGGGCAGAATAAAGTGTATATCATTGATATGAAAAAATGCTTCGTGTCACACAATTCTATATTCTAATCTGGCTGGTAAAACCACATAAGTACCCCATAAATATTGTGGTAATTATGTGTGGTTAAAGGGCGAAGCTGAATTTAGATTGGGCAAAATCAAATCGGTTGTACACTGTATCTGTTGGGTTAGATACTGTATTCGTTTTGAAGACGTACATGTCACATGAAATCTCGTACAATTAGCATTATGATTATCGATGACATCGATGAAACGACATTACATACTTACATTTATTTGGTTTCGTTAAGTATTTTGGTTCTGACCAGAATGCTTCTATTTTTCTGATTCCATTACGAAGGATTACACAAAGTGGATATGTTCCGATGCCTCTTTAGTACATGACTACCTTGTGCTGAACAAACAATACGGGTAAAAGAAAAAAAGAAATATTCCGCATTGTCTACAAATCGTCTACATACTTTACCAATTTTCGATATGCTACGCAAAAATTTATTGTCTATACTATTTTCGACACCCACATGTCAACAATTGCGAAATACCCATATAAGCACCACACTGGCTACGTGCTTACTCATTTTGATACTAATTTGTAAAATTTTAAAATCGGGCGCCAGTTTGGAGAATTCGATTAATGGTTGTTACAGGAGTCACCGTAGCATCGGAAATAAATTCATGTTGAATTCTACATATATCATTAACTAATATGAGTTACAGTACCTTAATTAACTTTATACAAATCATTAAATCAAATCCGTATTATAAATCATTTTAATATGTAAACATTTATTTCGCCTTTTGTCAGTTAAAATTAAAATTAAAATTAATGTTACGAATATCCAAAAACAGGTTTTTCCACTTTGGATATAAATCTCTTACGTTCAGTCGGAGAAACGTATTCCTCGCTATTCTTTGTTTTCATGCTGCAATTCTTTTCCAGTTTATTTTAGAAAGGAAATACCAAATTACAAGCGATCTTGAAAATCGTTTTTCATGCGAATTACATACTCGTAGATATACAACATTAAGACAGCTTTATATAAATATAAATTAAATTCCAGTTTAAATCCTGAAATACTCTGCGTTGGTTATAATAATTCTTAATATGCACGAACAATCCACATAAATAATTGTTCATGTCAATAAACTATGAAGTCGTACAAGATGATTCTTGCAGAATTCTTGAAAAAACGCCCTTCAATATTGATTGAGAAGAAATAAAAATAAATATGATAATGTTATCTGAACCGCTTGTAGTAAAACAATATACGATCCAATAATATGCTAACAGGTGATTTTGAAAGTGTACAAGGTTTTTTTCAATTGAGTTAAAACTATACCAGTATTATTATTTATATTTGCAAATCTAATTCAAATCTGCACTGATTATTATTAAAGTGTTTCTATTTAGGCCGCCATGTGCACTGCGTTTTTATATTTTGAAGTTCAGTGAGTTGCAACAAAACATGCACTATTCTACTCTGTGCAATGGTATGGCCTAGGGAGTGCAAATTTACCGATTTTTCAATTTACCGGTAAACGGTAAATTTTGTATAAAGTCGGTAATTTATCGAAAATTTACCGGTAAATTGAATTTAAATATAATAATTTGAAACAATACTATGCCACCCCGTTGGCAAAGTGGTCAACATGCTTGAAAAAAAAATTTCGGTGGTGAAAAAATTTCAATGAATGAATCACTCATCATCCGAAATGAAAATATAATTATGAAACCTCATTTGAGGCGGCCAAATCCCTTGATGGGATATAGTGCCAGAAAGAGAGAGAAATACTATGCGTTAGGTATTAAACCAGTGAAAAATTAATGAACCAGTGTTTGAAACAAATTGATGTACTTTATAAAATAAAATAATAAATAAATGATTGACACGTTAACTGAGATTTGATAATTTTAAGATTTTTTTTAAATCACCCACAATCTCGCATTTAAATTTTCATAACTTTTTGTTTGTAGTCGTAAAGGCACGAAATAAATTTTATTTTATTCCACAATGTGATTTTATTCTAAATACAAATATCATTATTTAATACAATTGGTTTAAGAAAAATGACTTACGGGCTTCCAAATCCTAAAAGAAATATAGAAGTACGAAAAATGTCACCATCTAAATTCATTTAAAAACTAATGGTTAATTTGAAATTAGCTTTGTTTTAAAATTTTTTCTAGTTTATGTCCTATCCAATGGTATACTGACTTGTCATAGAAATCACTCATTTCGTGGTCAAAATACGAGATATTATTTTGTCAGGGTTATTTGTGCCAGGGTTAAGAAAATACCTTTTTAGTTATTAATAAATTTGTAACCTCATTTATTAGATTTCGTTCAAAACGCCCTCCTCAAATCCGTATATACACGCACATCATATTTTTTTTTAATCTCCACGGTTGTTGTGCGAAGTGGCATTTGATAGGCACCTCTGTTGCGTACATAAATTCGTTAGCAGATCTGCAGACATAGAAATCCAGGGGTGTGAGGTCTTGGGACAGCGCGGGCCAATAAATAGGGCAACCCATTCCAATATTTGGTAAAATCATATCAGGTAGCGCCTTCTAAACAAATCCGAGATAAATATTTCCGAATAGGCGTTTTGGCACATAATTTGGGCCGATAAGGGTTCGACCAATAACACCATCCCAAACATTAACGCTGAACTTCCTTTGCAAAGAATCCTGCTTTTTCTTGTGTGGATTTTGGAATTTCCTGCCCCAATCAAGCAGATTGTGTAAATTCACAATCCCCTCACGATTGAAGTTAGACTCATTTGTTCACAAAATCCTTTTCAAAAAGCTATGATCTTTAACATCTGTCTGCAAAACTCCAGCCGTCTAGCATTATCACCCTTTTCGAAACCTGGAACAATTAACAATTTAACAAGAACAAAGTGAAACACACGGGCACTTTCAAGAACAAGAACAAAGAGAAACACACGAGTAGCAGATACTGATATATTGACTGAACAGTTTAAATATGAACAGTTTTTTTTTATAATCTATCAATAACTCAAAAAACACTTTCTTAAACCTGACACAAATAACTTTGACAAAATAATCTCTCCTATTTTAACCACAAAATGAGTGATTTCCATGACATGTCAGTATACCATTGGATAGGGCGTAAATTAGAGAGCAAAAAAAAAAGCAAAACTAATTTGAAGATGGTAACGTTTTTCATAAATCTACACATTTTGTTAGAATTGGGAAGACCACAAGTAATTTTTCTAAAACAAATTGTATTAAATAATGATTTATTTAGAATAAAATTGCATTGCAGAATACAATACCATTTATTTTTTGCATTTAAGACTACAAACAAAAATGTTATGACCATTTAAAGGCGAGATTTTGGGTACTTAAAAAAAAAACTAAAAATTATCATATCTCAGTTAACGTGCCACTTAGAACATCAGTTGAATGGGATGAAAGCTTCCAAGTGACACCACCCCCCCCCCCCCACCCAATCTGCCAAAAAACGTTCGGTCCACGCTCCAAGCACCCTGTATAAGTTCATTTCATTTCATTAAATAAAATTCATTACATAAATCTTCAAAATACTTCAGTATATTCTTCTTCATAAGAAGCACTGAGGGAATTCTATACCTTATATAAATCCCTCGTTCGATTAATGTCGAGTTCACGTACGTGATCAAAAAATGATTCGCGAATCAAGCCAATCAAATCGTTGGAATTTCCCCTCCTGAGATGAAATATTTTTATCTTTGGGCAAATTTTGATCGCAAGCATCCAACATAGAAAAAACTAAAAACAAATTATGAGCAATAATGACGCTCATTATATCCCTTTTTCTACCAAAAAAAATAGGCTCAATTTAACCCTTTGTCAACCAAAAAAAATAAAAAAATGCCTCAATTTAAGTCGAATCCACACAAATGTGTGAATAAAAAAATCATAGTATGTAATGAAATTTTTGATAAAAAATTTCGCTTCATTTGAAGTAAAACCAACACAATTGTGTTTATGGTTTTTTTCTTTTTCGAATGAAAAT
Organism: Nephrotoma flavescens; assembly: GCA_932526605.1. Lineage (NCBI taxonomy): Eukaryota > Metazoa > Arthropoda > Insecta > Diptera > Tipulidae > Nephrotoma > Nephrotoma flavescens. The sequence goes on along the minus strand of OW052222.1, from coordinate 161,884,152 downwards.
AAGTTTGAAAGGAATGCAGAAATGTGTAAGTTTGTTGAAAACATATACAAAAATAAATGTTTGACATGATACTTTTATCTTACCCACACAATTGTGTGGGCAAGTGGGAAAAGGGATATATAATTTTGCTGTTTTGCTGACATTTCTATATGACTCATGTCAATATCAAAAACAAACAAACAAAACAGGCGCCATTTTCATTATCGGCATTTGGTGTTTTAATTTTGTCGTGCGTATACGTATTAAGATAATAGTGTTTATTTAAATTAAAAATAATATTAATTTGTGTGTAATAATTTTTGTGAAAAGTAAGAAGCATTAAAAACTATCGGCTGTTCTTCAGAATGTATAAAATCAACGTACAAAAACAAGAGATGTACACTTCAAGTTTTTATTTTATTTTATTTAATTATCAGTCGTCACCACATTCAAACACAACACACAAATTAAAATGGTTGAAAATGACAAATGAAACGTCAAGTAAAATAGATAAATATTCAGAGCAATAGCTTTTGTTTGTAACTTCATATTGTGATCAAATTTTTTTGATCACGTACGTGAACCCGACATAAATGTAAAATAAAACATTTAATCAGGCGTTTACTTTTTGTCAAAATTCATTTTCGGTTGCGTTTTTTGAAAACAATCGAGTAGTGTTCGCGACAGCTATTTTCAAATTTGTCCAATTCAAAATTAAAAATTTTATTTTTTTTAAATTAAATAATTTAGATTTAATAGGAATCTACATATAACTAAAAAAAGTCCATTATAAAAGTTGTATGGTTTTCTTGTAATATCGTTGTTCTGTATAGTTCTGTATAATAACGGAGTAGTTCAGAACTATCCAGAACAACGATATTAAAAGAAACCCATACAACTTTTATAATGGACTTTTTTTGGTTATACGTAGATTCCTAATAAATCTGAATTATTTAATTTAAAAAAAAAATTAAATTTTTAATTTTGAATTGGACAAATTTGAAAATAGCTATCGCGAACACTAATCGATTGTTTTTGAAAAAAACACAGCTGCATTGACATACTAATAGCAATTTCTTTCAAAAAAAAAATTGATTTATAAATCAAAAAAATTGATTTGAGATCAAAAATGTTTGATCGAAATACCGTTGCAATTTCTTCCCAAGTAAAAAAATTGATTTTTTTTTTGATCGCAATCACTTTTGAACAATATCAACATTTCGTTAGATTTATTTTTGACGTTTACAAACACATAAATATGTTTACGTCAAAAATATAAACATAAACACTTCAACAAATATAAACATAAACATTATAATTTTTTTGACTAGTTGACCGTGATATTTTGGCATACAAAATTTATTTTTCACTATAAAAATTGTCTTGCATTGTATCAAATTATTATTTGTATTTCGCCTTATACTAATTGTATTAAAATAATTTTTTAATAATTTTATAAACTCAATAATCTGTCAATCAAAATTTTTGACAGTAAACTCAAGACAAACTTATGTCATTTTTTCACAGATACACTACCAAAAAAATCAATCGTGTATCGTGTTCTTTGACATACAAAAAAATCAATTTATTTTTTATTTTTGGAAAGAAATTGCTATAATTAACTAACCACGTAAAAACAAACAAAAATTAAACTAAAATTTTGTTTGCTTTTTCGAATAAAATTATTGCTGCGAACGTGCTGCAAAAACCCCTACCTTAAAATTGTATAGGCATAGAGACGAATAAAAGGGATCGCATTGCCGCGCACTGTGTGAAGCTGCACAATAAAATGCAATGATAATACCCGGTTGTACAGAAAAATGAGCCAACGGCCGGTTAGTTATGCGCCAGTTAAATATTTTATATGAAATCTGTGTTTTCAAAATCAGAAAAAATCAACGCATACTTGATTAAATTAAATATATTTTATTCCATGAATATATTTAACGATTCGTTAAAACATTATTCAATCAAAATATTGGCTGTTTAAATATTTATATGCAAGCTATATATTTTTACGGAATAAAATATATTTGGCGTGTTCTGTCCAACCAAAATGATAAGAATTATCATGATATTTTTTGTGACCCTGAAGTTAGGGTAATTTTATGTCGAGCCCGAGTGAACAACCAAATCGAATAAAACATTTACAAATTGGTTTTGCACGTCAAAATACTGTAGCTGCATGTCATAACAAACATATAATACTAATCCCTAATGGGTATTCATTCAAAAACCGGCCTTCGGTTAAAAAATAAAATACCAATTACGACTAATAGGTGCGATATAAAGCGTATATGACAGATTTAAAGAAAATGTAGCTGGTTAAAATTGGTGTACAAGCGGAGTTTATTTGGCATAGAATCAGGATCAAATTTATGAACAACCGAAACGTTGGAATAATTTATGTTGTGCTTACGTGTAAAGGCAATCAATAATATGCCAGTACTATAAAATTTATGCATTGACTTGACGTTCATCATCTCGTCAACCCGAAAATAATCACAGAACAAACAATGCAGGGGCTAATAACACATTAAATGTAATTTTGACGAAATTAAACTATAAGCAAATTTATTTATTATTGTTAACAAAAGACACGACACAGCCTTGATAAATTTTAATTTCTGATGAAATAATTGATTAATATTCATTAATAAGTTAATATAACATTAAAGTTTCCGTACTCTTTCGAAATCATGTACAAAAATTTGACATCTAGAATCAAAAATATTCTTGGTTTTTTTGTGATAAATGAGTGCGTTTTATGACAAAAGCTGATTTAAAATATCACAATATTTTTTATCATTTTTGCCCGACTGGACACTAGGATTATAACTAATCCTAGTGTTCAGTCCGACCAAAATGATAAAAATTATCATGATATTTTTTATCAGTTTTTGCTATAAAACGCACTCATTTATCACAAAAAAAACCAAAAAAAATTTCGATTCTGGCTGTCAAAATTTATGTACATTTTATTTCTAATGTTGACAGGAACAACATTTTGTTCAACTTTAATGTTATAAGAAGAATTTATTAATCGTCCGTGAATTTATTTTATTGAAGAATTTTTTCGGCTTTTCGGACAAAATATTATTTTAATGGACACCCATACAATGTTTACGACTATTTTAGTCGCAGAAAACAAAGAGGCCATTTATTAACAATATTTCTACCACAAAAGTAGAAAAAATGCACTCCCCTCCCCCAAACCTTTAACCCCCAGGGTGTACTTGTGTATACAAAGAACACAAAACCCTTGCAAAAATGAGAACTCTGCACAAATGAGAGTTCTCATTTTTGCAAGGGTTTTGTGTTCTTTGTATACACAAGTACACCCTGGGGGTTAAAGGTTTGGGGGAGGGGAGTGCATTTTTTCTACTTTTGTGGTAGAAATATTGTTAATAAATGGCCTCTTTGTTTTCTGCGACTAAAATAGTCGTAAACATTGTATGGGTGTCCATTAAAATAATATTTTGTCCGAAAAGCCGAAAAAATTCTTAAATTTAATGTTATAGTTTTGTATTAAACAATAATACATTAAGAACAATGTAGTTGAAATCAGCGTCTTTAATAAACTCAACAACAAATATTGTTTGTGTATGATTTGTGTGTGTAGTTTCTTTTCTGTGTTTTTGTTCAATCTTCAATGTCCATTTCATTTCCTCTGATGATCAGATGATCTTTGATTTCCTCCTTCAACAAAGCTAAAACTGAATGATATAATGCAAATTGTTGTTGTAAATTATTGTTGTTGTATTGCAAATGTTGTGTACCGCCTTTTTGAGATCACACATTTTTAAGTTTTAACTTTCTTGGCTTGGCTCGAGAGTCGAGAGACATTTCATGCGGCCGCCTTGAATGATTTATTAGGTGCGACGTTGTGTGGTTAAAATTATTCGTGTAGTCACGAATTGTGCGAGAGTGTGATTTCTTTTACACATGCCATCTAAAAACAATTTGTGAAAGTTTTTAGAGCAATCAGTTATCTTATCTGCAAATCTCTGTCGTAAATTATAATTGAATGAATGTTTAAATGAGTGAATTACTGTGATGTATACTCCCCGGGTTTGTTTTATTAGCGTTAAGATGTGAAGTATTAAACTATTGTGAAATACTTAGGCATTAGTAAATAGTAAATTGTTGTTATGACAGCGTCAACAATGTTTTGACGTGCAGAATCAATTTATAATTATTTTTTCGATTTGGTTGTTCACTCGGGTTTGACATAAAATTATACGGAGTGAAGTTAGGGTCACAAAAAATATCATGATAATTTTTATCATTTTGGTCGGACTGAACACGCCAAATATAAGTATGCGTTGATTTTTTTTTTTTGATTTCGAAAACAGATTTCGTATAAAATATTTAACTGGCGCATAACTAACCGGCCGTTAGTCATTTTTCTGTGCAACCTGCCATAAGAAAAATTTGAAAAGTGCAGACTTTTGTAGTATTCCGGATAACATAAATGTCAAACTGTCACTGTTGATAAACAAAACAAAAATTTCAATAGATTTACGAGTTAGATAAAAAATTCTTAACACCAAACCGATTGAAATAATTGAACAAAATAATAATTGAGTACAACAAAACAAGAAAATTATAAAATTTCTGATAATTATAGTTCTAGAAAACTTCATCCACACGAATTGATGACCGAATCATGAAGCGTAGACGCGGTTGGTGTAGCTTTTCGATTCGAGGATGCCTTTGTAAGACAAATTTTGACGTACTACCGAATCAGCTGATTTCCGTAAGTAGATTTTATTCTCTTTACACCACAAGAAATGGAATTTATATGCGATTTTGTTTTTACAGACTCAATGTAAAGCATCGACTGATATTTTTTTTGTGCGATTTCAGTATATTTTTCAGGATAATTACAGCTTCTTCTATATTGTATAATAAAAGAGTTGTTGAAATTCCAACGATGGCCTTGGCTTACCCAAATTTCAGATTCGGTTTTAAGGCCTCTAAAAATTTCATTCATTATTTCCGCAGGTGTGACGTGCAAAATTTTATTGCATGAGTCTCATTTCGTACCAGGCAGACGTTCTCTTGTAGTACTTTTGAGCACCAAAAATAATAATTATCGGTAAATTTTGCATATGTAAAATGACGGTTTTTAGCGGCAACGCAGACAAATATTTTGATATATAACACTAGGAGTAATATTTCAACATAGTTTTTTCCATACGGTCACTTATGTTACTTATGTAACAACGTTATAGATTACAGAGATACGGCTACTAACGCAACTAAATTGCTGAAAACTTCCCAAATGATCTACGGAAAGGTATGAAAATAGTGATGGCCAGGCAATGAGCCTGGTTTGCGATGGTTCTGTATAGTAAATGTGAAAATGGATTAAATAACATCCTACCAAAAATCGACAAATCACTCATATAAAATAGAAAAATCAGAACACCATAATCGAAAATGTTCTCAAAGGAATCAATGAATTAGTAAGAGCCATTAACAACAGCGGTCATCACTAATATCACCGTCAGCCATCGTCACCAAAAGCGACAAATTATAGATTATCAAAGTCAGCACGAAACAATGATATATAACTGGAGCTTTACAATCGACCATAGCGGTTCATAAATGGCGCATCCATTCAAGTGGCGCAACCCAAAAAGTGGATTTTCATTAGTCGCATACACAATTCAGTACTGGATGAACAGTTCCGTAAACTAAACTGGCAGAGATCGATATTGAAATATGATTACGTATCGTATAAAATCAATATCCCAGGGAAGTTTTCAAAGCACCATCAACTCTACTCTGAGGCCAGCAAGACTGTTTATGTCAAAGAAGTCGATTGGGGTCAAAAAAGATGTTTTTCAGTCACCCCATACGCGAAACCTAATCAAGCGTATGGTATGAAATCAATTTTAAAACTGGAAAAACTGCGGCACTAATCCGGAATGTAATCATGACACCCCCAGCTTGTTACATCCACAAAAGGCTATGAAACGATATATGACAACTATAAAAAAAGCCAATTCGAATAACTTACAACAATATTTTGAACAAATAAATTGGAATGCCGAGTTTAACAGCGATGACATAGATAGATAGATGTAAATGTGGTAAACAGCATTGAATTATTCATTCCCGTGTGTAGGAGCAAACCGAACAGATATCCTTCATGGTATGATGAATCTTAAAAACGAAAAAAACAAGGCTTGTAAAGTCTGGACGAAATTTAAAGATTAAAAGTCTCGTGTTCCATCATAAACAACATGTTCGAGTTTTTCCAATCTGTTTATAAAGCAGAAAATATTGATATTTATAAAGATGCAACCGTTACTGAATATAGTGCATTCATATTACTCCACATATCGAGCCGTGTTGGTAGGATTCGTAGAAGGATGTGGTCCTGGTGGTATTGCTGCTTTTAGAAAAATTCTGGAAATTTGGCAATTCCTCTAACCATTTTGTTTAACCAGTCATTAAAATTGGAAACGTTTTCACAAAAAAGTGGAAAATAACTAGAGTGATGCCTATTTTCAAAACTGGATCTAGGTAATATGCAATTCATTCAAAGCAGTGCCTCCGCGGTATATGTCGCAATAACAACATGGTTTTATGCCCAAAAGATCAGTATCGACCAATCTCAAGAAGTTACATTTTATTAAATAAATTGAGAAATCCAAGCAATTTGGTGTATACACTGACTTTGCAGAAGCTTTTGACTCCGTCAGCCACTGCAAAACTTTGGAACACAATTTCAAGTTTGGATTTTCATGCCAGTTCGAAGACTGGTTCAAATCTTTTTTGAGTAATCGCATCCAATATATTGCAAAACCTCCACTTTGGCCTAGCGACGCCTCACCTAGTCGACGATTACCATAAACTACAAGAAGACATTGACAACCTAGCGATATGGTGCGAGTATTGAAAAGTGTAAATCTCTATCATTTCACCGAAAAGCCAACCCTGTTAAACAAGATCCTAAGATAAATGGAGTACTTATAACAGAAAGAATCTTGAGCTTTACTCATGTGAACTGCATGCTCGGTTTTTTCAAACGTTGGACGGATGTCATTTTTGATTTGGATACAATTAAGATGCGTGTACTACGAAATCTCGGTTTTCGAAATCCCGGATTTCAAAATCCCGGATTTCAAAATCCCGGTTTTCTTTTCTTCTTGATCTAATTGCACAAAATAACTAATAAAGTTTTTTATTGCAAGATTTGGTAGTTGCAACATTTTGAAATTGCAACATTTTTTAGTTGCAAGATAAGCAATATTTTGTTAATGCAACATTTTGAAATGCAATAATTGAAGAGGCTGACGGCTTCGATAACTCTCACGGGCACTTAGCCCTCCATCCAAATTCTGTCCCTATTATGCTACTGAAGTTAGCCGAAAATTTCAGCCGAAAAAATATCTGCATTATCGACATAATTTGTATCAGGTGGTAGTAAAAAATTCTGTTGTTATGAGCCGAAAATTACATGTAATTGAAGTTAAAGCAGTAAATTTTCGCCGAAAAAAATTTCATAGATCAATATCACATGATTCGAATGTTTAAAGGTAATATGAACTGGGTGAAATTAGACCAATACGAGTACGTAAACTGCTGGATCAAATATTTATAATTTGTCGTGTTAGATGGCTATGAATTTGAGTTGTGCCACTAATAGTGAACACCTGTGCCAAAAATCACGCCATATTTTATGTAGCATCATAGTGAAATAAATTAAAATCTAGACGCATGTTCAGTTCCAATTTCAGTGTACAATGTACAGTGCGTCCACCTTCCAACAAAGCACCTATTTCAGATGAAGCCAATGCCAGGTCAACTTTAATGCCAAAAGCAATGAAATTCAGAAAACTTTTCCAGTCCCTCCGGGAGCATTCATAAAGAAAATCCCACCAGTTCCATTTTTCACAGCTCCTATCAAAAGTCTTAAGCAGCCTTTTGTTGTTTATTCAATTGCGGAACATTTTTACGACCTGCTTCGGCTAATGCTTTAGTGTCGTTTTGTTGTTCTCTTTGTAATTCGTAGCTGAATTATCGTGCATGCAACGATTAGGTAATATCATGCTCAAATACGACAACACTTTATTCGCCAACACATGTCTTCTATCATAATCAATGCCTCACTTTCATTTCTGCTTTCGTCCTTATATTTCACCTATAAATTGTTTGGATTCGAAGGGGAACACGTGAAAATGATAATCGCAAAATATGTTCGGATTTGATGAAGTGATGAAGATATGACGGAATTTTTGAGCGTATTATCCCAGTCTGAATCGTTATCGAGCAAATGTAAGAGTTAACACTCCTCACGGTAAGTCGCAGACAGATGCTCATTAACGGTTAGACTTGGAAGATGGGTCGGCCCATGAGTTGAAACGACGTCGGACCACCAACATTCATCAACAACAGTCGAAAATAGCAACATAAATAGTTATTTATAGATGCACAGTGTAGATGCGACCCATCTTGCCTCTCACAACTGTAGATCACCCATTGTTCGCTACTGATCGCCTACGATTCAATTGGTATTCGTCATTGCATGTAACAGTGTGGACACTGTGGTTCCGCAACCAGGTCTCTTGGATATCGCTTGAAACACTTGCTATCGATCATACAGGGCGAGTCGTTGTTGAAAACTACGCAAGGTCCATGCATCATATTCTTAGACTTCACTGCACCCAATTTCTGATCAATAGCTTCATCCGGGATTTCGGTTGCAATCATAGAATCAATTTCACCCGATCTGATTTTTTTGAGGAACGAAACCAAAATGTGTGCATGAAGCATACCAAATTTCTGCCATTCAACGTAGTACAAACGCTGTTTTATGATCAAATTCATCCAATAATTTTTAACTTCATCCAGTCCAAACTATCACTAAACATGGGTCCAGATTTTAATTTATTTCACTATGATGCTACATAAAATATGGCGTGATTTTTGGCATAGGTGTTCACTGTTAGTGCCACAACTCATATTCATAGCCATCCAACACGACAAATTATAAATATTTGATCCAGCAGTTTACGTACTCGTATTGGTCTAATTTCACCCAGTTCATATTACCTTTAAACATTCGAATTATGTAATTGATATTGATCTATGAAATTGCTTTTCGGCGAAAATTTACTGCTTTGGTAATAATAATAATAATAATTCCCAACGACCTATTACCCCTCCCAACCGCGCGCGGGGAGTCTCCATCTGTATTATTATTATTTTTTGAGTATAATTCCAGTGATTATAAACATGGATATCGAACTGCTTAACCTGTGAAATTAAAGAAAATTAGCAAGCGGGAAAATTTGTATTAGTATAAAAATCAAATCTGATTATTAAGAGGCAAACTAGGTGAACAGCTAAGCAAAACGATACCCATCGCGGACGGAAGGAGAACAGAGGTTGAGTTTGCTTAGTACAAGCAGATTAAAATTGAAAAATATAGCAATCAACTGATAAAATTTCATAAAATTTGATAAATAAAACAAAATAAAATGTAACAAAACAAAATGTTATAAAAGTTATAAAATATTAAAGGCCAAACCAGTCAAGTTAAATAAAAAAGTTGTTTTAAAGTGCGTTTCGTCATATTAAAATCAATGAAGTGGGAGTATTGATTAGCCTCGTTAAGCATCCTAGATACAGGTTCATTTTTACCATAGTCAGTCCTATGATGGTCGATTCGAAACATAGGTACCGATCTCAAGGCTCGTGAATTAAAATTTAGATTGATTTTTAATAAGAGGAAAGAATTGTCGGTACTGCCGGTTAGCAATTGATGAATAAAAACCACGTCAGCAACAACCCTGCGCCTACAAACATACTCGAGCAGGGGACGAACGAATGTTAAATAGAGAGCCTTCGTAACATAAGGATCGCCGAATTCTTTCGACCAACGCTTAATGAAACCGAGTGCAGCGTTACCTTGATTGACAATGCGATCGACGTGATTTCTGAAGTTCAATTCGCTGTCACAAACGACCCCCAAATCACGAACAGAACTAGCTCTGGTAACAGCATCGTTGTTAATATAATAGTCACGAGAAGTGGACTGTGCACGCTTCCGAGAGTAGGTGACTGTCTGGCATTTACCCACGTTCAGCTCAAGGTTGTTCTTTACACAACATACGGAAAATGTATTGAGGTCGGATTGTAGTAGGATCCTATCGGTGGTGTTAGAAATCCGTTTGTAAATCTTCATGTCATCGGCGTATATAGAAATACATAGTTGAATTTTTAATTAAACATGCAACGTCGCTAATAGACAGAATGAAAAAAATTGGCCCCAGATGGCTGCCTTGGGGCACTCCAGATGTTGCTGAGAAATGAGCTGATACTGATGTCCTAAACAGAACTTGATAAATATACGGTCTTTAAGATAAGAGCCCACCCAACGGAGAAATTGTGGGGGAAAGCCAAGAGCTCTGAGCTTAAATAAAATAACTTTATGGGAAATCCTGTCAAACGCCTTGCTGAAATCGGTCAAGATAACATCGACCTCATTCCCTGCTTCAATCATGTTTAATGTTTGTGAAGTGAATTCCACAAGGTTTGTGGTCGTGGAGCGAGCTTTGAGAAAACCATGCTGATTGTCGGAAAACAACGGTTTACAATAAAAGTACAATGAATCATATATAATACTTTCAAACAGCTTGGGAATACAAGATAACTTTGCAATCGGAATGTAATTACAAATGTCTGATTTGGAGCCGTTCTTATGGATCGGAACTATAAAGGAACTTTTCCAAATAGGTGGGAAAATTCCAAGTGAAAGCGACTTTTGGAAAAGTGCCGTCAGCGGCTGAGCAAGAATATCACTGCAGTTTTTTAGGACGATGGATGGTAGACCGTCAGGACCAGGTGAAAAATCATCTTCAAGTTTGGAAATCTTTTGTACCACGTATTCGTAATCGATTTGAATGGAAGTTAATGTTGTTTGAACACAGTTATTCATGTGTATAAAGTAATCTTCATCGGGTTCAAAATCACTGTTTGCAAAAGCCAGACTGAAAAAGTTAGCAAAATGATTTATTATGATTTTAGGATCATTAGAGGAATGATCTTTATACTTCAGGGTGGGAGGGTATCCATCGGATTTTTTCTTCAAATTAACAAACCGCCAGAAACTCCTAGGATCAGCGATAATATTGGATTGCATGAGTCTGATGTAATTCCCATAAAGTTCGTCCGATAAACTACTGAAATCATTATAACTAATCAAATAGTTAGAGTGATCAGAGTCCGATTTAGTTCTTAGAAATCTTTGCCAAAGTTTGTTTCTACGATTGCGTAATGCTCGTAATTCGCTATTATACCAAGGAGGTGATGGCGATACACTTTTTTTGCGAGTATACGGAATGGATTGTTCAAAACAATCAAAAACTACAGAATAAAAATTTACAGTTTGTGTTTCTATGTCATTATTATCATTCAAAATGGTGTCAAAGTTGATATTTGACAGTAAATCATTAAGTTTCGCAAAGTCGGCCTTACGAAAATTAAAACATGGTGGAGTTTCGACTTTAAAGCTGCCTTGCTCCAGACAAAATGTAATTAAAATGGGAGGATGGTATACATCTATGGGACAAAGGATGAGATTGGTTTCCGATTCGACGCTATTGTTGGTACCAGATGAAAATACCAAATCGAGCTGTCTGTTCAAACTGTTCTTAACATTGCTGATCTGAAATAATCCAGAGTTCAACATATTGTCAGTGAACATCATTTGTTTGACGGTTAGTACATTCGACGCAACATAATGACTGTTATCGTCTGAAAAGTCCCATTTCAGACCGGGGAGATTAAAATCACCCACGACAAAAACTTTAACTTCAATTACATGTAATTTTCGGCTCATAACAATAGAATTTTTTACTACCACCTGATACAAATTATGTCGACAATGCAGATATTTTTTCGGCTGAAATTTTCGGCTAACTTCAGGAGCATATCCCTATTAGCCATTTTCTAGAACTTTAACGCAAACTCATTTTTGAAATCTGTCAAAAAATCATTTAAGAGTCCCATTTTCCCACATGCCAAATTTTAAAAATTCAAACCGGGATTTCCTAAAAACCGGATTCTTTTTTATACAAAACCGAGATTTTGAAAACCGGGATTTTGAAAACCGAGATTTTGAAAACCGAGATTTAGAAAAAAACCGTGATTTTGACAAACCGGGACTTTGAAAACCGATATTTCGTTACACACCCACCAATTAAGATCATGTATTGTGCTTATGTTCGATCCCAGCTTGTATATGCTGTAAATGTGTGGTGTCCGTTCTACGAAGAACATATCCAAAGTATTGAGAAAATTCAAATGAAATTAGATGGGTTTATGACTATCATCTACCATACCACGCTAACAAACAGCAACATTTACGATATTTAACTGGATGTAAGGCATACAACTTGGGAACGCTTGAAAATAGGCACGAATTGCTAAAAGGTACACTTCACTTCAAAGTAATCGAGACCAATCGACGAACTGGATGTACTAAATTCAATTAAAATATAGGTTAGTGGACAACTAAAAAATCATGACTTCCTTCACTTAGAGACACAGAACCAGCAATAGCGGTAACGAACCAGTGAAGATGATGTCTTCACCAGTGAAGTGAAGAGCAACTTTTTTTGAGTTAGCGTTTAAAATCGTATCCGAAATTGTTAAGAAAATAAAAAAAGTTTCCCTTTGTAAGGAACTAATATCATAAACCTGTACATTTGTTGTGGGTTTCGAAATATAAAAGGCATTAAGAACAAATTAAATAAAAATCAGTCTCATTTATTACAAATACAATAATATTTTTGCAATACGATTTAACAATAATTATTAAACTATTAAACAGTGCGTAACATGAAGGTAACGCGACAGAAAAAATTGTCGTCGTTGTTTTACATTGTTAGAGCATTTAAGATTCAAACCGGAAATATATTTTTTTTATATTACGAGAATATAATTTTCTTATGAATGATAAATAACAGAAGGTTAACCTACTACACATATTCCGTTAACCCTCAGCTGTCCACTACTACAGCAAGAAATCACAGATAAAAAGCCTCGTAAGAATATTCACCGTTATCCCAAAGAAAAAGAGAACAAATCAATAATAGATCAAGAACAGCCAAAATCAATTTAAATCTGATTACTGACCAAAAAAAATGCGGTAGGTCAACATCACGCCGAATTCTATCTTCACGGACGTAGCATACTCAAGGTTATCGACAAGAACAAACGATTTGATACGTCATAAAATTTATATTGACATTTTCATTTCCTGAAGATGTCAGTAATGTTCGTAAAAAGTTCTTGATATTTAGAGGTTTAACGAAATGTTTGTCGAATTTAATGCATTTTCCACAACGGTTGACCTTTATTGATCGGAGTCAACGACATAAAATGCCGTCATGTAGAAAAATCGTTAAAGCAGTAAGGCCATTAGAATTCTAGGTACACATAAACTATTGAAATAAATGTTATTTGTATGTGTTGGCTATAAATAAAGGCAAAGTAGATAAAATTTTAAATAGTTTATTTGTTATTAGTGAATGAATATTGTATACCAATATAATTGAAGACTAATTAAAGAATACGTACTCTATCAAAAAATATAAGTGAATATTTATTATTTAAGAAAACGCCATAATTTCCGTGTTCTTGCTTTATTTCCGTATAGAATAAGTAGAAAACTATGTTTTCCTATCGTTCGATACTGCGTCCAACCTTAAAGTTACACCGGCACTGTATATAAGTAACTCATATTGTGTTTAGTTTCAGGAAATTCCATAAATCTACACTTCCAGTAATCAAAATTCTTAATAAATTTTATCACGTCAACCTTTTAAGAGATCGTGTTTGAACGTAACTTTGCTTGCACAATAAAAACAATTACACACGAGAAAATTTAATGACTCGGCACGTTAACATCTTGTACATGCAAGAATATAATTTTCTCGCTTAATCTATACACGCATACCTCTAATTGCATTCCATGCTAAAACTTAAGATCGTTTTTATGACTTGTGCAATCAGCGCTATGAAATCTATGTACTATATGAGTACAACAAAACTGTTGTGCAGACAATCTCTTTTAAATTTTACAACGTGTTTGACATTGAAAATGTAATGTAGAAAAAAAAATATTTTCATTATCACATTTAACAGTTATAAGTAGACGCTTGAGTGTTGTTTATCCGTCTTGACTGTTAAGGTTATATACGAACAACTACTTTATGTTAATTTTGTTTTGTTATTTAGTTTTGCTTTGCCGCTTCTGTTACCAATTTATGTGTTGATGATGAATGTTAAGTAGAAATAATTTTCACACCGTTGAAAAATTGGTGAGAAACTTCAGAAAGCAGTTCGGTTTTAACTGCAACATAGTCATTTTCAACAGAAAATTGTTTTTGCTAACTTTTCTTTTAGTTTTGTGATTGATATAATTATGATTACATTTATATTTTGTGCGTGTACTTATTAAAAAAAAAATCGTTAAAACACTGTACCGCAATCTACCGACGTCTTCCGCAACAAGTATGTTGATTTGATTTTTTTGAGCAATCTCTTTTATATATGTATAAGAATTTTTAAAAAATGTCAACTGGATTTTATGTGGGGTAGGTTCGGGGTTTTTATTTTAATATTAATAAGATTGTGCTTCTTAATCATTTTATGATTTACATAATTAACTGGAAGTTTATTTGTTTAAAGTAGTATACCAAGGTCGCACTGATAAGAATTATATTTTATTTTTGAAGTTGTTATTGCTCGACGCATCTGATCATAAATAGTTTTTTTTGTTTGTAACAACTTATCATAATTTTTGATCAATATTAATGTTTTTGTATGGAGTGCGAAATCCTAACTCTAAATGAAACAAGCGGTGTAGTGGAGAAGAGTCGAGGAAGCTGTTTAGCCATGCTTTTCCTCTATCTAGAACAGTAAGCCTTTTTTTCGCTAGATACCTTTAGTGACATCTTGTGATGTAATTGTCGCAGTGGGCCATACTTATACTCGTTGGAAAGTGGAATTAATGTACTAACAACATAATTTTGTCATTCTTTTGATTCATCGTTTCAGTTGGAGTTATAGCGCGTCAGTCGGAGTTATTTTGGTTTCGTCGATTCCGTTCCGGTAATTTCGATATCAAAGATTCATCACGCACTGGAAGACCTATCGTCGAAAATGTCGATAAAATCCTGGGAATTATCGAAATAGGCGATCATAAAACAGTTTTAAACCATTTGCATAAGGCTGGCTACAAAAAGAACCTCGATGTTTGGGTGCTGCACGATTTGACAGAAACAAATCCTGATGGACCGTGTTTCCATCTGCGAATCATTGACCAAATGTAACTGGCGCCGAGAACGACAATATCATGCGGAAACGGTCATGGTTGAAGGGAATCATCTACTATTAGGTCCTACCAAATGATCAAACGCTCACTTCTGTCAGCATTGAACCGACTGAGGGTGACAGTCGACAGAAGCGATCAGAATTCGCCAATAAGAGAGGCGTCGTGTTCCATCCAAGACCACACCCGGCCTCACACCTCCATGGTGACCTGCTAGAAGAGCTTGGTTGAGGGGTTATTAAGCATCCACCTTATAATTCAGATCTGGTGGTATAAAAAAGGCCTCAATAGAGGCTTTTAAAAACTGGCTATCTCAGTTTTTTGTTAGGGACAAGGCTTTTTGGAAAAACGGCATAATAAAATTGCCTTCTAAATGGCAACGAATTCTTGAAAAAACGGTGCATATTTGAGCCATAACGAATGTTTTAGCCATGTTAAATAAAGCCCCAAAAAAACGTTAAAATATTGGATTTTATTTTTCCCCAACCATATTTTTCCCATACAATTAGCCATTTTATAAAAATGCTTCAATCGTCATTGAAATAGGCATGGGTTTTCTCCATGTCATGCTGAACCTTTATGCTGAAAAATATTTTTGCCTATAATACCACGAAAAACTACACAAATCCGGGTTATCATACTCATGTGGATTTTCATGACGACTGGAGTTGTAGCGGCTCAAAAACCTTTCACTAGCAAAAATATTTATACACCGCCCCGCTTAGTTACAAGGAATAACTCGTTTTGCAGGACAGAGCTATTACGCCATCTCCAAAACATTTCAGCGTTAACAACCATTACAGCGCGCTGTTGTAATACCCCTCCCACATTGAGGCTCCGAATTATAATCTCCAATGTGAAGCATAACGTAATCCACTACGTCGTCACACAAGGTACTTTACCTTATGCTAAACCGCGAGAACTCGACGCAACGAAAGTAAAAGCTGCAAAAACTGAATTTTAGTTTATGACGGACATTGGAATCTCGACCATTAAAACCGGCACCACTATTCAGGGCATATCAACAAATCCCCATAGTTCTCGAGGATATTCACAAAACAGCGATAAGTACTCCTTTTGGGCTTTTTGAGTTTGCCCGAATGCCATATAGCCTTCGTAACACAGCCTAGACATTCTAGCGATTCCTTATCGAAGTGTTAAAAGGGCTGGACTTCGTTTATTCTTATATCGACGATATTCTCCCCATATGGAATTAATATTAAAGCTTCGAAATGTATTTTCGGTGTAAAGTCACTCGACTTCTTGAGCCCCACAATTTCGAAAGTTGGGAGGATGCCTCCCATCGATAGAATTGATGTCATTTTAAATTTTCCAGAACCAACATCAATCCGCCAAATAAAGCAGTTTGTCGGTATGTTGAACTATTACCACCACTTTATACCACGGTTAGCCGAACTGTTATCGCCTATGCACGCAGGCATTTGGTCACTTTACTCAAGAAAGGCAAAAACAGAAGAAACTTCTCTTGGCCCAAAGAGTGCACAGAATATTTCGAAAATGTAAAGCGTTTTCTTACCACTGTCATCCTTGTGGCGCACCCGTTTAATGGCGCGCAATCCACATAACTACCGATGCTTCCAATTTAGCAGTTGGAGCTGTCTTACAACAACGAAACAAGAAATGTTATTAACTATTAGCGTTCGTTTCAAAGAAGCTCTCTTTTGCGGAAATTAAAAACTCTACTTTTAGAACGTAGTCCCCGGCAATTATGATATCTCGATTACATTGCGCAGTTCACCACCAGATACTTCGGATTTCGTGAAGCAGCTTCGCATTGTAGTACCGAAGTATGGTAGAGCATTAGTTCCTATGCGGACACAAGACATCCAACCGAACAGGTAACGAACATTCCCAAAAATCTGGAAACCTATTTACACGTAGTCATGTCATGTGAATAGAGTCAGAGGTCCTTTGAGTACACCCTATTTTGGACCGTATCCCAGTGACCCGCAAACTGCGCAAATGTTTTGTTGTGGATGTAAATGGAAGATCAACAACAATTGGCATCGACAGGCTAAATCCAGCATACGGAATATTTGTAGTAAGCCCAATCGAAAAACACTACGGTTTTCGATCAACGAGGGGAGTGATGTAGTGGTTTAAAAACCTTTCATTTTGTGGAACTCCTCGTAGCAACTATATATGTATACACGGCTCCCTGAATTAAAAAAAGCTGATTTAAAAATTGTGTATTTTCGGACTTAAGACCAGCGTTTTTATTTCATTTTAAAAATGACTTAAAATCTGTAATGAAAATGAAATAAAAAAAGCTGACATAAAATGTGTATTTTTAAGTCACTTTGAAAATGAAATAAAATGTGTGTATTTAAGATCGAAATAAAACGTAAAATGTATAACAGTAAAGGCCCGATTATCCAGCATCCAATTAACCGGAACACTCAGTTAACCAGAATTTTAATTTTAAAGAATGTTTTTTGCTTTTTTCTCTTTTATATGCATTTTTTAATACAATTGAGATTTTCAATTGTTTTTTGAATATTTTCATTAAATTGGGAAGGCAATTTGGAAAGGCTTTAGTTTTCTTATTTTAGTAAAAGCCCGATTATCCGGCATCCAATTAACCGGAACACTCAATTAACCGGAATTTAATTTTTAGGATTTTTTTTGCTTTTACTCTTTATTTTCTCTTTCATATTATGAATTTTTAAATTCTTTTTGACATTTGCAATTGTTTTTTGCACATTTTCATTAATGAAAACATTAGTTAAAAGTTTGAAATGGCTTTAATTTTCTTATTACAGTTAAAGACTGTCCTTATCCGGCATCCAATTAACCGGAACACTCAGTTAACCGGAATTTAATTTTTCGGGTTTTATTAGTTTTTTCTCTCTTTTAATATGCATTTTTTAATTAATTTTGAAGTTTGCAATTGTGTTTGCATATTTTCATTAATGAAAGCATTAGTTGAAAATTTTGAATGGCTTTAATGTTCATATTACAGTAAAAGCCCAATTATCCGGCATCTAATTAACCGGAACACTTAGTCAACCGGAATTTTAAATTTTCGGATTTTTTTAGTTTTTCTCTATTTTTTCTCTTTTATATGCATTTTTTAATTAATTTTGAAGTTTGCAATTGTGTTTTGCATATTATCATTAGTGAAAGCATTAGTTGAAAATTTTGAATGGCTTTAATTTTCATATTACAGTAAAAGCCCAATTATCGGCATCCAATTAACCGGACCACTCAGTTAACCTGAATTTTGAATTTTAGGTTTTTTTGTTTTTTTCAAGAGACTGAGTGTTCCGGTTGACTGGGTGTTCCGGTTAATTGGATGCCGGATAATTGGACTTTTACTGTAATATGAAAATTAAAGCCATTCAAAATTTTCAACTAATGCTTTCATTAATGAAAATGTGCAAGAAACAATTGCAAATTTCAAAATGAATTACAAAATGCATATGGAAGAGATAAAAGCAAAAAAAAATCCTAAAAATTAAATTTCCGTTTGACTGAGTGTTCCGGTTTATTGGATGCCGGATAATCGGGCTTTTACTGTAATAAGAAAATTAGGGCCATTCAAAAATCTCAAATAATGTTTTCATTAATGAAAATGTGCAAGAAACAATTGCAAATTTCAAAATATATTAAGAAATGCATATTTTAATTCATAACTAATACACAAATCATAATTCACAAATGAAATTTTGAAATGCATGTTTTTTATTTTTCTCTAATACAACAAAAAGCTGTAACAAGAAAAACAAGAAACCATTGTAAAAACGTGAAATTACGCAGCCATTTCTATGTGTATTAAAAACAAGTGTAAATTTTATGTATATAATGTGAAATAAAATATGCCTTTTTTAAGTCATTTTGAAAATAAATTTATAAAATGACATAAAATATGCCTTTCTTGTGTCATTTTAAAATTAAATTTGTTTTTGTAAAACACCTTTGTTAAGTCAGAAAATTTGTTAAAAGTATGACTTAAAAAGGTCCCATTTTTTCATGTAAAAACACCTTTTTAAGTCCACCTTTTTAATTTCAGCTTTTTTTAATTCAGGGAGCCTTTATACACCGCACCGCTTAATTACGAGGGCTAGCTCGTTTTGCTGAATAGAGCTATTTCGCCATGTAGATTCGTAAATCTCGAAATTTATCGATTAGTGATAAATGTCGAGAATTCTATCGAGAAAGAAAGAAAAAAATGAAAAAGAGAAGTGTCAGGTTTTGATGAGTGTACGAGACACAGTCTCGAGATAAAAGCAGTGAAAGTGCTACGAACAATCGTCCAACATTAAAGTTGGGACTATAAAATTAATATTTATAGTGAACACTTATATGATTTAGTATTTAGTATTTATTAGTACTCATACATAAATTTTATGAACCACGCATTCCTTTTGAGCTAAAAGCTCATTTATAAGGACGTACAAGGTTCATAGGAGCCAAAAACATATTTCCATTATAATATTTCGGGTCAATTTTATTAAAACTTTCCTTGTATGCTTCTGATTTTTCGGTTGAATCCCTTCAGTTTTTTTTTGGTAGCTCAATATTAGCAGCTTCTGATCCACGGTTCAACATTTCCGTTTAATCAACTATGTAAATTAGAAACTTTGAGTATCGTACACAAGAAAAAATTAAAAAATTATTAAAATCAATTATGAAAAAACAAGTCTGATCGACTTGAAAGTCAAAGGACACATCACTTATATATACCAATATACTTTAAAGATTTATAAATAAATAAATAATTGCTAATAATAAAAATATAGTGACAATTAGAAATTTAGATAGATTTTTCTCGTCAAATGAAAATATGATAAATACGCTTGAACAATATATTTTGACTCAGATTTGGGTAGTTCCGCGTAATTTTAGGCAAAAATGATGTTCTACTTAATTGCTCAGCATGGTCATAAAGAAAATGCCCACCTGAATTCCTATGACGATCGACGTCATTTTTAGAAAATGGCTATTTGTATGGAAAAATATATTGTTCAAGAGTACTTTTCGATTTTGGAGTTTCACTCGACGGGAAAAACCAATCCAGCTCCTAGTGAAATTAGGGGGTAATGGCGGGGTTCTTACCGGTGGAGTAATAGCCTGGGGGGAGAGGTGGCGGGTTAATGTACTGTTACAGAGAAAATTATATCTTTAAGCGCACCAATTACGCCCTTAGCAGTTAGTACGGTGATCTATATGTACCTTATTAAAGTTAGCCGAAAGTTTCCAGCCTAAAGATAAAAGAAAAATCGATATTGCAGATAGTGTCTTTGCTTTCTCAGCCGAAAATGTACAAATACGACACCGTTGATCAACATTCTTCAGCCGAAAGTTATCAGCTGTAAAATTTATTTCAACAACACATCAAAAGAAACCAATTTGAATGTATTATTATGCGAAGTTTGTGGTAAAACCTAATTCTATTTAAACTTATGAAAAACAAATGTTTAAACCAACCAATCATAATTTGATAAGCAATATTGTTAACCATGTTCAAATGAACACAAAGTACGGTGGGGAGGCCGCTACGGTCTATTGAAATGTCATAATGGTGGTCAACTTCGGCCTAATTGTGAAGAGATTCTAAAGGGGATACAGGGATATAATTTAGCAAAATTTCGCTAATTCAGCATGATTTAAATGTATTGTATGGTTTGTCGTTCTAGGTTAACATGCCGTGTCATTGATGCCACTATGGGCCATCATGCTGTCTAATTTCAAATCATCAAATCTAAGTTTTTAGCAACATTATTGGAATCACTGCATTCCAAGCTCGAAAAACACACCAAATAAAATCTTTAATGTTAAAAGATTTTTGAAGAGCGAGAATGCCCTCTCTAGTACCCATACCGGTAATTTTGCGCATCATTTCTTTCCGATAATGGCATTTTAAACTCCGAATCACACCCTGATCCATAGGTGGTATCAATGAAGTACAATTTGGCGGTAGGTACATTATTTTTACATTGGTCCTTTCTTAGCATATTTTCATCAGGATGAGCCGGGCAGTTATCAAGTAATAAAATTATTTTGGAATTTCTCGGAAGACCGACTTTTTTTTTGAAGTTTTATTTTAGAAAATCCCATGGAATACATTCAATGTCAATAAAATAATAGTACAGCATAAGAAAAATAAAACTAGATAGCGAGCTCCTGATTTTACAATGTCAAGTCACGATTCATATGTAAAAATAATATAATACAAAATAGAAAAAAGGTAAAATAAAAATTAAAAATAAATTAAAATTAAAAATAAATAAATATAATTTAACAAAGTTAGAAAATAAATAAAGGAAAAAATCAAAAATATAAGCAATATTTGCGCATGGTTTGAATATTCTAAACAAATTAATCAACTTACTTTCAATTAATAAAATAAAAGTAGCATATGTTTACAAAATTTAAGATAATGTTCTAAATAAAATCTCAATGTCATTTTTTGAGAATAATCATTCTTTCAACAATTTTAAAAATACTCTAAAAGTGCCCGCAGATACAATATAGGTTGGTAGAAGGCTATAAAACTTCGGTGCAGTGTAACACAAGAAATTCTTGAAATGCTCTTTAAACGGTTGCGGCTTAAAAGTGCTAAACCACGAGCACTCAAAGGAATTAGTCAGCTTCCAATTGAATATAAAGCAAAAAACAAGTCTGAATTACACAAGACCTGACCATCGATTGGTTTGAAAATCACTTCGTTCCAGAAGCTCGTGTGCATTGTGAAAAAGTTCGTAATAGAAATAGAATTAGTATCTATTTCTATTACGAACTTTTTCACAATGCACACGAGCTTCTGGAACGAAGTGATTTTCAAACCAATCGATGGTCAGGTCTTGTGTAATTCAGACTTGTTTTTTGCTTTATATACAAATGGAAGCTGACTAATTCCTTTGAGTGCTCGTGGTTTAGCACTTTTACCTATAACCTAAAGTTTACATTAATACGTGCTAGCTGTTTTTGAGCATACTAGGGCTATTACCCTTTCTTTGGATACTTTTATTCCTGAAGTTCTCACCTCGTTGGATTTTACCAAGGTATTACGCGGAAAGCATTTCCAAAAATGCCTGTTTCATCGGCGTTATAAATTTGCTCCACAGTTAAATTTTCGTCTGCTACAAATTTTGAAAATGTTTCTATGAATAAAGTAGCAGTTTCGCCATCCGTAGACAACTGTTCTCCAACAATATTGAGGTGCCGAATTTCATGTCTTTTTTAAAATTGTTGTAGCCATCCTGACGAGTAATTACAATCCGATATAATTTTCAGCTCGTTATGAAAATATTTTGTCTTTTCGATTTGTAATGAGCCGGAAATTGGGGCTCCATCGTCGCGACACTGTTTAAACCACATGTGTAATGCTGTGTCCAATGTATGATTTTCTGCTGTCCGAAGCGTTTTTTGCTCAAGTCATACCTTTTACAGTCATACTTTCGGCGAAGAACTTAAAAATTGTCTCTTTATTTTTTTTTAAATCATAGATTGTTGATAAGCCAACGCCGTATTTTTCCTTAAGTATATTTACGCTTCTACCGCTCTCCACATCTTTAATAATGTCAACTTTACCTTTAATACTTAATACTGTTCGTTGCCATTTTACAGTTTTATTTTTTGAAAGTGCCATTACTAGCTGATTTTAATTATTAAAAAACTAATTAAATTGTTAATAAAATCATTAGAATATCAGAATAGAACCTAATATGTACTTACTTGTTGAATTTTAGAAATTTTAATTTTATTTAAAAAAATTTATCAAAGAAAATATGTATTTATAAGAAATTGTGCAATTGTACAATAAATAAAAACCACAAACTTATTAACAAAATTATAAAGCAAACTAACGTCCATTCAGTTTGGTGGTTTACCTGAATTTAGAATACATATTATGTAGTCATTTTTACACAAGCGAATGAAAAGAGAAAATGAAAGAACACGAAAAACCGTTTTTCCGGACATTAGAAGTTATTCCGGTTAAAATAAATTGATTTTAGAGATCCAAAATTTGCGGTTACTATATATTCCGGTTAGTAGAATTCCGGATAAAAGAGGTTCCACTGTACATTCAAATTGGTTTCTGTTGATGTGTTGTTGAAATAATTTTTTCGGCTGACATCTTTCTGCTGAAGAATGTTGATCAACGGTAACGTATTTATACACTTTCGGCTGAGAAAGCAAAGACACTATCTGCATTATCGATTTTTTTTTATCTTTCGGCTGGAAACTTTCTGCTAACTTTAGTAGTATGTGATCTATACCTGTCAATCCAAAATTAATTACGTATTAGAAAAAAAATAGTACACAACTTTACACTCAAAATGGCATTAACGAGTAACAGAATAAAACAGATAAAGACTGTCACATATAAATGCAAGCATGAGTGCGCCTTTCTAACAAACAAATATTAAATATAAACTTCTGAAACCGGTAAATCATAGTAATCGAGAAAATCTTGATCACGTTTCGTGAGATCAGCCCACAATACATATGCAACCTTTGTTAAATTCATTTGATATAAAAAATGATTAGGCTTTTATAGCAAAGTGAAGGCCATTTAGAATATTAATTATTTCCTCTTTAAGACTAACTAGGAACTCTATAAGTTAAATACGTCATTTATTTGTGGTTACTATAGCAATTACATATAAATAGAAAATAGATATACAACCCCCATTAAAGTAATAAATTTTTATAATTTAATAGATCAACATGTTTCCGCATAAGACACTTTAATAAATTCTATAATTAACGATTATAATTCTTATTATTGATAAAATGTTCTTTCATATTTGTGATTTGTACGATGACCTTATGTTAATGTACACATTAATCAGAAATCAAGGACAACGCGTTTCAATTTCTACTTATTAACCTGTAAAGAAACGAATACAGTAATTAAGAATGAAATTTAAAAGGTTTATGTTTACATACAATACCAAAAACAAATCTATCACCGTTTAACACGTTAACAGTGTGAGGCGAATTGTGTAACATATTTTTCGCCTTAAGTAGATGGCTAATATGTATCTTTCGTCAATATTAGTCTTTTTAATATGTGACAACTGTCTATTGGTTTAATGGCCATTATCGATTTTATTATATATACATAGTACCCGTAAAAATTTTAGGTAATGTAAAATCGGACATACCTTTAACAGTATGACAAATAAAGATATGACATATAACGGATGTGACATATAACAGAACTTTCCTGCACTCTTTCCAAAATTTTATATGCTTATTATCAAACAGTACAAAAATGGAAACGGTTGAAATCAGATTTCGTCAGGCATAATACTGTAGTTAATTATGCATGAATATACAACTAGATCCGTTATATCTCACCAATATTGGATGGTTGACGTACATTTCCTGTAAACTCATGTAATCGTACCGTAATTTTAGAACTTTGAGCGCATATTTCAACGATATACGTTATGAGCGTCATTCTATAATTTGAAATTAATTTTTATAATACCAATTAATCGTAAATCTTTATCGTTATTAAATTAATTGTCTCGATACGTGCAATTAAAATATGTTTGTGCCTATCAATTATTAGTAATTAACTATAATTTTTCAGAAATTATTTATTTCTGGATTTTTGCTTTACTTGAATGTACTTAGTATACGACTCGTAAACTACGCATGACGCCCTTATACTATATAGACATTTGGTTAGCTTAGAAGTAATCTGATTGATTTAGTTGTAAAGTGTCATGCATAACCATGATTTACAACTTGGTTTAAGCTTAGTTTCAAGGTTATATTTTTTCGCATCCTTAGTTCAATGTACTGTTTTGTTTGGAACGTTTACAAAAGTCCGTAACGTTATTTTCTGTGGTAGAATGTAATCATAAGTTTTTATTTCAAGTCACGTCGATCGCGTCAATAAATCTCAGGGGTAAGAAATAAACTACCAGAGGTTAGTTTTAGGTTTAGCATTGTCTGTTTGTATCCCAACACGATTTATGTAAATTTTAAATATTCTTAGATTTATATAAAGCCAACTCAATTAAGGCTGATAATACGTATTATTTATCAGACTATTGAATCTAGCAAGCACTCAGACCTGCTGGATGCTATAGGTGTCCTATTTCATTTTTGAACATTCTTGCGGTAAATAAGCAATTTAAATTGCTAAAAATTACAGTAAAATACGTAATGCCATAGACAACTGGCTTCATAATTATAATTTTGAGTTAACCATGATTTCGTTGTAATGTGTCATGCCTAACCATGATTTACAACTAGGTTTATACATTGTTTCGGAATTTCGGAATGAGATATTAGCTGCGTTGCTTTCGCAAATCCCGCTTAGCTTTAATATTAGAGGCCAATTTTGGTTTGAGCAATATTTGTTTGTGAATTTCCAGTAACGGAACATAATTGTTCATCATAGTTGGTTTTTATGTCAGTAGTAATTGTAATATATTTTATATAAATCTTTTTTTTTTAGTTTTATTTAAAGCCAACTCGACTTGGAAATTCATAAACAAAATATATTGCTGAAACCAAAATTGGCCTCTAATATTAAAGCTAAGCGGGATTTGCGAAAGCAACACAGCTATTTTTTCTCATCCCCAGACATTTTTGTGCTCCCAACGCCAAATACATCCAAAATGGAGATTACGGACACTAATAGTTTACCAAACAAATCTAGTTTCCTTTGAGTTTTTTATTTGTCTTGCAATATTTATTTGGCGGGAACAAATTTTTTTTCTGTTCTGTCAATATAAAATCAAACGAGAAGACAAAAAAAATTATAGTGTGTCTTGCTTGAGTTCTCATTTAGGAAATCATAATCTCGAAATAATAGTTACGAAACAAGTAATCTAACCAAGAATTACGTGAATAAAATAAACTAAAAGTAAAAACTTTTGAAACCACCCAAGTGAAATATGTCCCAAAAAAATCCCAAACTTGTTGCATGTAATAGATGTTGCAACAACCTAGTTGACAAGTTCCTATTAAAGGTATAAACAGAACCAAAACGACATCGCCGGCAGACAAATGTATTTTCTCGATGTATTTTGTCGCTGTATCTCTTGTTCTGTTTATACCTTAAGAAATCTGTTCAACAAATTTCAAAAGATTGACACATTTGGGTAGATTTTGATTAATGCTATCACGAAATATCACGTTCAGGAATAGTTCGATTCGTTTTGTTCTGGTAAGAGACCATTCATGAGCATTCCGTTAAACCTACCCATATGTCAACCTTTTGAAATTTGTTGAACAGATTTTTTATTTGTAGCTTGTTGCACCGAACCCATTTTTAAAACACCCGTTATATTTTATCGTCGTCCCCACAAACCAATCAATTCGTTTGACTCGGTGGTAAGATACCTTATTATGAGCATTCGTGCCCTAATTCTCTAAAAACCAAGGATAAATTGCAATGTGTAAAAATGATAACTTTTGGCAACCCGAAAATTATGCGCAATACAATTCAACACAATAATAAAAGTGCGACAAACAATTATTAGAAATGAATTCATTAAAGAATTACCCGTTCCACACGATTATTTTTGAAGTTACTTCTTTTTTCAAACTAAGTCGTAATAGATTTTTTTTGCTAATTTAAAACATTGAGGCGGTGATTCTTGTATACATTTTATCTGACAGACATAAATTATAATCTCTGATGGGTTGAATGTCGGCCATATTTTTTTATCGTACGACAAAAATTAAAATTTGAACATTGCTCAATTTTGTATAAGATTTGACGGCAATGAGAACAAAAGAATACATATTCTAAAATAAATAAAAAAAAATAATCGAAACGAACAAAAATAACCACTTTTTAGGTTGCTAGCTTTATAAAATGTCAAAAAATATCCATACGACAAAATTTTATACATGTATCGCTTAAGTGTGAATTTTATTTGTATCGTATTATACAAAAAAATATTAACCAATTAAGATTATTATTTATGTTTGTCAGACAAAATTTTTACATGAATCATCGCCTTTATTTTATATTTAGCCAAAATTTTTTTGAATTATTTTATTCTGCAATCTCTAAAATAAAATTTAAACTAAAACCTACACCTCAAAAATGACCTTAAATTCTTTTATTTCAAGTCTTTAGAGGATGTGGGCTGCCGCCCCCAAACACCCGCTTTTCCAGAATTTATACAATTAATCAAGTGTCATTAAAGAAGATGTCCTACTTTGCTTTCCGTACCACACAATTGAACAATTAAGAGAAAATTGATCAATATTTTTTAATTGCATTACGAGTCTTTTCGTTGAATTGTTCAGTGTAGAATTGTTTCCGTGTAAAATTGTAGTACAACTATCCTTCTCTGAATTCATTTCTAACAATTGTTTGTCGCACTTTTGTGGTTGTGTTAAATTGGGTTGCGCATAATTTTCGGGTTGCCCAATATACGTACAACTATTTCATTTGTTTTTTTATATATATATTTTTTTATTTCGTATGGTATTCGCATATGGTATGCAATTGCAAATGTAATATTTTTATACGTGCTTCATTCGGAAAAGTTGCTTGGTGAGATATATTACGTTTGTGATCTCCATTTTGTTTTTTGTTGTGTTTAAATAAAAATAACTAATAATTTTAGTAAATATAGTGTAATGTTAATAATTTTAAATATAGTGTTGTGTTACAATTATAATTTTAGTAAATATAGTGAAGTGTTAATAATTCTAGTGTAGTACTTTAAACTTTAATTAACTAAATTTAGATTGGAATATATAATATAAGTGTTTATTTTTTTGAACTTATTCTTCTTGTACTGCTGAGGTGAATATTGAATTTTTTGTTGAAACATGACCAAACAAAAATTATACCGGACAATACGGAACGAAATCAAACTGATTTGTGGTAGCTCCAATATTATTTTCAATGCATATTCCCGAAATACCATAAATAATTATATGACTGGTTTACAACCAAATCAAGTCGCTGCCGATAATGTCTCGGATGATAGTGACAGTGGAAGTGATGTAAGTAGCATGGAATGTGAAAGTGATGTTTGTTGATCTGGATGAGAAAGATAAATTGGAGGCGAGTAATATTGAATGTGATATTTTGGAATGGAGCATTACTCATAATATATCAAATCAGAGCACAAATGCATTATTGAAAGTTTTAAGAAAATATCATCCAACATTGCCAAAAGACGATAGAACTCTAAAAAGAGCGACTACTACAAACAAAAACATTGTAGCGATGGCAATGGAGCATATTCTCATATTGGGTTAGAGAGACAACTAAAATTATTTCTGGAAAGTACGAGATATGAAGAGAACCTTATATATATATATAGACATTGGTATAGATGGGATTCCATTAACTAAAAGTTCCACAAATCAACTATGGCCCATCCTTGCAAATGTTGTGTCACACAATTAATTAATAGTAATTTGTTTTGGTTTCCGCGTTAATTTATTAAATATTTATAAAACATTTTTAATTTTCAGGTTTGAAATCTCATTCAGGATATTCTAGTTGAACCAAATGTACAATTAAGGTGATAATCTATCAAAATATACTGTTTAGTTTATAAGACTATAAGCTTTGTTAGACTACCCAAGTATAACAAGACGAAACTCAAAATTGAGCTATCGTATTTGCCTTCGAAATATTAGAAAAAAGTCGAAGAATTAATACTTTTAGTAGTGGTGCGTATATGTATACTGTGTTATTGTTACTACTGTATACTGTGTTATACTTGTATGTATACTGTGTTACCACATCTTTCGTAGTAATGTGTATAGCATGTACATGGTTTGTTTTTATTTCTCATGTTCACGACATGAGTTTGGTAATTTTATAAAAGAGATTTTGTTAAAAAAATTTAAAGATGTGAGTTAATTTAAATAAAATTACATCAAAATATATTTTATATCTATTCAAAAACTGTTTTCATAAATTAATTAATTTCTAGTTGTTTTACATTTTTAGGTAGAAAACAAATGTGAAAATAATAAACGATGTGCAATAATCCTAGTAGCTATTTGGAGAATTATTTAAACTTTTAAAGTTTACTTTACTTTGTGTAATAATAAAAAATAATTAAAAAATTAACTAAAATATAATTTAGATTTGTATATATGTATATATGGATTTATATCTTTATACCGCAAATTTAATAAAATAAAAATATTCATTTTAAACCAAAATTTTTATTTTGCTCTGTAACATTTGGATGCCGCCATCTTTTTCTTCTAACATTTTCAAATATAGCCTTTTACATTCATGCACAACCTCGCTCCCGCCATTTTGTTTTTTGTCTTTTCTGTTCACACATACATGTATACAATTCTCCTTTATTGAGTTTCGTCCAGTTTCGAATAATCGCGACACTTTTCATACAGGATCTTATTCTAAGTCGAAAGCAAAACTAGGTCAAAGTCGAAACTAAATATAAGTTTTTACTTCGAAAAATGGCAAAATAGTCGAATTTTGTTATACTTGGGTAGTGATGTCATCTAATTAAATTACCACGGGTGAGGTTTAATTAGATGCGAGAATATACAACTGAGTTGATTGTGGTCAATTTCATTCTGCCTCTTTTATTACAAAAATAGTTTATTTATACAAAATTAATAGCTGCCTAAGCAGCTTATATGAAATCATAACAAATGTAAAACTGTGAGAAAGAAAATATAAAAAATGTTTGCGATGAGCTGCCTAAGCAGTTTAGATGAAGTACATAAAAAATGTAAAACAAGAAACAATACAAAATGTTTGCGATGTGAATCGGCGGATGTCTGCGTCGTGCGAGGATGTATTGTATTATTGCCAAAATCCAAAGGCTATGAGAGTCCAGAACATGAGGTGAGACATGACGTAATGATGGATATGGTGTGAATCCAACGCCTTTGATTCGTCCATTTGTTGGTGACGTATTTCTTGCTCCAACAGTCTCGTATCTAGTGTTATAATGTTGAGGTTGAAATTGTGGATCGTTGATGGTCGTGCACTGGTTATCAAGGGTGATATACTAAATGACGGTATGAAGGCATCATCTACTTTGCTGATCTTCTGGCTGCTTGCATATACTCCTGAGTGTCGCCGTATAGTGTTCCAGTGCTATTTTTGATGTTGATGATCCGCATATTGACTCAATCACCATCGGCTATTCGTTTCCGACTATCCATTGATTTGCCCCATGAAGTTTGATGAAGAAGTTGTGGATATTTCCAATGCACAGGATTCATGTTGAGTTGGTGCATCCAAGATGGATATTTCGCATTGATGATGCTCACTTTGACGAGTGTATATTGTGTAAATGTCGCAAAGAAGAAGTCCAGTAATTACGCCGTAGCATTTTGTTTTACCCTCCGATGAAATGGGTGCGAAGCGTTCTCGGTATTGGTCGACAAGTAAATACTTGGTTGACGACAATATCCGCAGCTGAGTGTTATTGATGATGACTGGAACTGGAATTACTTCATATAAGTTGTAAGTCCATGCTTGAACTAATGGCAATTCGATGGCGATGATGGCATTTGACTGTGTACGCGGGTTCTAACCGTCATTAATTGGTATAGATGGTGTAATTCTAAGCAAAGAATGTTCTTCTGCGAATGCTACTTGCTGGACTATTTAAACTAAACGTAATATTGCGTGATCCCATTCTTCGTGCCGTATTAGTCCTGCCGTTAATATTTAGATTGTTATTCTGATAAGTTTGCTGAGAGATGAATGTTTGTTGATTAACCAATCAATTGCTAATTGGCTAGTTAGTATTTGGAGACGTGAACTGAATGTGATCTCTTCTGATGTCTCGGAAATCTGCTCCCCCTCATATGGTTCCTTGTTCAGCAGAAAAGTGGGTCCCTTCCACCAACTGTCATTTTTTTGCGATCATCCCTCGAGATGCGCAATCTGCGGGATTATGTTCCGACCGAATATGTTTCCATGATTGTATATCGCTGATGGTCTGAATCTCTGCGATCCGGTTTGCGACAAACGGTTTCCACGTGGACGGAGGTTTTTGAATCGACGCCCAGTGTGATCATGGAATCGGTCCATAAGATTATATTGGTGATATTGACGTCTAGGGCTTTGGTTATTTGTTGTTCTAGTTGGCTTAACAACAATGCCCCACTTAGCTCTAGGCGAGGGATGGTTAGTTTGGACTTCACTGGAGCCACTTTAGTTTTTGCCGTTAGTAATCGGCTGGTTACTTGGCCGTTAACGGTGATTCTAGTGTATATTACTGCTGCGTAAGCATATTCGGACGCATCACAAAATCCGTGTAGCTCAATACTGCAGTTGTTTGTGGCATAATTAAGGTATCGCGGTATCTGAATGGCTTGACTTTCATTTAAGTCCCTCTTTAAGTGATCCCATTTCTTAGAGAGATCGAGTGGCAGTAGGTTGTAGCGGCTAGTTTCTTCAACCATAAGAAACTCCGCACAATTAATTCTCAACGGACAATCCTCCGCCAAATCGACAATTCTCCATCTAAAGAATTATTTGAAATAATATACAACAATCTTGTATATACAAATAATATACATAACAACTTGGACATATAGTAATCGTACAACAACACTTGTACACACGAAATTCGTGTAAGCAAAATAGAATTGAAAAATTATATTTTGGTTACATAACAATTTCATGATAATACCTCTACAATCAAATCATTGAGAGATGCATAACCATCGTATTGATTTTGCAAAACCAAAATCATGTAAAACGCATCAACACATACATCAAGCCATTGCACAAGAGATTGCAAATATTTATGTTCAGTAAAACATAATTTATAAAGGGTGCATCGGAATATTTTGGCACCGCATCACTAAAATAGAATGCTGGAAAAACCAGTTTTGAAATTATGTTATAGGCAAGGAGGTAACAAATAAATAATTCCTCTGTCTATTCAATTTTGGTAATTTCCGGAGCAACACATCGGCGGAGCTCATCACTCACCAGCCAAAATAAAAAATATTATTTTATTTAAATAAATTTTTTTATTAATTTTAAAATTAAATTAAAGTTTGTTTTATTTATTTATCAAATTATTATTACTACATTGTTTTACAAAGTGCTCCGCTTCACTTTCCTCCGCATCTTACCTCAATATCTGGTGACCCACGACGACGGTTTTTACCGCAACAGGTGAGTGATTTTTTTTTATTATTACCTGAAAGTGGATAAAATAAAAATATTTTATTAAAAAGTGTGTGAATATATTTGTTTTACTAAGTGAACACGGTTATATAAGTGTTATAAACATGGCAAATAACGGCAAAGATAAACTCGTGGCAAATAATGACGCAAATCGTCAACAGAATGTGCATGCCCAGTCTGAAATAGCCACATCAAAACATTTGATGCGGCTACCAGCATTTTGGGAAACTAACCCGAAGATTTGGTTCACATCAGCGACAAACAAAAGTTTGCGGACACTGTGTTGTCCCTCTCGGCAACACATGTGGAGAAGGTCCAAGACATTCTACAAGACTCTCCACCCAATAACAAATATGACAACCTTAAGAAAGCCCTAATCGATCGCTACTCCATCTCCGAGAAGCGTAGATTAGAGACGATTTTAAGCAAAATCGACACTGGTGATCAAAAACCTTCGGACATACTGCACCAAATCAAATCGTTGGCCGGCAAAAGTTTCACAGCCAACGTCATCATAAAACTATGGATCAGGCAACTCCTTGATTACTTACAAGCGGCGTTGATCCCTCAACAAGACAAATCAGAAGAGGATCTCGTTAAAATCGCTGAAAAGCTCCACGCTTCATTGGCACGCGGGCTCAGAGCTTGAGTGTAATCGATCGCGACACGCGGATACCAAGCTCAGTGATACACGTGCCAAGCTCTAGCGATAGCACTTTAGAAACAACGCTAAAACAAATTAGCAACCGGCTAATAAAGCTTGAGAACAATTCACACACAGCGACAACCTTCGCGTTCTCAATGAAGACAAACTCCATCCCCTTCAAAACATCCACCATCACATGCAAACCAGGGAAGTTCATTTCAACAAAACAACCGACAAATGCCAAGATACCAAGTTCTACACAATGATGGATGATTGTGCGATCGGTTTTCTCACACACTCCAAAAACTACACTTTTAGATTCGGAGTATCGGTCAACTCACCAACCGATTAAGCACAAAATTCGCAGCTATTCACTGAGCTTATGCACATCTTAAGCTCACATTGAATAAGAATTACTGCCTAAGACTAACAAACAAATTGTCACTACTGAAAAGATAAATGCCTTAAAGAACGGATATCTTTTCGGATTCTTAACCATTAAATCAACTGATCGCACAATCATCCAGTCATGAATCGATCAGCTAATCATATACGATGCTAAAAGATAAGATATGACAGCAACAACGGACTGACGCCCAATCTTTACCATGTTGACCATATCGACAGATATCCTTCGGTATACTGCAATAGCAAAATTGTTGGATCGAAATATTTTTTACTTTTTAAATTACGATTTTTTAATATTTTCGTTACGTATATTTTGCCCCAAAACCGGAGGTTGCAGCAAATATCAAATTCGCGATAATGCGAATGCAGCAAAAGAACGGACATAAGATGAGCAGTTTTCGATCAGACGACCAAACAGGGCTCGTCAATTCG
Organism: Nephrotoma flavescens; assembly: GCA_932526605.1. Lineage (NCBI taxonomy): Eukaryota > Metazoa > Arthropoda > Insecta > Diptera > Tipulidae > Nephrotoma > Nephrotoma flavescens. Next base: position 161,850,219 of record OW052222.1, on the reverse strand, counting down.
GAATTGGAAAAGTTTAAAAGCCCCATACATCATTATAGTTTTAACGACGTTGGCGAGCAGAACTCTGCTCTGAAAGGGCAGCCTCTATTTTGTGTTCTGCTAGTTGCAGCCCATAGCAGATGTTAACCACCGCTGAATAAGTCTGACCGTCTTATTACAGATCTCCACTATCTTTTCTCTGTATTTTGCGACAACTACAATCGCAATGTCGTCCGCAAATCCAATCACCCGTGCATTATTTGGTATGGGCAGTCGAAGTACACCATCGCACAATACATTCCAGAGTGTAGGACCTAACACTGATCTTTGAGGAACCCCACCAGTCACCTCGTAAGTGTTCTTTCCCTCCTCAGTATCATAAATCAAGACCATTCGCTAAAGTAGCTGGAAACTAGTCTCAGCAGTTATTTGCGGTACCAGATAGGGAAAGATCCTCCATCATGCGACGGAAGATGTTCTCATCGAACGCTGCGGACTTCCATTCTATTCTCTTCCTGTGTCTAACTATAGTCGTTTGGGGTCCACTACCCGCCAGTTCATACAAAATAGCTTGATGATCACTATGCTAGTATATAGATTGCTCACCCTCCATACTACTCCTCTATCGGCAAGACAATGGTTCATAAACGTTAGGTCAACTATCGAGGTTGCATTTCCTCTATACAGAAAGTAGGTGTATTTCCTGTATTCATTAATACGGCCGGTAATGATGCGAAGGCTTCTAACAGTGCAGTTGCAGTACCTCTGCTATTGCTTTCTCTACTTCCCCATTCTACGGCCCATGCATTAAAATCCCGCGCTATGAGCAACGGGTTGTGGTTCCGGTGCATCATCCGTTATTTGATCGAGAAATGTTATAAATTCTACAATTGATGTATTAGGACGTGCGTATAGCAGCTATAAATATGAACACCGTTCACTTTGGCTCTGACAAACGTGGGTACAATACTCCAGTTTCCTGTAGAGGGTAGGAACGATTAGAATGATTGAATAGATTGAATCGGGCCGCTGTATGGGTTTGTGCCATACAGCGGCCCGATTCAATCTATCTGAAGTTCAATACCGTCTATCAAAGTTCCTGTAATGCTCACACACACCTACAACGTCGCTTCCACATCCTGTATTGATTGCTGCAGCAGGTCCTGGTCAGCCTAACAGTGGTTAAAATTGATCGTGTGTGTGTGTGTGTCTAATTAAAGATACGAGTAAAACATGTGTGGGTGTGTCTGTTGCAAAATATATACTATTAAAGTTAGCCGAAACTTTCCAGCCGAAAGATCAAAAAATCGATAAGGCAGATAGTGTCTTCGCTTTCTCAGCCGAAAGTATATAAATACGTCACTTGATCAACATTCTTCAGCCAAAAGTTATCAGCCGAATAATTACTTCAACAACACATCAACAGAAACCAATTTGAATGTTTTAGAATGCGAAGGTTGTTGTAAAACCTGATTCTATTTAAAATTGAGAAATACAAATGTTTATATCAATGGCCATTTGATATGTCATAATTATTGGTAAATACAGAGATGTTGGGATACAGAGGTGTAATTTATCAAAATTTCTCTAATTCAATATATCGAAAATATATTGAAAGGCCTGTCGTTCTAGGTTGCATGCCTTGTCATTGATGCCACTGGGCTGGCGCTCCTTTTAAACCTAAATTCGCATTGATGCCACTATGACCATTTGATAGGCCGTAATACCTGTTAACAACAGTCCAATTTTGAAGCTATTTTGAATGTTGTTAACAGGAATTAGGGCCTATCAATTGGTCATAGTGGCATCAATGCGAATTAAGATTAAACAAGAGCGTCGGGCCATTCAATGAATTTTTCAGAAATTGACTTTTGACTTTTCAGAAATTGACTGAAAAAACTTTTATTATAATATCAACTTAAAGAAGTTAATAATATGAAGAAAAAATAATTATTCTTAAATATCGTCTGGTAACTTTCGGCTGAAATATTGATCAACATTGTTGAATTTTTTTTTCGGCTATCTAACCAAAGACACAATCTGCATTATCATTTTTTTTATTTTCGGCTGGCAACTTTCGGCTAACTTTAACAAGGTGCAAAATATGTGTTTTTTTATTTGATGAAATCCGTAATCCCGTAACAAATTCATTGCGGGTTTTTGAAAACGGGATTCTGAAATACGGGATTTTAGAATACGGTCTTTTTGTGATCTACGGGATTTTTTCCATTCGGGATTTTATAATACGGCCATAAATACTGATGTTCGACAATGACAGCGGACGAAGCTATCAAAGAGCTTGTATACGGATCGAAAGAAATCGTGGCCATAGTGGATCGAATTCAAATGTTTTTGTGTGTATGATGGAAAAAATGGAATGGCGATACTTGAGATTTACATCGACGGCGATTTGATGGCAACGAAGAACGAGGAAACATTTTTTTATGGTCATGGAACACTTAGTAGAAAATGCGAGGTTAAAGCATATGAGGTGGTCTAATAACGCAACCGTGAAACTGTTAGAAATAATTTCCAATATATGAGGCACGAATTCTCATTAAATATAGAACGTTTTATATTTCCGAAGAGATTATGATGAACCGACTACAATTAACGCAAACTAAGAACGTCAGACATGCAAACATCAGCAAAGTACGTGTATAAGAAAAATTATCAATCTGCCTCATTGTGATGAAATGGAGGTAAACCATTCACAATATTTTGATAGTATTGGAGTCTTTGTGTTAACTATAATACTCGAATTTTATGATCTCACCCGTTGCAATTTTAGCAAATACAATTTCAAAAAACTCGCTTCTACTGATTATGTCGTATTGCAGCGAAGACCATGGTGTCACAAAAAATATTTAAAGGCTATGTACAAGAGCCATAAAATTATACTAATACCGTCCTTTCGCCATTCTCTTTTATGTACTGTTTATTGTTTGACCCCATAAATATCACTTGACCTCTTCAATAAAATTTAATTTAATAGTTTATTGCTCTTTTATCTCAATGGAATTTTGCCCACCTTATATCATTTCGATTAAGTATGATGCGTTCGCAAATTTATCGGCATTCATATCTTCTTTTATCTGTTCTTGCAATAATAAAGCAATAAATACTGTCCGGTTAACTACCTGCAATAAATGATTAATTCATACATAATTCGTTTGCACAATTGCGGTTACTGAGGAAATATTTATTTTGATATAGACATCACTTGAAGTGCTTTGGGAACTAGTTCTCTACCTACCACAAAACATCGAAGTGTTAAATAATTTATGAACTCGTTATACTTTCACACGGATTAATAATTTATTATCGGGCCTACTTATTGACGTAGTTTAGCTTAAGCGACCTTAATTGATGCATGCAAGTAAGATTCCTTTCCCTAAAATTGTGCAACTACACAATGTTCGTGAATTTTTTTTGTTTACAGTTTTAACCGATTTGTGCTGTTGTTGTTGTTGTATTATTATTTATATTTATGTACAAACTATAAATACTCATAATTTTATATTGACTAACAGAACTGATAGTCTTGCAGTAAATTATAATTACATAAGTAAAATTCAATTCAAGGCTTCTTTTAAGTTTATATACGATTATTGCATTTTTATAGAAAGTTAACAATTATTGCATACGGATGTAATGTGTACAGTGCTTAAACTAATCATATGTATCTTAAAAAATTAAAAAATTAGTGCTGGGGCAACGGTCAGTCACGCAAACTAATTAAGCTTGTAAACGGAAATGTTGAAATGTTTGCCATTTTCTCAAGCCACAAAATTTATTCAGGAATGCATTTTCACCTAATGCCCAATTATATTGTTTGTAATCATAATTTTTTATTTCTTTGTGTATGTGTTATGGGCTATTTAAAGTTTAGAGCAAACACATTCTTAAACAATTGCGATAATGAATTTAAAAAATTTGCCAGTCACGAATAATTTGGTAATGTTCTGTGGAGTTTTATGTAAACACTACAAACAATTTAAAAAATTCAAAATCTAAAATTGATGACACATGAAAAGCCAAGGTAACATTAATTCAAAGAACCAAACATCTAGCTGAGTATGAATACAGACAAAAAGATTTGGACCGTATAAAAGTGTGTCGTTGAACTTTGTTTGGGCGTCTTTAATGTAGTGGGGCTTTTGTTGTCCCCCATCAACTTATCGTTGTATAGCGTTAATAAACGTATTCGTCATTCTCATAATTAATCACTATAGTAAATTAGACATAGCCAAATTATTCTTTGCATCGGATTGAAGTTTATGCCAAAATAACAAAATATACACTGTGTCCTATAAGTACGTAGAATTGAAAAAACACTCAAATATTAAACTTTCATAATAATATCAGAAATTTTTTAATAAACACGAATATTTTTACACTATACGTAACAATTTTTGGTACAAAATTTTTGAGTGAATTTTAAAAAATGAAATTTTTTACAACAAAATACACTATGAATTGCACAGATATGATCGAAGTGGTTGTCAACTAATAATTGATGTAAGAAACCAATCTTATTTATCCACTTGCTCGGAAATCTCTGAGATTTTTGTTATTCGAGACGGAACATCATTGAGTGTAATTCGAAAATTGTTTAAGAATTTTCATATTACACTCAATGATGTTCTGTCTCGAATAGCAAAAATCTCAGATATTTCCGAGCATGTGAATAAATAAGATTGGTTTCTTACATTAATTACTAGTTTAGTATCACTTCGATCATCTCTAGGCAATCCGTAGGGGCCGAGATAAATAATTTCAAATGTTTAAGAATTTTCATATTACACTCAATGATGTTCTGTCTCGAATAGCAAAAATCTCAGATATTTCCGAGCATGTGAATAAATAAGATTGGTTTCTTACATCAATTAATAGTTCAGAACCACTTCGATCATCTCTGTGCAATTCATAGTGTGTTTTGCTATAAAAAATTTCATTTTTTAAAATTCACTCAAAAATTTTGTACCAATAATTATTACGTATAGTGTAAAAATATTTGTGTTTATTAAAAAAATTTCTGATATAATTATGAAAGTTAAATATTTGAGTGTTTTTTCAATTCTAAGTACTTATAGGACGCAGTTTATATGTTGTTATTTTGCCATAAACTTCACTCCGATATTCTTTGCATGAATCAGGTCCAGGTGGTCTATAAGTGTATTTACATTTAATATACAGTCAAAAACTATTACCACATCAATAACGAAGAACCCTCACCTAACAATCAGGAGCAGTGGCGTGCGGCGCAAAAAACTATCGGAAGAAGGGCACCGAGAACCCACAATGGTGATTAATCGCAAATGAATGGTTGGCTCTTAACACGAAAACCACTCTAGCAGAATATCTCCGAGCCAGAAAAGCTACGACTAAATAAACAAGGGATGAGAAAAAACATCGAACAAATCAGTTGAGAAGAGGAGGAAAAAAATTTAAAAGACGCCACACAGATATTTTAGGCGGTAATGTAAAAGTTCATCGAGAAATTTGTTCGATTGTTTCACAAAAAATATAATCAATATAAATGTTACTCTTGTATGAAATCGACCATTGCACAAAACGGGCGACTTTCTTAAATTTGAAAATTCCCGTCGTCTGCAAAGCGTTCACTAATATTATACTTGCCAGTCTTATTCCTCGGACCGAGAATATCACCGGCGCACAAGTATTTGTATAGAGCGGTATGCCGAATTTTGACAATTATTCCTTCATCATTAATCCCAATAAACTTTATTGACATTATTGCCAATATTTCAAGTTTTAATTAAATTATTAAAGATCTACGCCCATAAGAAATAATTTAGAATATAGTTACAATATAGTATGTTATGTAGCTCTAGCTATATATGCACCATATAGTTTTGTTACAACATAACTGCAAATAAATTATATACTTAATTTTGTAACTGAACTCAATATGCAGAATTGTATACGGAATGTCAATATGTTCATAAACGTTGTACTTGTACTCGTATGTAAACTCGCAGCTCAAAAGTTGTATCTCAATAAATAGTAAAACAAGTAATTTTATACTTTATGCTACATCGAAACTGGTTCAAAAAAATATTATGATAACATGTACCAAAATTAAACCTTGTGGACGTGCTATTATTGTTTTTAGGAAGTGGGAAAATCAATTAACGCTTTTTGGGAGTGAAATTTAATCGTAAAGATTACATCCGCGTGTTAATGAAATATGAGAAACAAATTAGTTAATTAAGAACGATAATGACCACATTGCTCTTTTCAATCGGTTTTCCAGGCATGAACCATTTCGTTAGCTCTGTCAGAGTGGACAAATACTCGGTTAACGATCGCTTCCAAACAAAATAAGTTCGCTAAATGTTGCGAGTTCCGGCAGTTCTTTCTGAGTATCAGGTCCTTATCATTGAATTCACCTGGAGGTTTTGTACCGCTTGATGATCCCAGCAAAAAATTGTTTGGTGTCAAGGCTTCAGAATCGGTACCCTCATTGGAAACGAACGTTAGCGGATGAAAATTAATAATGTTTTCAATCTCTATTAACAAGTTTCGAAGCAATTCGTCACCTGGGTTGCGCTGAGACATAATATGGTATAAGGCATTCTTTATTGAGCGCATCAAACGTTTCCTGCCACTTATATGTGGTGACGCGTTGTAAATTTTGCATGAAGTCGACCCTGATCGATTTTTGTAAGTGCGCGACGCAACTCGGCTTCCACTCCGCATAAATTCGTTCCATTGTCACTACGTATTTCGAGTGACGTGTCTCGTTTTGCGATGAAATTGCGAATACACATTATTTATTTATTTATTCACTAACTAAAATTTCATGAACCTCCCACCTCAATTTGAGCATAGTAGCTCATTCGTTTAAAGTGCAAAGTTCAATACAACATCAAAATAAATTATATATAAAACTTTTCTTTGCGTGGATAAGGTAGGCACATTTTCTCATGTTTTGACGCAGCTGCTTAATTGTAAGTTTCTTCTTGCAAGGGCTCATCATTCAGCAGGCGAACACCGCTTCATTCGGCAACGCAACAATAATGGGTAATGTTTTCCTAAGCCAAACCTCTATATAGCGTTCCACATTTTTCACCAAAGATGGTTATGGCTATATACAACTCCCAATAAGGCCGTTAGAAATAATTTAAAATTTACAATATAACATAAAAAATAAAATTAAATGTAAATAAATTTAAATGGAAAAACATGCAACTGTTCGACACGAAAGTCAAAACCCATTATGCATGAATCGGTGGTTAAACTGTGCGCTGTTTCAATATGTACTGCCCATGTCGTCAAGCAAGTAAACAGGACTACCCACCTCTTCTCCGTACGACGTCCAACCGAAACATTCATCGGCCCAAAGTAGTCTATGTCCACATATGAGAACGGTCGAGTGAAGAATGCCAGCAGAGCTGTAGGCAATTCCACCATGTATGGCTCTTCCGGGAGGGCATTCTTCCGCACCCTTTTCAATAACTGTCTTACGTCCGGAATTACGTATTACTGACGGAGTTCGTTAACAACGGTTTCATGGTTATGGTGGTGGTATTTTTGATGGTATGACTTGACTAACAAATAAGTCACCCTATGACCTTTCGGTAGGAATAATGGTCACTTTTGATTTATATACTTGCATCTTCCGAACCATCAATCCTCCCTTTTATCCTTAAAATGCCAACGTCGTCTGAATATGGTGAACTCCTATATATAGGGATGCTCTTCGAAACGTTCACTTGTTCATCTATTGGAAGCGATTGGTTGCGTAACAATATTTCTATCTCCATTTGATAGGCATCGAACTGGGCTCGATAGAGTTCAGTGTGTGCTTTAACAAGCTCGGTTTGAGTGATTGGTCCTACGGTTACGGCAGTATTATGGACTGTGCATCTTTGGTTATTTACATTCTACAAGTCGCCTCAAACGTCATAACCTGCATTACATAAACATCAGGTTCTTTACTTGGCTCCTCGCCTCTCTATAGGAACCGTTGAGACTGTTGATCGGCTTCTCCAATGCGTATTTGGTGAAACATTTCACTTATATCAACACAGACGGCCACTCTTCTCTCCCTAAATCTTTGAATTACTTTTAGCAACGCTAAAAGCACGATATTCCGTTGATTTTTCAGGATGCGTCCCATACAATGGGAACTTTATTCGGTTTATTCGGATTAGTCACCGCAAATATGGGTAGATGCCATACCCTTGGAGATGGCTCGATCGATTCATGTGGTAACAACTTACGCGCATAGCCCTTGGCGAGATACTGGCGAATTTTCTCCTTTAGGATTTCAGCCAAATCATGGTTTTGTTGCAACTTCTTTTCGAGACATGCTAATCGTTTTAGTGCCATAGGTAAACTATCTGGGAGCCATACTTCATTATATTTCCAGAGCAGTCCTGTTTCAAACCGCTATTGTGGTTGTCTCTAGTAACTCGAGCGCACGTCTATTCATTCGTTTCCAAAATAATGTCCGGTTTCTTCGGGCCGATGCTTTCTAATGAGAAAAATTCTTTAACCGTAGTCTCCATCCGCTGATCAGTATTGTCGTGCACAACCCACCCTAATCTTGTTTTGATGGCATCTGGCTGCTGTGAAATGCGAATGACTGCTTGTTTGCATTTCTGGATCCGAACTCCCTGTGGATGATGGTAATTTTCGGTGATCTCTTGCGCTGCTACAGATCGCAGTAGTAGATTAAGACTATTTACGGTACTGACATAATTTATGCGGTACGTTCGATTCTCTTTTCTTCTCGAACAGTGACTGCTGTCCATTTCAGGCACAAGCTCTCAGGACTTCCTTCGAGTTCTTTCGCTAAAGCACAGTCTAATAGCGTTAAAGATGAGCCTTCATCAAGGAAAGCAACCGTATTTACTGACGCTTATTCCCCTCAGAGACGTTGGGCATTACAATGTAAAGCGTAATTAGCTACGGGTTTGAAGCCTTGTTTCATCTCTGGTAGTACTTCGCCATGAAGCAGTGGGTCGTGTAACGCTTTGCAACCCTGTGTGAAAAATTGCTTGGCATATTTGCAACGATAGTGGTTGTGCAGTCCGAGACACTTTCGGCACAGCCGGTGTTCTTTCCAACGTTCACTTCGATTCATCTTACTGAAACTCTCACAGCTTTTTCGCATATGATGGGATTTCATATACAACTGACATTTCTGATCATCATTAACAGTTCGATTATTTTCTGCGTGCGTATGCAGATAGCTTCTATCGCTAGATTGTCGCTTTTCCTGCCTGACGTTGATACTGCGTCAGGAGCAGAAGATGGTATGAGAACTGCACTTGCTGATTGCGCGATTGCAAAAAGCCAGCTCCCAAACGTGTATAAGATAACGTCTGGCACAGACTGTTGATATACGGCCCAGTTTAATTTTTTGTGAGGCGATAATCGATCTGTTAACTCCTATAACAATGATGGATTGTTCATATGCGCCAGTAGTCCGGCAGCTTCGATCGTGGCCCATCGGTTTTGCACTGACAGCGCGAATGAAATTAGGGTTACTAATCTTTCTGCTTTCGGAGCCGGTTCACTTCTGATTTTCTGGAGTAAGGTATGGATGATCACTTCTGGGTGGCCGTACAGCATTCTCAAAGTTGTTATCACATCCGATGCTGAGGATGGTAAAAGTAGACGGTATCTCAGTGACTCTAGCGCAAAGACCGCTGTAGACGTAGTAGATTTTCAGCATCACTAAACCCTCATATCTCTGTTGAACTTTCGTAGCTGCGCTTATGAACATTGGCCATTCCGATGGTTCCCGCAGAAGTGAGGAAGTTCCTTGGAAACTACATGTCTTGTGGCTAGCTGACCAGACCTTAACATGGATACCGTTGAGGAATTTGGTACTTAGGTTCGTGGCCCACCGATAAACGCTGCTGTTTGAGTATAAGGCGGATGATTCGTGTGGTTGAAACTCACCGGAATGGTGTAACGGTCATGTGGAACGCTTGGGGTACCAATTGTTGTAGATATGGCGATTGGCCGGTTCTCGATATCGATATGATCGCCGTTTGGTTGGTAACGGGCATTTCAACAAATGTTGCCAATGCAACCATATCTGCTGCTTGAGGTGGAACTTGTTTAATTGCTGCCTTCTCCAACTGGCTTAGGTGTTGCTCAACCCACTTACTGACATCCGCATGGTTCGACTGAGGCTCTTTATCTTGATTAGATTCTGATTCATACTTAATAAACACATTTTTTATTAATCACTTGTTTTTTGTTTCGCAGAATATTTTGAATATTTTTCAAAAAGTTTAAAAAATCACTAGATCGATTTCGACTTGTTAGGTCATCATCAGGAGTATCTACTGATGATGACCTAACAAGTCGAAATCGATCGAGTGATTTTTTAAACTTTTTGAAAAATATTCAAAATATTCTGCGAAACAAAAAACAAGTGATTAATAAAAAATGTGTTTATTAAGTATAAGTGTGTTTCGCCAAGTGCCTACGGCAAATAGCGTAAAAAGTATTCTGATTCATCGTCAATTTGCTGCTCGAGGATTTCGAACTTCTTGTTTATATATGTTTCACTTTTCTTACGACTGATCTCTTGTAGCTTGCAAATTTCCTCCAGCTTCTGAAGTTCCAATTGTGTCCTTTTGCTTGAGGATTTTGTGGATCGCGCACTTACGGATCTATTTGTGTTCTTCTTCTTCTTGATCGAAGTCTTCGACATAGGGTTGGCGGTTATGATGTTTCCGGCAATAGACAAGCTCGAGCACATGTTAAAAACTTAATCGACATTCTGGATTGCTTGCGTTACGCCAGCACACAAAAAATGAAACCCCTTGTCGATTGTAACAAACTAAATTTGTTCGCTTCTTTTCTTTTTATATTTTCGCGTATCACGAACGCAACTAAAACAGGCTGCCTTGATTTAGAATTTTGCAATTATCGACATATAGTGAGCGCATCTTGGGCAACTATATCAGAGTGGATTACGTCGAAACAGATCAGACCTTCACTCTGAGCGGTTCAATTTCCAAGATGAAATTCGAAGGCAGACTCAGGAGATAACGTGATTCTCTCTCACAAATACCTTTGAACTTATCTCTAGAATACGTCGCCCGCCAGCCCAACATAACCCAGTGAAGATATCGGCTATTAGCATACACGCCACAAAATCGTGTCCCTAAAAGTAGTCCTCCTACCACCAACAGCACATCAAATTGACCTACAAATCAACGAAGTGAAAACAAAATATATGGTAACCATGACAAGAAGATAAGAAATAAATTATACGCGTATTTGGTATAATTTATTTCGGGAGACACACATTATGAGTTTAATATTTGAAATCGATCGTAGCAGAGTCAAATTCAGATTCGGTAGATATAATATCGAGAATCGTATCTGGAAATCTTACGCAAACATTAAAATCTTCTAGTCTCACAAAATTCAATAAAATGGAATAAATGATAAATTTATTTCATCGACGTCTTTGGTTCAGTGTTTTGGACGCTAACAACCAGAAATATGCCGAAACTTGCTGTATTCGAAGGTAAAATAAATGGTATGATGCCCGGCCCCATAAAAGAAAGCGCTCACTGAAGATTGCGAATAAATCATGTGATGCGAACGGGTCCCATTTGAAACGCGATATTTCAAAACGCAATACTTCAAAACGCGATGCGGTACAAAACGCGATATGGTACAAAACGCGATAGTGTACCAAATGATGTATGTAGTACAAAGCACGATATCCCTTTTCCGGCCAGACAATTTTTTTTTCTTAAATTCAAGTCCACTGTACACAAATGTGTATGTAAAAAATAACAGGCAGTGATGTCTAACGGATCTTAGTTAAATCGGAATTCTGTTTGAAAAAATCATTATAATTTGATAACATATAAATTATATAACATATTAACTATTTGTTTTTGATAACATATTAATTATTATAGTAATAGTGTTATTTTTCGGACGAACACGATTTAAGTGGAATGCACAAATGTGTATGTTGGTTCAAAATACATAGATAAATTAATTTTTGACATGATTCTTATTCGTTACCCACACAATTATGATGGCAGGCAGGAAAAGGGATATACCGAACTCTTTAAGCATTTTTGTAGCCTATAAAGAACTTCTATGCCGTGTGATTGGCGTATTTTAAATATTACGACCACCGACTCCCATACCCACCTAACCCCATCTACACCCAGCCCAACCGACCCCAATCCACCATATCTCAACTGACTCCAATCAACCACATACCACCACATCTAAACATTATTACCATCCCCCACCCACTATCCAATTAAAACCCCAAAACCCATCTCACCCACACCACCATATACCGCACCACCCATATTATCACCCTTTATCACTTCCATACCCACTTCCACGCACACACACACCACCCACACAAACTCTCATCCACCATTTGGTGGAAAAAAATTCTCACACCAAACCCAAAACGCCTCATCCCACCCCCTCCACCTACCATACCACCACTCCTACCACCCCCATAACTACACCACCCACACAAACCCACATCCAGACGAGTTATATTTTTATTCCACACTCACATGCTCGATAGAGCAAAATAGAATAGCCAAAAACTAAAAAAATCTATCAATTTTGAGGAGGGGGGTTAACAAAACTCTACATATCTCCAAACACCCTAAACACAGAAATGTCCAAACAATAGGGATCATTCCCAAGAATTGCTTGAACTTTTAGTGAAAAATTACGTCTGGTCGGAAAAGGGATATCGTGGTATATACTACATACATCATTTGGTACACTATCTCGTTTTGTCATATCTCGTTTCGAAATATCGCGTTTTGAAATGTCGCGTTTCGAACGGATCCCGATGCGAACATATTTCGGAAAATAGATATAATATAGAAATCATAAAATCATCTAAACTGAGAAGAGTATATAGGGCTTGTTCTACATATACAAAACTGGACCACTAAGACCCTCAGGTCGTCACCAACAAAAGTGGGTCCCCATGGAAGACTGACTACTCAATGGATGGACGACGTCGACACAAACATCGAGGCTGGCGTCCCCTTGGATATTTGTATCTCTTTTAAAATTCATTAAAAGATTCTGCTAACCACAAATGGTTTATCGTGTAGTTTCTTGGCAACTTGAGCCGATTTAAAATTATACGCGCTTCTATGTAAATTACAAATTTGATAACATGTAGTTCTTTAGCCCGTTTGTTTCCAAGTGTTGTCTATACCTTTGCCATATTTTAATAGTTTCATTGTGCACGTAGTTGCCGTTTGAAAGAGATTAAAGTATGCACAACATTTAAGAACTTCCTAGTTCTTGAAACTAGTGTTGAAAAAACAAAGATAAAGATTAAACGTTTTAATTAAAAATGGAAAGAAACTGCGTAGCCTATTAATAATCTCATTAAAAATGTTAGTAAAATAATCGTTCAAGAAAATCCCAGAAGCTGGTACCTCTCTTGAATCGGATTTTGTAAAAATAAAACAGTGCTGATAGTTCTACCATCACAATTTTCGATACTTTATCGAAGTTTATTTCTCGTTTTCCTAAACTAAAATGGACAACTGTTTCATTTATGAATTATATCTTTTCTATTGTTATCACAAGCACAACCTACTAGTACAAATGCGAACAAATTGTCTTTCTCTAATTTCGTTTAAGTATCGAAAACAAATTATTTCGTGGTAGAAATGGAGTAGAATATCACAACTTTTCAATCTAGCAACCTGGGGGTCGATTTTTTCCAAAGTTCGACGAACGACACATGACGTTTTCGTATACGTATAAGCGACTATAGTATACAATTTTATATTAGTGTGTGTAATTTTTCTGTGGTTATATTTGTTAGTTTTCTGCGAATGTAAGCATCAAAAATTATGAATCGGTAAAAATCGGTTCAGTTTTTTGGTGCTTATGTCGTCTTCTTCATCTCTCTTACTTTTTAACATCTCGCCAAGTATTTGAGTGGTGAGTTAACACGTTCGCGGAAATGGCTGCTATAACGGTCATACAATTTTTTAGATTTTTAACACGTTTGCGCAAACAACATTCCTTTTTTAAGGAATAATTCGGCATATTTTTCAATTCTCACAATATGTTTCTTTCCGCGACGAAATATCGTTGCAATTGCAAAAGTTATCAAATCTGTTCCTGAGTAGCACACACATTTAGAAAGTGTGCGTCAATGTGTTAAGAAAAAAAAATTTACTACACATGTTTTAGTTTTTTTTAATGCGATGTCGAATGAATGTTTTGTTTTCGCAGAAACACAGAATTAGAAATTATTTTAAAACTATAATTATAATTTGTACTATGCATTTACCAATTTTAAATTATAAATTAAATGAATCTAGAAATGTCATATTCAACAAAATTAAATGGCGAACATTGCACTAACACTACTATATATTTGCGGTTATTTTGTCAACTTGTCGAATTTTGGAAAAAATCGACCCCCTGGTAAATGATATAAAATGTGAAATAGTGTCACATTTTATTCTAAAGAAGCGAGACATAATCTTCGATAAAGTATCGAAAATATGATGGTAGAACATGTCAGTACAGCAATATTTTTAAATCGCGCTAAAACTTTTAACACCGCAAGTAAGAGAAATAAAAAAACAAACAAATTTTGGCAAACATATTAAAACAGTTAAACCAGATTAATTTATAATGCTGCGCATGCGCGGGATTTTTAAAATGTCACATAGAAAGTTTTTGTTATACGTAGATATGCGGATGCAACACAAACAAAATTTGAGGCTGAAGCTTAAGCGTTTATTTTCATTTTTGGCACTAAATTAAAGTGTTCATTAGATTATGTATACTCAAACCTAAATTTGACCTAGCGATAGATACCGACAGTGGTAGTCAGTTTTAAAGTTTTAAAATGTCACAAAACTTCTGATATACGAGTATGTACGAGTACAGTTTACTATGCAGCAAAACATGATGCTCGCTTATTTATGCCCGGTTGCGCAGAAAAATGACTAACGGCTGGTTAGTTGTGCGCCAATTAAATGTTTTATATGAAAACCAGAAAAACCTCAACGAAAACTTGATTAAACATATTTTATTCCATGGAAATATTTAGTTTACGTATATATTTTTAAATACTATTTTGTATTTTGATTTAATAATATTTTAACTAATCGTTAAAAATTTCCTTGGAATAAAATATTTTTGCGTTAAATATTTCCTTGGAATAAAACAAGGATGCGTTGAGTTTTTTCTGGTTTTCACATAAAACATTTAATTGGCGCACAACTAACCGATCGTTAGTCATTTTTCTGTGCAACTGGGCATTAGCAACCTCATGTTTCCAGTTAATTGTGTAGGTTTCGTTGTAACGAGAAATAAAACTAAATAAAATTAATACTTCTTTGACTTAGCAGTACATAAACTAAAAATTGGCTTAATAAGTCAAAGAAGGATTGATTTTATTTATTTTTATTTCTCGTTACAACGAAAAATTAACGTAAAATTTGGTATGTACAAAACGAATTTATTTATTTTTATCTAAATCTACCATATTATTGAGTTGCAAGGTCATTCGAACTAGATGACTACTAAATGCACCCTTCGACAGTGAACAAATTCCGTTAAAAATAATTTTCTCCTCGCTTGCACCGCTTCCGTGATAAAAGCCTGGCATTTATTAAAAAATTTACCCTGTATATAATTACATATTCCATTAATTTTCATATTTTTGGCACTTTTTGAACTCGACCTCACCAATTTCAATTTTTTTGCTTTTTTATCGTGTTCCATGCACCAAAAAAGTACACACGTATTTTTTTGTTAACCCTAATGTGAGTGACGTGGGTACCCACCCGGGTACCTTTTGTACTTTTAGACGCCTATATATTTGTATGTTTTACTTCCAATAAAACTTTAAATTTTATGAGAACTTCTAGTTCAATTGGTAGATTACGTCATATTTAAAATTGAGAAATGTTACAACTTGGACGAACGTGGAAAAAATAAGTTTCCATGCAAAATGCATGTAGATACTAATCACTCAAATTAAGATATTTTTTCTTCACTCACATGAGGGTTAAGTTTTGTGACCTTCAGTTGTCACGTTATACGATTAGGAAATTGGTCGGTTTTTTCCATTTTTAATATGTAATTTCTTTTTTTAGAGGTTATATTAAACTGGTATATATTTCTGGTTCTACTGAAGATATCATTGAGCGTGGTATTACTTAAGTCCGTAGATAGTGTTAAATAAATTATTGAATAAACAATTTCATGAAAGTACCGTTTTTTTAAGAATTTTAATGCAATGAATGTAGCAAAATGTTTTGGCCTGTAGAGGGTGGAGGTCCCATCTTTCTACTGATAAAATTTTGTAGATTTTCAAGGCCTAGTTTAGCCAGTACAACGTTTTATATTGAAAATCTAGTACTTTTTTCTTCGATTTATGAAACTCTAGTAAAAAGAGAAAAAAAAATCTAAATTTGAGCCTATTTGTATAAATATTGATACATAATTGACCTTTCTTTAAGATCCGTAAACTTTTAGAATATAAAATGTTTATTTTGAGCCTAACATGAGTTCATACTTGAAATAATTTAATTTTTGGCACTTTTCCATAACATACTACTTAGTCACAGTGTACCATAGTAGATAAACAATGACATAAGAAATTTATTTCAACCATTATGAAGTGTTATTTTGACAATAAATATCGCTTTTCCTACGCCCGGTAACACAATTGTGTGGGTTTTGTTTTTGGAGATATCAAGTCCAAACCCAAAATTATACACATATATATATTTTATTCAATTCGCCTTGGGCTAGGTTACGAAATCCCGGAAGTCATCATTCCCGAAGTCAAATTCTCCGAAACCAAAATCTTGGAGATCAAAATCTCGGAAATAAAAATCCCGGAAAACCTCCGATATTAGAATCCCGGATATCAAAATCTCTGATATTAAAGTACCGGAAATCAAAATTCCTGAAATTAAAATCCCGGGAATGCAAATCATTGATTCTTAAAATCCCGTATTTCAAAATATCTATTATAAGAGAGAATGAACTCTGGTATTCAAATTCGTCGTGGAAAATGAAAATACTATTTTTTTTAATTATGTTTAAAATTTACTTCAAACGTGTTTTCAAATTTGTCCAATTTTAAATAAAATTACAAATCATAAATTTTGGATGACTTTTGGACTTAGCCATTTCTTAGCCGATGTTCGTCAAATTTGTTTAATACCACAGAATAGGCCAAAAATTATTTGTTTGTATTTTATTTTTTATTTTAGACCGTAAATTTTAGGTGATTTGGGTATGGAACAGTACGCCATTGCGAACCGAAGCAAAATGGTTTTAATATTTATAGAAAACGGCCGATCAGTAATTTGCACTCAACGTGCATATACCTTCAGTTTTATGGAATTTGCAATATTACAAACGCTTCCATTATCCGGGCAATGACGGCAAAATTTGAGCAATGGAGATGTGAGATGTGAGACGAGGGGGGGGGGGGGTGCGACTCCAGCCGTCAGTGGGACTAAACCTGGTTCCGAGGCTTGCAAGCCAGGAACTAGTGGCAGCGGTAAGAAAGAGAAAGTCATTGCTCCTTCGGTTCGGAGGTGTAGGACTAGGCATTCGGCCTTCCGTACCTTGGATAGACGGGCCACAGTCCCGGAGCAGCAGTGGACCGAGGAACAGAGGCAAAAGACGTCTAGCGAGGAGGAGTTGGATTCCGAAACGAAACGGGCCAAGGTTGAGGTGGAACAGTAGGGGCCTAAGCTCTTCAGGGACGTGGTGAAGGAGGATTAGGTGGTGCTAGCCGTCTTGGATGATAACCATGAAGATGGGAGCATCACCGCGGAAAAATGGAGGTCGATGTTCAATGCACTGAACCTTGTTTTCCTCAGAGTCCTTTGACAACATCCGGGACCACCACCAACATGCAGGGACGCGGGTTGGTATCAGCGACGGCTGAAGCTGGTCATTCTTCTTATATAGGAAGGCAATCGAAGAGGTAGACGAGGGATGGCCGGAAGCTAAGATCAACGCAATTTCCAATGGGCTAACCTGGATGAATCCCTGAGGATTATCCAGGTTTGCAATCCGGATCTTTCGACAGAAAACTGGAAAATTGTGAAGCAGGAGGAGCCTAAGGGCAATTTCA
The DNA here is from genome assembly GCA_932526605.1 of Nephrotoma flavescens. NCBI lineage: Eukaryota > Metazoa > Arthropoda > Insecta > Diptera > Tipulidae > Nephrotoma > Nephrotoma flavescens. The sequence goes on along the minus strand of OW052222.1, from coordinate 161,832,095 downwards.
GATCATCAATTCCGGTGATCAATAAGGAATCCTTGGCTCTCCTGTCAAAAACCAAAGGGGTTATCAACTTCGTTACTCTGAAGGTGTTCAAAAATATGAACTACTGCACAGCCTGAGAAAGGGGAGGAAGAAATCCAGCCTGGTGTGGGAAGCGCGAAAGTGGTATCTCTCCAAGGGAAACACTGCAGCTAGTGGCGAACCAGAGTGAGGGGTTGACTAGCGGCCTTAGAGACCGACTACTTGACAGGGTGGATACATCGGATTCCGAGGGGGGAGAGGTGAACCTCCTTAACGTCAGGGACTGTGGGGGGAGTGCGACGGAGGAAGCCGTCGACTCCGCCGAGTCCAATTAAGCGACGTAGCACTGCTGTCGCAAGGTAAGTGAAGACTGTTATCAATGATTAGATTTGTGCAGATAAACTTACATCACACCAAGGCTGCTTCGGCGGCGCTACTTCTCAGACTGGCTAAGTCATGCGAGGAAATAGTTCTGATCCAAGAATTTGATCAAGAATAACAAGATCTGCGGTCTGCGAGTACGTGTTCAGAAATCCAGAGGACAGTATGGCATGTATATAGGGAGGTATTGGAGGGCATTATTCCATCTAGAGTTCCAGGACTCCCCGACACGGGTAGTGACTAGATTCAATGGTGAACACTCTGACTAATGCTTCCAGTACCTCTATGAGGATAGCCTGTCCTTTAACAAAGCTGAGGGAGAAGCGTAATCCTGCTTGGTGGAACCCGGCACTTGCGGAGCGCCGGAAAGTGGTCTGCTTTCAATAGAGCGAAAAGACCTAGAGACAGTCAAGACTGCGACTTCTATAAGGAATGCCTCAAAGTATACAAAAGGGAAGTAAGGAAGCGCAGAGGAATTCGTGGAGCGGCGAGATTCCCCTTCTATGATAGAATAGAAGGGGCCTCGGAAACCTCGCGCTTAAGGAAATTTCTCTCTACCAATCCAGCTGTTCCAGGCTATCTGTTAAAAACGGATGGCGAATGGACGGTTTCTAGTGAAGAGACTCTTGATGGAAACTCACTTCTCGGGTAGTGAGGACGTGTCGACTGCGGAGCCTTTGGATGGTTGTGGGTCAAGGGATGACTGCGGGGTCCAACTTTTGTGTAAAGAGGATATTCTGAAGACCCGAAGAATAAAATGGGCTATTAAATTGAACCCTTTTAAGTCAGCTGGTCCGGATGGGATTATACCAGCAGAAATTCTGAAGAACCTGGAGGTCTTGCTCCCCTGGCTGGAAGTTATCTTCGAAGGGTGTCTGAAGCTGGGGAATATCCCCGAGAAATGGAGGGAGGTTAGGGTTATCTTCATCCCGAAGGCGATCCCGAGACCAATATCTTTGTCATCTTTTCTGCTGAAAACCATGGAAAGGATGCTGGATGTCTATATTCGCTCAAAGATTGCACCCAGAAACTAGGCTCAGTCTCAACATGCGTACTATAAGGGTAAGTCCGTGGATACGGCATTACGTACTCTGGTCCGAGGAATTGAGAAGTCACTAGATTTTCGTTGGCGGCGTTTCTCGATATCGAGGGTGCGTTCAATAACGTGAAGGTGGAAGCAATTATGGAAGGATTGCTACCTTTTAAGATCAAAGACCCAGTAATCAAGCTAATTATTCATTTGCTAGGTAGCAAAAGGATCATAGCGGGGATGGGGGAAGCTTCCGTCAGAAGACGGGTTGTTCGGGGAACTCCCCAGGGAGTTGTCCTCTCTCCCCTCCTCTGGAATGTAGTAATCAATAGACTACTACTGGAATTGAAGGGGAAGGAATAGGTGTGGTTGCTTACGCCGATGACGTGGCAATAGCTGTCTCGAGTAAGCACCTGAGTACAATCTGGGATATGATGCAAAATGCGTTCAATAATCTAAAATAGAACTGGTCCTTTTCACTAGGAGGTATAAAATTCCGGCAATGGTTTTACCAAGCCTGAATGGTACTATGCGAGATTCCTAGGGATCCTTCTGGACAGTAAGCTCAGTTGGAAACCAAACACGATAGAAAGAGTAAAGAAGGCCACTGTGGCGCTCTAATCTTGTAAAAATGCCATTGGAAGGAAATAGGGCTTGAAACCGGAGCGGGTGCACTTTCGCTGGAATCAGTTTCCCTGGCGTCAAGGGTGGTGTTGGATTGCCACACATCTCTTAACGAGATGAATGAGCATTTCAATAGCCAGTTGGTCTGGGTTCCGGGCCATTCTGACGTTGAGGGAGGTTGACCAATAAAGTGTTCAATCAACAACCAGCCGGTGTGCATCGTAGAAAAAACTCCGACTGCGCTGGCGTGGCAACGTCGAATAAGACCTACATAGATTAGGATGTCAAAACTGAAGGAGGAGAGCAATGGACCGAGACGGATGGAGGATCATAGGGGTGACGGTCTCTTTATCGTAAACAATTTATCGTGTTTCAATTTAACGTGAACATTTAATCGTAGAACAGTTTATCGTGAACACAATTTACCGTGGACACAATTTATCGTGGGACAATTTATCGTAGAACAGTTTTTCGTGGACAATTTATCGTAGAAAGGTTTTATGCGTGGTATCAAAAAATTAGTGGGATTCTTTAATGATTTTTGGAAGAAGTTCTGGAATATTGCCATGTGGGACGGAACTCGGTAGTTTCTTAACCGATTATGATGGGATTAGGTATGTTGGATGGAAAAGGGATTATTGAATGATTTTTGGAAGAAGTTCTGGAATATTGCCATGTGGGACGGAACTAGGTAGTTTCTTAACCGATTAAAGATCCCGGCTCCTATGCCTCCAAAATTAAAATCTAAAGAGCCCCGCAGGGCTACGGGGAGGAGCGTAGATGTCATTAATAGATTCTATATAATCTGCTCCTACGTGCGGCACGCAGTGCGACTCCCACTCTCAATTTAATATATTCATAAAAAATACTAAATTTCATTTATTTTTAAATGAGATTCAATATTTTTTTATTAATTTTTTTAGCACGTCAACGTATTTTTTTAAAGTTTTAGTTCGCTTTTATTCCAACAGATGGCGCTAGGTCCAAAATGCCAAGCAAAGGCACATTTTTAGTTATAAACAATTCCGCTCTTGGTCAAAGTGGCGCTACCGTCGCTCAGACTGTCAAAAAAATTTGACTGCGATACTAAAGCTGTTCCAATCTGTTATACGATAAATTGTCCACGATAAACCGCTATACGATAAATTGCCCAATATAAACTGTTCTCTCATCATGTTCATCTCATAAATTGTTCCACGATAAATTGATTCCACGATAAATTATTTCCACGATAAATTGTTATACGATAAATTGTTCTACGATAAATTGCTCACGATAAATTGTTCACGATAAACTGACAGTAAATCGGATCATAGTGAGAGCGGAAAAATCCTTTCATGGGATGTGAAAGCTAGAGAGAGAGGTCCGCAGGTTCTCAAATTCATAAAAGAATTCAATAGAGCTTGATTTCGATAATCTGCTTTCAGACAACACATACAATGCAGAAACTGAATATAATTGTTGGAACCGAATCAAGCTGGATTGGAATTTAAACATGAATTATTGCATTGAACAGGGCGTTTCAACTATATAGGAAACGGAACTAGAGGTATGCCATTTTTGGAATGCCACGCTAAACGCTATACAAAGGTTGTTTGTTATCGTATTTTCTTATTATATAGATTAACATTAATTATGATTATATATTACGGATGTTGTACATCGAACAGCTTTATAATAGAGACACAAACTCCAATAATTATAAAACTATATTTTCTGAACCTTGACAATGCGGCAAGGTACAAAATACTGTGATTATATCAAATTGTAATTTATATATTAATTAATAATTTATGCGTGAGTTTTAATCAGATCAATTATTTACATCCTGAGTTAAAAGATTAAACCGCATGTGCCTTAATATAATAGTAAGCGGTACATGTTGCTTACGCGAACAAAGAAATGATTATTACCTTAAATTGATTTGTAACGTGGTTGCTGTTTACTGCACGTTTATTCAAATATAATAAATTAAATTACTTATGCTGTGACTCTATAAATTGTTGCAGAGTTTTTATTGATACTTAATTTATTATTACTAAGTAAATTACTGTTTAGGTTAGAAGAATATAAATGTCAGCCCTGCTCAACAAATAACTATTTCCTCCCAGTAGTATGTATAATAATTTATTTTTTATTTTATCGCCTCTAAGCGACTAACGCATTTTTGATTAGTCAACAAATCGAAATCAATTCCATGTGTCCTAATGTTCACTTTAAATATTTTATAATATTTTAAATTCAGTAATAAAAAATTTATACTAATCATTTAAATAGTTTATACAGAAAAGATTCCAGATCTGAGATCAATGTATCAATTGTACGTTAGACTGTGATTTTTTTTATTATACACGATTGGCAGCATCACCAATGGAAAATTGAATTTGTAATGTTATTTTGTTTCGTTGTTTGGTGACTTAATCTTCAATTTACATCAAAGATTGTTGAATTCTAAATAGAATTTTATTGCCTAACGTGACAGTATAAAAGTGGAATTGCGGCTATAAATGCACTGTGATCAAAATTCACGATAGACATGCAGACAATTTACAACAGATATAAATTTAGATAAGATCATTTGAATATATGCAAATCAGAAATAAAACTTATATTTTTAATTTATAAATTGATGCAGAATAAATAATTGATTTATGCCCAGTTGCACAGAAAAATGACTAACGGCCGGTTAGTTGTGCGCAAGTTAAATGTTTTATATGAAATCTGTTTTCGCAGTTAGAAAAAAATCAACGCAAACTTGATTAAATATATTTTATTCCGTGGAAACATTTTAGCTTGCGTATAAATATTTAAATGGCCAATTTGGATTGAATAACTTTTTAGCTACTCGTTAAATATTTCCATGGAACAAAATATATTTAATCAAGTTTGCGTTGATTTTTTTCTGATTGCGAAAACATATTTCATATAAAACATTTAACTGGCGCACATCTAACCGGCCGTTAGTCATTTTCTGTGCAACCGGGCATTAATCACATTAAGCTGAAAGGAAACGAACATTACGTTGAAGTATTCAATAAACAGGGTGGTGATAAAAATAGTAATCGAAATTAAACTATTAAACTATCACTTACCAGAAACTAGTAAGACTATACAATCTCAAAATTGGTATAGCAAAGGATCCTTAAAATAATCACATATGGTTCATTTTATAATCAGAGCAGGGTCGAGGTCAGAGTCGGAAAAATACGGATCGACTCCGGCTTCGCTTTTTATTTATTATATTTTTGCCTTACCTATAGTAAAGGTTCAATCACAATGAAACTGCACCGCGCCGCACCACACCGTGTCAAGCCGCTTTTACGGATTGTCAAACACAATGTTTCCGCGCCGTTTCGTAAAATTGATCCAGTTAATCCTGTATAAAATTTACCTTCGATATTAATTTTTTTTGAATTTTGTGCCGATAATCTGTGTTTTCTTTTTACATTCAAGTAATTTTTATGGGCTTTGTTATATAGCTCTGGAAGGCATTTAATTTTTTCAATGAATTCCACAATTCGAAATTCCATTTTTAAAATAATATTATTTTTTGTCACCGGTAATATTGAAAATAAGTTTGTTGTATGCCTGAGAAAAAATTGTTTAGGTTATGTTATCCGAAAATGTAGAAAGTTGGCCTATCTCTTCCGCACGTACCGTTCCGCGCCGACCATTGTGTTTGCATGTCCGTTTTACGATTTAAATCACATGTAATGTGACATTTCCTACTTTGATTGATTAACGAAACGGAGCGGTGCGGTCATTGTGATTGAACCTACGTGGAACCATAGACTAAAACAATCACCCTTATTGTGGTTGTCGTATCGATATCGATTTTCCGTCGACTAGTAAAATTGGTATTATGAACGCTATCAATCGACTAGGACCATATCTCACAAAAACTCCAAAAATCTTTTTTGACAGTTTGGTTTGCCATTTCATAATTAATAGGGCAACGCCATAGCAACGTTTACAAATTGTTCAAATTTACTTTAAAAATAATGGTTCCGTTCGTGAAACTCGTTTTATGATCGACATAATGGTCTATCAGAGCGTAATTAATTCGATTAACTATAGATTACATTTGTGCCGCGCTTACTCTCAACAAAATTTTTTTTGGTTGAAAATAACAGCAGAAGAAAGAAACAAACAGAATTGTCGCATTTGGAGTGAAGCGGTACATATCGCCATTGCTCAAAAACCATTACATCCACAAAAGTAACCATTTGGTGTGCTTTATGGGCCGAAGGAATCATCGGACCATATGTGTTCAGAAAAGATGCCTCCCAAATAATTAACGCAGTATTCAGACTTAAACACGTACCAAATCATTAGAAAGTCGCCTAAGTAATCGTGATACCTAAACCCTACAAACCTGCTAAATGACAAAAAATCGTAAGAGAAACTTATCCTAAAGGGGCTCAAACCTATTATTGGTTGGAAGAAAGAGATCTTATTTCTCCACAACAATTTGGTTTCGGAGAAAACCATTCAACAATAAAACAAGTAACAGTACGTGACAAAATAAACCGAACGACGCTCATAAAAAAACAATTTTTAGCATAACATTTCAGCAGATTTCTTTTTCAGCCTTTTTTATTTATGAAGTTAAACTTACATTAACATTTTTAAATTTAATAAAAAAAATAACAAAATTGGACTATTTTTGCTGCGACAAAATAAACAGTTCGATGTAAAATTTCAATGACTTTATTCATTTCACTAAACAATCTTACAAATTTCAAAGGATTTAAGCATTAATATTTTGTTGGTCCTCCTTTAGCGTTTTTAACTGCTTGTAACCTATGTGGCATGCTATCAACTAGCTTTGCTGTGACCTCTATCCCAATGTTATCCCATGTCTTCTTAATTAAGTTGAAAAAGTCTCTTTTGTTTCTCCTTTTAGTGGTCGGGATATTATGATCGATGATCGACCACAAATTCACAATCGGATTGAGATCTAGGCTTTGTGGAGGCCACTCAAGCATTTTAATTTAATTTATTTTTTTCAAAAATGTCGATACAACTTTCGAAGTGTGTTTGGGGTCGTTATCTTGTTGAAAAGTGTAACGTTGCCCAAGATGTAATTTACGCACAGGTTTTGTTAAATTTTGATTTAATATTTGCACATAGTCGTCCCCCTTCATTATCCCGTCAACCAATACGAGCTCACCGACTCCGTTAGCTGAGAAGCACCCCCATACCATAATACTACCACCACCTTGTTTCAACTTTAAAAATCTATCTTTGAGTCCCCCACCCCGACCTCGCTAAAAGCTCTTTGGCCCAAATAGTTCAAGTTTGGACTCGTCAGACCATAAAATTGAATACTAAAATTCTTTCTCTTTCCCCTGGTGCTTAGCTATTGGGTGTGTGAATTAATTCTTAGAGTCGACATTTAGATGTCGCTACGTGAGATTGCGTATAGTTTGACGAGCAATTTCAATTGTATTTTGTAGCTGTCACAATTGTCAATCTAATTCATAACAGAAAGTGTTATTTTTCATATTACGTCATTTTTTTGTAATCGATTTCAAATGGATCGTGATAAGTTGTTTTTTCGAGGGGTTCACGCAACGGGAAAGATTCGAGCACGAATTGAAGCATGCAAAAAAAATCTTGCTGAGTACAAAAAACATAGTTTTTTGCATCGAATTGTTACTGGCGATGAAAAGTGGGTCTATTACGCCGGTTTGCTCAAATTTCATGCATAATTCCTTTACAGGAGATTTCGCCACTGTAAATTTGTTAGAAATTTGTTTCTATCTGCAACAATTCGATCTCGGAGGTCCATAGATAATTAAGGCATTGTCGTATCTAATATCAAATAAAAAACCTCTTAACGAGGTAAATGTTCGCGTGACGAAAGCCGAATTCAATTCACAAAATTTCTGATATCAAATTTGTGCCGAAAAAAACAATTGTATTCGATTTGTCAACGATTTTTCGGAATGTTAGTGCATTCAGCGCGTTGTTGTTTAACATTCAAAAAACCGTTGACAAGTTGTTGTTTTTGACAGCTAGAAAGAAAAATGTAAACAAACGCGCCGAATGCACTAACATTCCGAAAAATCGTTGACAAATCGAATACAATTGTTTTTTTCGGCACAAATTTGATATCAGAAATTTTGTGAATTGAATTCGGCTTTCGTCACGCGAACATTTACCTCGTTAAGAGGTTTTTTATTTGATATCAATGATTTTGGCAAGGCAAATTGAAAATGAATTGAATTGCGATTCGTTTTATTGTTGTCAGTCGTTTTGACTTCGACTTTGAGTTCACACACACACACACGATAGCACACAAGTGGCCGCTACGTGTTATTGTGCCTCATACACAGATGCGCGGCATTGAAATGACCAAAACGAACAACAAAGCCATGCTAATGCAACAAATGCAGAAAAAACTACACTATAGATAGTTGTATTAGAATATATGTGTACATCGTATGTGGGCACTAGTTTAATAAGTAGTGGTACGAAAGAAAAAAATTAACATGGGATTGTTAGTGTAACCAATACAATCTTCTGTAGTTTGTTGAATATTGGCATCTGCGTTTCAGACTTTGTTCAGAGCTTATTGTTGTTCGTTTCGCGAAAAACGAATTACGCATACTCTCACACAGCTGCCGGCTGTGTGTTACGGAGTGTGAATGATTCGTTCTTCTTCTCTCGATATTCGTCACTCCAATGGCCTGCGTCTGAGTATGAGGCACAATAGAACGTAAAACAATAGAACGAAACTGTTTCAATAAAAAAATGGAAAACAATAAAACAAAATTGTTTCTATTGAAGAATGGCTCAATACGATTTATGTTTGGAAAGTACATATATGCTCTTGGCCTCGAAATAGTAAAGACTTATATTATCTTTTTTATGTTGAAAAGTACGGTCAGGTCTCATCATTAGGTTCAGGTAGGTAGTTTTTTTTCTTATGTTTAGCACGATAACCTACGTTCTGGTGTACTGTTTCTAGTGTGTGGAAGACGATTCTATTTCTTTATTTTGCATGCAATTTTTCAATCTTCATTTTGTAGTCTTTTAGTAGATTTTATTTCAGAATCCTTTACCACATGACACAAACAGGTCATGCCGGGTGTGATCTTATTACACACCCGGTTCTCGTAGGCTATCGGCTGAACATTTGTAGTTTAGTTTTTAGTGTATGTTACAGAGTAGTAAAAATTTAGACCAGATGCATGTGTTTTTGGTAGAAATTCGATTGAGTAATTCAACAATTTTTTTTGCATGTTTCTTGCTGTTTTGTCACTAACTGCATGCGGCTACCATTCATTTTTGATTCCTTAAACAATACAATAAAATATACATATTTTAGTGTGTTAGTTGGAAATAAAAGTTAATGGTAGCTAGCCTCTCGCTGATATTCCATCTTCATGCGATGGGAGGGGAAATAAGATCTATTTTTCAAAGAAATCATCATAATGATAAAAAAATATCGATTTTATGCAAGGAGACTCAAATTTTCAATGTTTTTGGTGATTTTTTCGATCACATCAATTTATCAGTTTTTTCATTTTTTTTTGTTATGAAAAAAGAGTCACTGGTAAAAATTCTCTTAGCAATGATAATAATATGATGTATTTATATTTCGTCGGCTCAGTATTATCTTGTCGTAAGTACCAAAATGTCGTTTTTCAGTTTTTTATACTAGTATTTTTAGTTTTTCTTCCTCTTTCTAAATCTACAATCCATTTTATCCTAGCTGTTACATGGTTTCTGAGTTACAGAGAATTTATTTATCGTAAATCCACACAACATCATAAACTTTATATTTGTATCGGATGTCACAAATTCTGGAGATACGACAAAGTCTCTAACACATATTTATAATACAAATGTCGTATGTCCAGCATAAACAAATATTTTGATATACGTCCAATTTTTTCTGTCACAAAATAAACCAATAAGATCACAGTACTCCACCACGTGAGCGGAATATATATAAAGGTTAATCGCAATTTTAATTCAGTATCCTGGTTATTATTGAATGTTGCAAATCGCGGTTATTTTTTATTTCCTGTTGTTTATTTTGAATTTTTTTTTAATATGTTATTTTATTTTGAAACTACTGAATATTTGTTTTTGAAAATAAAAGATAGATTCAGACGATGTTTACGAATGTTTTAGTTGCTTTCTAATTTGTACCATTAACAGTCAAACGTTCATTTTTATAAAATAATCTTACGTCTCCTAAGATTTTTACAAATTCTATCGTAAGTCCATAAATTTTAATGTGATTTATGTATTTGTTAGTCAGAAGGTGTTTGTCGTATGAGCAAATTTTTTATCGTAAGTCCATTGTTTGGTACAACTTCGAAAATTATACGACAAATTGGAAAACTGTTCGTGATTTTCCGGAAAAACTAGTGGATTTATCTAAAGTGTAGGAAGTGGTAATCAATATATGGTATGATAGGTTTGGAATTATTCTATTAAATTAAACACTTCTCGGTGTTATACTATCTAAATAAGCTTTCAAACTTAAAACTCAATTTCCCAAAAAATGACATATTTGGACTTACGACAAGATAATACTGAGGCGACGATTTGTTTCATTGTAATACGTTGATTCACTATCATTATGAACCGCAACGGACCGATATTAGGGTGCATTTGAGCCAAAAAATGAAATTTTGCAAAAAATTAAGGTGGCTTTTAAGTTATGGAGGTCAATATCTAAAATATACGAGTTTTCTGGGACAAACGGTTGATGTCATATTGTAGGTGAGATTTGTGGCTAATAATCCTGAAAATATGAACTAAAAGTCTTGGGCTCATTTTTTAGCATTCGGCCTAATGTGGCCGGCCGATTTCGCATTTTTCAGTTTTTTGGCCAAAATGACCCTCCAACCTAATTTTTTGAATTCTTTTTTTTGCTATTTGATAGCTGGCGTCAATACCTTTCCAACGATATGCATATGTCCAGGGTATGTCGAATAGATTCAGCACTGTGGACGTGGCAAAATGGCCGTTCAGAGGCCGGCCGCGGCCAACATGGCGGCAAAATCAAAAAGTTGTAGAACAAAAGTTGCTTAGTTTTTTAAGTACTACAACCCCTGTAAATATGAGATCAAATAAAAGAGGTACGGACAAACAAACATATATACCAAAGCAAGATTATATGGTGACGTCATAGAAAAATTTAAAATTGTCATAACTTTGGTCAAAATTATCCGTTTTGAACGTTTGAGGTGTCGTTGAAAATAATTGGGGCATTTTTTGGGGCAGTTATACGCGAAAAACTGATTTTTTGGGGCAATTTTTGGAAGGTCATATCTTCACTCAATGTTGGCAGAAATTCATGCTTTTATACATTATTTAGGTTTATTTTTAAGACCTTTCCAATGGTATATAACATGATCCTGGCGGCCTCAAAGTGAAAAAGTTCGAAACTTGCTGTATAATATACTTCGTTCGACTTCCAGCACAGTAGGTGCTTTCGTCACTCGTTTGGACTGCCGTCCAAAGTGAAATCAATTAACATGTTTTTTAAATGTTTGCACGCCAAAATAAATCTATATTACATACTACTTGATCAAGTTTATCATAAAACATAAAGATTTATGCCTAAAAAATATTACAACCAAAGCGTTCGGTTTATTTTGTCGTACTAAAATTTGGGATCAAACAACAAATTGTTTTCTAAAAACGGGGATTCCCTAAATTCTTTCAATTTAAAAATATTATAGCAGGCTTTTAAAAAATCAAAATGAGGAATAATATGTTGGAAATAATATGAAAATATTGACACAACTAGAGTTTTTAGTAAATCAATGTAGTTGGACGGTTTATTTTGTCACATACGGTATATATCGGATTACAAACATAATTGAAAATGTACTTGCCAATAAGAAAGTACGTTCAAGTATCTTCTTGCACGTAGCACAGGCGGAAATAAATATCTAGGCATGACTCTAGACGTGAAATTAAAATGGAAAGAACATGACGAAAAGGAAACCGAAGAGTTAAGTGTGGGCTTACGGTATTCAGCTCTGGAACTGTACAAAGTAAACCAATGCCAATATGATCCAATCATGCCAAAAAAAGTACTACGCAGAATAGTTAATGGATCGTGTTACGTAAGAAATGATAGCCTCCATAGAGATCTGCAGAAGGATTTCGTCATTCAAGAAATAAGTAAACATGCGGGAAAACGCATGCAACAAAGAGTATACACCAAAATGCTGAAATACGTCGTATGTTGGATGAATCAACCCCACTAAGACGCGATCGACTAAAAATATAATAAAAGTGTAAAGAGGATTACTCAAAGGGATATAACCCTCCAAACGAGAATATAAATTATGAAAGATAAATTACTATAGATGATTTGTAAATCAGTACCGACATATTGAAAAACGATTTACAATCAAGTGGCATGTGACACGTTATGAGTTCTTTCCACAATGTTTTGGGAGATTTAGTTTTGGGGATTAATAGACGGGACGCATATTCAAATAGGTTCATCTGTGGCCCTATTCCTGTAAATTTCCCGGGAATAGGGAATAATTTATTTTTGTACCAACTATTCGCCAGACATTTTCCCCAATTCCCCGTTTTTCAAAAGTTAATTCGGTTGATTGGGTAATAAATTTACGGAAAAACAATTTAATTATTTGCGGCCGACACGCGATCGTAATAAAACAACAAAACGAATGTCTAAAAATAGTTTTCTACATTTAATTTGTTGATATTTTAATCGAATTTTATTTATTAAAGTAAAAAATTGGATATTTATATTTCCAATTGATATTAGCAGTTTTCAGTATAAGTTTACAGCCATAATATTGCTATAAGTAAATACAATAAATTTCCGTTAAATCCTATTCCCAGTTAATTCTTTCCTAAAATAGGTATGGAATAATATATGTATATCAAAACTGTTATAATGGGGAATAATTTTTTCCCAAAAAAATGTTTCTCAAAAGCCAGAACACACTTTTAAGGAAAAAGGAATAAAACTGCCAAAAAATTTAAAATTACAATTCCCCGGGAATTACCAGAATAGGGCCACTGTGGCGCTATTCTGGTAATTCCCCGGGAGTGGGGAATTGGGAAAAGAATTTTTAAGCGTCTTACTTTGAGTTGTCACTCTGAGATTTATGAAGTATATTTATCGCATAAAGGATAAAGAACCAAATGACATAAATCAACGATATACAAAAAATAAACTCCGATCCTAAATTAATCTGAAAAATAAGACATATTTACGTCGAAAACGCATTGTAAAGTAAATCGCATGCTTAGTTTGATTTTACTAAATTTTTATACCAACCGATAAAATTTTAACAAGATCGCTTTGCTGTTACTTTGGGCATAAATTTCATTCCTATTCGAATAGGAATAATATTTCCCTAAGTAAGACCACATACACAGAGAAAAGTAATATAAACAGAGGTAAAGCTGCATACAAAATTTTGAAACAACTTTTTTAGATTGTAACCCCAAAATACAAACTCATTTTACGACTAAAATAATAAACTTAGAATATCCAACTCTTCGAATATTCATTTAGCGTTTCTTTGACTTTTCATATTGTTTTTGTTTCAATTTTTTTTCGTTGAGATTATAACCGTAATTTTAAATTTGGTAAACATAAAACCGGATCGTGACCCCATATTTTACTATGAAAATATGCGTAAAAATTTTGTATGCAGCTTTACTTCTGTTTATATTTATTTTTTTCTGTGCCACATATCTATATGTAATTTCTATTTAATCAATTTTTTTCTGGCATTCTGAGGTAAAAATCTATTTATTTATTTACGAACTTATGGTCCAATTATATAATCTAACAACTATTTAGTGAACCACACACCACATTGTGAACATGAAAGCTCATTTGTAATGACATGTGTAATTCAATTTTTCTAAAACTACCAATTGCCTTCGTAGTAGTTTTGATGTCTTGTTGTTGAAGAACTCATAAAAACTACTACGCACTAGGTTTAATTATAGCTCGTCTGGCGCAAATTTGTTATTGGCCTTCGTCGAAATTTTGGTCTTCAGCAACATTCCATTAAATCCAGGGCTATTTTTAGTGGCGCTCGATTCAATTAGAGCTCGTCTGGCGGCATTTTATTATTCCAATTAATAAATAATAATATAAAAAATATTTTATAGAAAAAAACAAATAAAACTACTCAAACACGTCTGTTCGACGTCAAAATCAAAGGCAACTTTGATCAAAGGCAAAAAGCTAGTGTTTATTTTTTTGAAACAAAATTAAATTGGGAATAATTTTCCCTGCCAATTTAGCTATGGAAAAATTGTTCCCAAATTATAAATATTTACATCAATCTTTTCTTCTCAGTAGGCCAGAAAAAAAATATGTGAAGAGAAATTACATATAAAATCTTTCCCCAATTCTCCTGTGGCACAATTCTGGTAATTCCCTGGGAATAGGGAATTGGGGAAAGATTTTATATGTAATTTCAGTTCAAATATTTTTTCCGGCCTACTAAGTTTGATGTAAATATTTATAAATTGGGAATAACTTTTCCGTATCTAAATTGGCAGGGAAATTTATTCCCAATTTTATTTTGTTTTCAAAAAAACTACCACTAGATTTTTACCTCAGTATGCCAGAAAAAAAAATTTAAAATAGAAATTTCATATAAAATCTTTCCCCAATTCCCTTTTCCCAAGGAATTACCAGAATAGTGCCACTGGTGGAGATAATGCTGAACTATTTAGAAATAGGAAAGGATGTTTCAAGTGTGAAGTTATTTGGGACGCGGATTGTAAAATTATTGACTTAACTGTAAGGTAAAATAAAAATATTAACATTTGTCTTAAATGGCGATTAATAAATATTTGTTTCAGATGGCATGGATCAGCTCATGACCAAACAATTTTCAATTTTTGTCTATTAAAAATAAGATTGTGATGTATGCAAATAAAAAATATTTGCTTACGCCATTAAGGAATCCAGTGACAGAAAACGAATTCCTCTACGACACTAAACACAAAAACACAAGAAATTTAGTGGAAAAATGTATTGGTATATGGAAGCGACGCTTTCCATTAATCGCAACGAAAAGTCGCCTTTGTATATCTAACACAGATAAAAATGATTGTTGTAATATTCTATTATGCAAGAAATGAGCCTTTGCCGTCTGAACTAGAAATTGAAGTTCCAGCAATTTATCAACAGAAAATATTATTATTAAATATTATTAAATATTAGCTTATAAATTAATAATAATAATTCCCAACTACCAATGACCCCTCCCTAAACCGGTGTGAAGTTTCTAGATTTAAATTTAATCACATACATAAGTAATAAAGTAATAGTTTCCAAATTTAAATTTAATCACATACATAAGTAAAATTTGATGTTTTCCTCTAAAATATAATGTTTTCCTCTAAATTCCGCGGAAGCAATGCGATAAGAATTTCGTGTTAAGTTCCAAAGTGTAGCATTGCTTTCGCGGAATTTACAAGAAAACATTATATTTTTGAAAATTTATGTCCAGAGCTATAACCTATTTAAGGAAATGGCACACACATATTTAGATAGCCCACTTCATCCCCTTTGATTACCGTATAGTCACCATGCGAGCACATCTCCAGATTTCGCGATAATTTCAATAGTGTAGCGCTGCTTTCGCCGATTTGTGCCGAATTTTATATTTTGACATAAATTTTACTTATGTATGGTGATTTAATTTAAATTTGGAAACTATTTCCTCTTTTGTTCAATTATTTTTGTATAATTTATTGTAAATTTTTGTTTGATATAAATTTTTACAAACCTACACTTTTTAACGTCAGAATCGTATAAACATTTACACTTTTATGTTGCCACTTTTATGTTGCCACTTTTATGTTGCCACTTTTTTGTGTACCTACACTTTTTTAACGTTAGAAACTTCACACCGGTCCTCCCTGACCGCACGCGGGGATATCATTGGATGTCCGTTGGTCTGCTTAAAGCAAGCCGATTTGAAACTAGTGATGAAGAAAAATTGAAAAAAAGAGAGAAAAATAAAAATAAGTAAAAATAAAATTACATGAAACGTAAATGACGCCCCGTTGTCAAAGTGGTCAGCATGCTAGCTCCAGCGACCGGAGGTCCCGGGTTCGATTCCCGGTGGTGACAAGGAAAAAATTTCACGGCTGGTTTAGGATTAATGAAATAATCACTCATTATTCGAAATGAACATATGATTAAGAAACCTCAGTTGAGGCGGCAAAATCCCTTAATGGGATATAGTGCTAGAGAGAGAGAGAGAGAGAAACGTAAATGCGAAAAAATATATATTTTTTTTAATCATAAATACTCGATAGAGTATTTAAGCCAAACAGATAAAATCAAATTTAGCTTACTGTCTATTGGTTGGTAGTGAATAATAATTTCTTAATAGCGACTTTGCTAATGTGGTAGTCAAAAAATTCGAAATATTTGTTAATCTCGCGCAGCGTTCTTGTAATAGGCTCGTTCTGGCTGTAGGCCGTTTTGTGAGGAGCAATTCTAAGTGCAGGTACCGTTCTCAAAGCACGAGCATTTACATTAAGAGTTATCTTTTCGAATTTCACAATTGGCATATAATTGGAGACATCTGATTTACATCCCTTCTTATGGGATGGAATTATAAAAAAGTCTTTCCATATTGATGGAAATATACTGTGAGAGATCGAGTTTTAGAACAACGTTGTTAGTGGCTGAGCTAAGTCATTAGCACAGCTTTTTAAAACGATAGAAGCAAGCCATCGGGCCAGCGGAAAAATCATATTTTAGCTTGTTGATGCTCCTTACCACAGTATCAAGATTAATTTGACTGGAAATGCTAGAGCGCTGTTATTTGTGTAACTGAAGTAGTCCGCATCAAGCTCGATATCGTTATTGAAGTGGGCGCTATTAAAAAAATTTGCGACAAAGCCAGCAATGGTTTTAGGACCACTGAACTTCATCGTAGACGGATATCCATCTGATTTTAGTAGTTTATGAACTGGCAAAAATGCTTTGGGTCAGCGATTATTTCTGACTGTATACTACCGATGTAATCATTATAGAGTTTATGAGACATGTTGACAAATTCCCGTAAACGTTCACGTACTGTATAGGGAATGAACTGTTGAAAGCATTCAACCATCACGGCACAAAAATTGGGAGTTTGGGTTTCCAGGTTGTGATTATTATTGAGAATGGTTCTAAAATCCATGTTAGCTAATAGTTCATTAAGCTTCTTAAAATCGGCACTACGGAAATTAAAACTAGGTGAAATCTCGCAGTTAACGATAACTCAACATTGTTCGCTGGAAAATGTAATTAAAAGAGGTGGATAATACAAGTCAATTGTACTAAGAACCAAATTTGTTTCTGAATCTCGGCAATTATTGGCACCAGAAGAGAATATTTAGTCACATTACCTGTTTAGATTGTTCTTGACGTTACTGATCTGCATCAAACTAGAATTTGAAAAGTTATCAAAAATCAAAGTTTCTATTGGATCGTGCAATGTGTATTATTCGTATAACCCGTGTTGAATTCAACACAAATCAGCCCAATATTGTCGATATTTGGGATTAACATAACTGAGCAGTCAAAGTTAACATGTACCGCAATAAGAACGCCTCTACCGGTCAGTACACCATCAGAAACTGAACCATTTTTGCGGAAAACATTATAATTTGACGTAAAATTTTTATTACAGGCGTTAGTTAAATTTGTTTCTGTACACATTCTGCGGTAATAAACGGACCAATAATTAAGTTTTTTTTGGTTTGCCTGCTCGGTTTTGATGATTTCATTCATCATTTTGTGCTTTAAACTTTTCAATGTCTTAATTTTCCATAACTTTTCCTGGCTTTCAATTTTCGAACCAAAGTTCTAGTTACCTCGTGAGGTTTCTACACCCAGCAATGTACCAGTTCAATTATTAATTGCGGGTTAATCTTGTCCGCCTCGAAGTGCTCCTGGCAAATTCAATGAACCAACATCGACAATCTAGAGTAAAACACTCGTTCTGAATCGGATTTTAAACTATAATAATTAAGGAATTCTGAAAACAATTAATATAAATACTACTTGCTCTGGCAGTAATTAACACGATTATCCTGTTATCGTGAAATAATAACAATTAAAACGTAATTCCAAAGGTTAATTGACAATAATTCATATAAAATTACTCAAATCGTGCGCCACCGTTTCACATAAAAATAAACAAATTATTTTAAATTGCATATTATTGTACGCAGTATTACGAGTATGTATGTTTAATCAACAATCCAATAAATGTACAATTAAATATTTATAAAATAATTACACCCATCGTCGCGATAGCCATAAAACGTTTATTAAAAATTGAGTCAGCATTTTGAGCAAAGGGCTCGTACTTACGTACTGTTTGCTGGCTCGATAATATTCTAATATATATATTTAAAAAAAATATTATTGTTTTTATTTTTTGTGTATAGATAGATAACCTAATTACCCGATAGCCCAAATATTAAGAGCGACCTCAATTTTGTCATAACAAAGTTTCTGGATTCTGAGATTCTAATCTCAGTATTGGGTATATAGTTTATAGTGGTGAAGGGCACAGCCTATCCGAACGAGAATTGATATATTGATACATTATTACGACGATGTGCTCGCATTAGGTTTACACCTATTGTTTTGTTTACGTGTTTGCATAAGTAACGACTAAATATATTTTAATATATGTTAAACCATATAAATAATTCCCACAATAAACGATCCCAGCATATACAGCTTAGAATAACAAACTACTTTTATTTTGATGTTATTTTTGTTGCCAATTTATTTTTGGTTGTATCGCAGTGTCTGTTCTTTATTTGCCATTAACAAACAAAAACTCTATACATAATTCTTTCTATTTACTATCATCAAACACAAAAAAAAATACTGTACATTTTTATACATACATATATTAAGATCAAGATCAACGTCGTCGCGTACAAAACGTTGATCGCAAGAATATTTTATATTTTTGCAATGAACACAAAGAAAATTATTAATTTTGGTTTTCTTCTAACAATAAAAACGAATTGCTCACCTTATATTTTGATGCAAAATGGAAAGAACAAAATTAACGGAAAACTTTTTTAAAGATAAAAAAAAACTTTCTCTCCAATTTTAAAAGCACGACAAAAAATTATATCAATTTTATATAATAAAACACAATATTTTGACACAAATTTATATTTGAAACTTTTTTGATTGGAACTATATATAGCTGGATGATAAACACTTAATTTATATTTTTTTCTGTATTCACGATTTTATCTTTCGGCACAATAAAAAAATATATTTAAACACCAACGCACACAATATTTGATTTTTCGATCCGTTCGCGATCGCGGAAAAAATAAGACTGAAATGATTTACCTCGAAAAATTTTTGTCTTGCACATTATGAATTGGACATGATGAATACATATATAAAAAAATAAAAACAAGAAATTTATTTTTATTTTTTAATTTATTGAACTTCAATTAATGTTTTATTTTGTCTCTCCCGTCCGCGATCACGATCACGATTTTTTTTTTTAATTTCGTTTCGCGACGCGATATTTTTTGTTATCAATTTTTTGTTTTGTTTTGTATAAAATTGCTGTAGTCACGTGAAGTATTAAAGTACGGTCGTGTGAATATAAATTTGGTTCGTCGTATTCAATCCACAAAATATTTATAGAATTTATTTTTGTATTCTGATTACGTTTGATCAAATTAATAAAAATGACATACTTCCGGATTTATTTAATTTATATAAAGGGTGTTCAAATTTGAGGTATATTTATATTTATTTATTTTTATTGGAAACTAAAGTACATTGGAATGAATGTCGTTAAGTGACCTCCTCTGCAAGCTCGGCAGGCTGTCAATCTTTAAAAAAAAATTGAATAACTTTTTCGCCTAATGACGGTTCAATTAGTGATATTTCCTCGATGATGTTATCTTTGAGTTCTGTTTGACGATTATCCGCACAAACTTTACTCTTCAAGAATTGATTGATTGATTGATTGATTGATTGGACTGTAGAACCAAGTACTTGACAGGTGGTCCCGGATAACGCCGGGCCTATTCCTACAGCCTGTTTACACATAACAATAGGAGGGATAGGAAAGGTAATTTTTTTTTTTTTTTGGGACGGAACGACCCGGTTTCAGACACCTAGCGATCGTACGGCACAACACAATTCTAATCTACTTCTAACTACTAGAGGGAGGATAAAGGCTTAATAGGTTTAATGGATAACGATGGTATTGGTCTTCAACAATTGCTTCTTTAAATCAGCAACCTGAGGGAAAAAGTTTATTATTTCACGTACATCTGAAAATTTCCTGAAATTTAATTCTAAATTAATGCTTTCCGGCTTCCTGAACAAGTTGATTGATTGAATCAGCCCGGTTACAGACACTTAGATAAAATCGATAGTAAGTAACACATTAACAACGCAATTCTAATCTACACAATCTACAATTGGATGCTTCATTTGCCAAACCGATTAACTCCGTAAACAAAAAGTTGATAAAAACTGAGAAAATATAAAAATGGTTTTAAAATTCGTTATAAATTGTAACTTTAGTTATTTTTAGTTTTGTCATTTAATGGTGTTAACACTTATTATTACTGTAATTTATTTTCAATGTATAGAGCCAATCAAGTACGTTGATATTAAAATTTACAAATATTCAAAAAATGGAGTTAATCGGTTTGGCTTGTGAACCATTCCAATTAATATTTCAAAGGAATATTATTTCACCTACATCGGTAGATTTCCTGAAATTTAATTCTAAATTAATATTTTCCGGCTTCCATAATAATATAAACATTTATTAATTTAATCCTAATGCAATTCCACAACTTAAAGTAGAATTTCCTGAAACCATAATTTTTTACATTATATTAAAAATTACTCTAAAATCCATAAGTATTTAATAAAAAATATGTGAGGCATCCCAAAGGCAATGGTACATATTCGATTAATTACCAAGTAATTTATACTGCACTGGACATATTATGCCGAGCATGGCAATGGAGCTTTATCGTTCCTCAGCCAATTTCTGTCAAATATGGTATGCAGAATTGGATTGGCACTATAACATTATGCTCAATGGAACTAGGCCATTTCTCAATAAATGATGGCCAAATTCAGTGTACAAAGCTGAATTTGATGAAATTTTGGGATTCGGATATAACGAATTAAACCAGGCCGCCTCCTAACCTACAACTTTAAAATTAATTTTACAGTGCTGGGCTAGGATTCTAATAAGAAAGGTCAGCTTAAATTGGGATTTTAACGTGTCTTTTTGATGAAGTTCTACAATTCGGCCATTCTGAATGGAACTTGGGAATCATATTAAAAAAATCTATATATTGTCAAATCAGGTATTCAGAATTGGGTGGAGATTTAAAAATGGTATTTAGCAAAGTTTTGGAATTCGACCGTCCTAAGCAATTTATTAATCAATCATGTTCGAATCTGGTATGTTGATCTAAATTGTGACTCCAACATAAATCCCGGATGAAGTTCTGGATCTTTCCATAAAACAAATCCGAAAGCAATCGGAAAATTAACTATCCAGTTTGTTTATTCACCATAGCTGAAACAAACTTCGCTTAACCCGCTAAGAGATGAACCAGTCAAATCCAGCTTCCCAAAACTAAAATTTGCTAGAATTCCAATCCAGCCCAATTCATACCCAAAAATTAATTTATGCATCTTCTGCAGTATACTGTCTAGAAACAGATTACTGAGACATTTTCGCACATCTCAGTCATTCAAAAAAGATCAAAGTTTACGTGAGGTGATGACACGAACGGAAAATAAAACCACGCGGAATGCTTCTTACATAATTGGTGCATGAGCAAGTCATTGAATAGAATTTAGAACTCATAAATACTTGTGTCTGACGTTCCCATGCAATTGCGAACCTGTTTGGAGAAATATTGTTGAGTCAGATAAATTATTTCATAGAAAACAGTGCCAGCCGTAAGCAATCTAAAAAATAACCAACATTAATAGCCCGAGGCACATCAAAGATTTATTTGTCGTTACAACGAAAATTAAAATAAAAACCATTTTCCCTTTGCCATGCCGTAACACATATCGCTCATGACATGAAAAAGAGACACAACTCAAAAATTAAAATTTTGCAGGAGTCGCACAAAATCATAAAACGAAGAATGGCACTTTGTGCTCTATCATTTTCGATGAAGGAAAAATAAAACTGATTTTAATGAGGGATATGGATACTAATATTGCGCATCTTTCTAGTGAATTAACGGAAAAAGTTCATTTTTTTCAGTTGTGTCACCCGTCCATACCTCGGCGATACAAATCTTTAAAACTTTTTCAAATACAAATTTTTACCGCGCATTATTAATAATTATAGAGAATAATAATTTAATTAAATAAATTATAAACCAGTTAAGCAGACTGTAAAAAAAAAAATAATAATAATAATAACACCTATCAATGTATGTACATATTATTATTACAATACATACATGAATTTAAATTACATTGGGGAAATCACACGAGGACTCATTTGAGTTGAAACCGGTTTCTAACCTTAAAAAAAACCATTCACACGCACACACGTCACATGAGTCCCAGCTCATCGATGAATTTCTATGTATGTTTTTTACACAAATGTCGGAAAAAATCACTTTAAAATGTCTTCGCATAGTTCACCCAATATAAAATCGTGTACGTCCACACCGCGGCAACCCCTGCCCGTCTTCCCGATCACCCCACCTATAAAACTTATAATTCTATAGGTAAAGTACAAAGAAACGAAGAAGCTACCGGACTCAAGCAACCGCAATATGGATATGCACATCGAAAATATTTTACACAATAACATAAATGATAAATGGATTTTACACATATATAATAATATATGTATTAAACTAATTATTAAAATAATTATAAATAAAAAGTCAATTATATATACATATTATAAACATCCCCTTTCCTGCCTGCCATCACAATTGCGTGGGTAAGGCAAAAGAATCATGTCAAAAACTTATTTTTGGAATGCATTCTGGGTCAACACACACATTTGTGCATTCCACTGAAATCGTTTTCGTCCGAAAAATAACACTAAAACCATAATAGTAAAATAATTAATATTTTATCAAAAACAATAATTAGTATGTTATATAATTTATATATGTATTATCAAACTATAATGTTTTTTCAAAAATAATTCCGATTTAACTAAGATCCGTTAAAATCCCAAAGACAATACAACCTGTAATTTCTTACACACACATTTGTGTAGGCTCAACTCAAATTAAAATTTAAAAAAAAAAAAAAAAAAAAAAAAAAAATTTGGCAAGAAAAGGGATATATATATATATTTTTTACATACATACGTAATACACACACTCACTGATATATATCATATATCACATACAAATTTGCTCATTCATTTCAAAACAAAAGATATTCGGAAATACAATTCCCATAGTAACAAAAACACACACGCGCGAATACGCCTCGTAATTTCAATGATCCTTTTTATTTTTGATCATCACGATAAAACACACACCGCATTCTTTTATACATACAACAGTATATACAAAAAAAATGTATGTACATAGAAACAAGAATATTTTCTCTTTTACATTTTTAAATATGTATTCTTCTTGTATATACTAACGCAAAGGACACAACTCCCACTCACACAAACGCAAACCGTACCATATCACTACTACGACGATATATTATAAATGCGTTTTTCTTATTACAACAATTAATAAAACACATTTAAATAAATAAAACTAAAATTTAAAATTTAAATTAAAAATTCAATAAAACATGAAAAAAATTAATAAAAACACTTCCCTTAAAAATCCTTTGGAATCGCACAGCAAACACCACGTACACAAAAATGAGTGTAATACACCCACATTGCCGCGCACCACACAATCTTTTTCATCTTTATCAATTATAGCGTTCCATTGGCGTGAGCAAACTACTCACAAGTACTTGTGAGTAGATAACCAATGGAACGAGAAAATTGTTGACAGCAGTAAAACATAACCTAAGTATTTATCATATATACTTTTTTGATGTGTTTGTTGTGATTAGTTTTAAAACGAAAAAATAAAGTATTTTTTGTTTTGCCATGAAAATTGTAATTAAAAGACTTATTTATTTTAAATGAATTAATCAATTATTTTAATAAATTTCTGTTTAAATATAATTTTAGTTTGTTTTTATTAATTTAACAAGCCTTGATTGTCCATGTATTCAAATAATTCTTGTCGGGTTCCACTGTGCTCACTCGGTTCGGATTGTGTGTTATCAAACACAGGGATGTCATATTCTTCTAAATATTCAATGTCACAATAATCATTTTCCGCTATGCATATATTGTGTAAAACGCAATCAGCAACTATACAATTGGTTATAAAACCTAAATTTGGACTTTCAAAAAACTTAAGTCTGCGAAAACGACCCTTCAACAATCCAAACGCATTTTCGACCACTATTCTAGTTGCAGAATGTGAATAATTGAATTTAAGCTGTTTCGCGGTTAAATTCCCAAAATCTTTGTAGGGGGAACTAAGTAACTGGTCTCAGGATACGCTGAATCACTCAGAAAAACACCTCCTGGTATAGTTAACGATGGATCTTTATTAATACGCCTGTAGAATACAGACTTTCGTAACAGTCGAGCATCGTGCATAGATCCTGGTTCACCACAGTGGATGTCAATAAATTTTTTTTCTGCATTTACGACTCCTTGCAATAACACGCTGTAAAACTTTTTTCTTCTATTACAATAGGCATCTTTGTCGCTTTTGGGGGGATTAATCCTAATATGGCTACCATCAATCGCTCCAATTACCCGAGGAAAGCCCTTCAATCTTGAAAAATTTATTTGGTTGGTTTTGATTTCTATTGGTGTTGGCCATACTATATATCTGTGGCTTTCTTTGACGATCCATTTTATAACCCGATAAAGGATTCGGTGAACAGAACTTCTAGTTACATTGAACCTGTCGGAAAGTTGTCTGCAGGTTTCGGTGTTTGCTAAAAACCATAGAGTAATATAAATTTCAGTTTCCGGACCAACTTTTGAGCGTCCACCGTGTTTTAAATTTTGCAGAAATGTTATGCTGTACTGTTCTGAAATAATTAAATACATATTATGATACACATGAATGAAGATATTTAATGTATATTTATAGTTACATACCTATAACTTTCTCTGCAACAGTTCTGGACAATCGGAAATGTTGTTTGAATTGAAGATCGGTATATTTTGGGACTACTTCTAAATAATCTTTTATTCGTGTTCTTTTTACAATTAAATCCTCTTCCGAGTCTGAAGATGAAGGGGATGCCGCGCTTGACGATGTATAAAGTAAACTGGTGCCACTACTAATTTCAACAATTAGTTGAACAAGAACCTTAATACAAAAATACATATTAATAAATAAATGTTAAAGTTTTGTTAGTGTAAAAACTCACTGCATCGATTTCCGAATTATTTTCAGCCATTTTTTGAATATGAAATGAATTATTTATTTAATTTAAGATTTTAAACTGTAATACCATACACAAGTAAACAAAAATATTTTTGAATCTGACATTTCAACATAACCTAAAATTATTGAAAGCCATCTATTGGATTTTTAAGAACTAAAATCCATCTGACGGAAATTTTTTGCGTAACTGCTTTCAACATCTACACCACCATTTGAGTATGAGTAGATGTGAGTAGAAACAAGTACTTGTGAGTAGTTTGCTCACGCCAATGGAACACGACAAATATTAATTAATGTCACTAAAATTAAAATTAAACAAATTTTTATTATAATTTATATTATATAACTATATAACTATAACCGCAATCACTTTAAAATAAAAAATTATATCGCTTAAATCACTTTAAAAGAAATTTTAACTTTCACTACACAGAGAAAGACAAAAACGCGTCTTTCTTCTACGACGATCAAATCGAACTCACAAACTTTACTCTTCAAGAATGGCATTAAATCGCATGATCTTGGTGACCAATTCACGTCTGTTCTTCGAGAAATTATTCGATTATTAAGCTTCTCTTTCAAAAGATCGGTTGATTCCATTGCTGCGTGTGGCAGGTTGCACCGTCACACTAATTTATTTTTATTTTACCATTTTTGTAGGCCGCAATATAAAGAGGCAGCGTTTCATTTTAGTTTTATTTCCCGTATAGCATATGTAATTAGTAGTACATACAAAATTCCTCCCAACAGCGGCCAGTCAAAAACGCGCTGTGAATTATTTTTATTTTTTCTTTCCGGCGTTTCGTATTTGCGTTTTGCGTTATTTTTTAAAGCGTTTCAGCATTTGTAAATACAGTAATATTTGTGTCCGCGTATCTATAAGACACACAAGTAAACAACACATACACAGTTTAGTGATTTTGGGACGAAAATAAAAGCGAAATATGTCGGACAACGAGTTCGAACCAGGTTCCAGCGGCACCACGCTGCAAGCTCAACATTTAAGCAAGACTACGGCGCAAGGACAAATGGCAGCAACAACAGGCCACAGCATCAAACTACCAGCATTTTGGGAGTCGAGCCCTAAATGCTGGTTTTTGTCAGCAGAGATGCAGTTCGACGCGAACCGCATCACTAGTGACAAAAGAAAGTTTGCTTACGTAGTCGCATCGCTCTCGGAAACGCAAGCGCACAAAATAAATTTTATTTTGCATGATTCGCCGTTGGAAAATAAGTACGAGGCAGTTAAACGAGTTGTTATGGAGCGTTACGCCATATCCGAGGAGCGTAAATTGGAGACTATCCTCAGCAAAGTGGAGATTGGTGATCAGCGTCCTTCCAGACCGGGAATTTTCGCCCAAAATCATTAAACAGCTATGGATCAGGCAATTACCTGGTTTCATACAAGCAGCTTTAGTTCCACAGCAAGATAAGCAAGAGGAAGCTCTTGCTTGCATATAGTAGATAAATTACACGAATTAGTTTGCAGTAAACAAAATCGTGTAAATGCATTACAGCAAAATGCTTTTCAGCAACTAACAGGCAAACAGTGTTCCAATAACACAAATTTGGAACAGACTTTTAGTAAGGTAATTGACAGGCTGGACAAACTGGAACATAGTGCAATTTCATAGCACGCAAAATACACACAGCAAGTCTCCTAGGAGAAAAACATTTTCTCCAGGTAGACAACAACATTGCCCGACAACAAACAATCAAAGTACTAATTACTACCAGCAGCACAATACAAATCGGCGTATTGTCCGATTTAGTATTGTCAGCAGCAAACGATACTACTTTCAACACGTACGGTACCAAATTACTCGACGTAGACATCGGTCTATGTCGATCATTCAAACATTCATTTCTGCTATAGCAAGTGTTAATCGGCCCATAATTGGCGCGGATTTCCTTACGAAATTCGGCATTTTAGTGGATCTACGCAATCGCAAACTTATCGATCCATACACTAGTCTTACAATTCACGCCATAACAGCATACGTGAACACACCTACTCCACTTAATTTTATAATCAGCAACGGTTACGGAGCTCTTTTAAAGAAGTATCCTTATTTAACAGCTCCACCGAATTACAATTTACCGGTAGGACATAACATCGTTTATCACATTGTGACGAACGGACACTTACCTTTTTCTCGACCTCGGAGACTCGACTCAATTCGGCATAAATCAGCTTTCCTAGAATTCCAGCACATGGTGGACCTAGGAATCTGCAAACCTTCTTCTTCTCCTGTATCATGTCCGCTACACATGGTAAAGAAGAAGAACAACGATTGGAGACCACGTGGGGATTATAGACGGCTCAACGCGGTCACAATTCCTGACCGTTACCCCACTCCCCACATTCAAAACGTTTCCATGCAACTACATGGATGCAAAATTTTCTCAAAAATCAATCTCGTCAGGGCATATCATCCATTTGGTTTATTCGAATTCACTCGAATGCCATATTTAGACTTCGCAACGCTGCACAAACATTCCAACGTTTTATCAACGAGATAGTAAAAGATCTCGACTTCGTCTTTGTGTACATTGACGACATTCTTGTCGCGTCACAAGACGAAAAACAGCACTTTGAGCATTTGGAACAACTCTTTCAAAAGTTTTCAAATTTTGGCGTCAATTTTAACATCGCAAAATGTGTTTTCGGAACCAGTAGTCTGGACTTCCTCAGTCACAAGATTACCGCTAATGGCATTCTGCCGTCTCAAGAGCGTATTAATGTCCTTTTTGATGGGCACCCTGTACATCCCTCCTCAGGCCGTCTTTCACGCCGATCGCCCTTCACATGGCTGTCGCTCGCCTTTACTTTCTAGTAATTCCTATATCCACTATGGAAGATATGTTCCACATAAGGCCAAGCTGGTCAACCGTCCTGTGAATTGTTAATCGCCAATCACCGCTTCCCATGTCCCTTGCAGCCCTAACAACTGGTGGACAGATATATTTTAATGTTCTATCCAACGGAACTTTATATGATTCTAAGATGAACGCTCGAATAATCACATATCAATCTAGCTAGCATTCGTACAAGTTATTTTTCTTTATCCCGTTTTCTGTGAATCACCAACACCTTCAACATTATCACTTTCATCAAGTTTGCTGCACAACCCTGGGTTACAATCAATCTCCGTTACATAATCAATCGTCCTCACCAGACACCAAAATCATCCTCCTAATGTCATTAGCGATTTCCCAGCACCGCAAACTATCAAGCAAATTCAACAATTTATCGGCATGATTAACTACTATAGCGGAGACTCTTGCTCCAATCAACACGCATTTGGCAGAGCTCCTTAAAAACCCAAAATAGCTCAGCATTGTTCTTGGACTGAAGAATGTCAAGTGGCATTCCTTCAGCTCAATAATAAGTTACAGGATATAATACTGCAAGTGCATCCGTTAGCTAATGCAAAATATAGCATCACTACGGATGCGTCTGGTACAGCAACAGGTGCGGTCTTGCAGCAACTTAACGGCAAGACCTGGGAACCTCTTGGGTTTTTCTCCAAGAAACTCACAGATGCGGAAAGGAAATATTCTGCATTCGATCGTGAGTTACTTGCAATTTATCAAGCAATGAAGCATTTCCGTTACTTTGTTTAAGGTCGTGAATTTACCATTTACACCGACCACAAACAACTAACTAGATAGCTATCTCCTCTAAAATGGAACGTAATCCAAGGCAAACACGCCACTTAGATTACATCGCACAGTTCACAACTGACATACAGCACATTCACGGCAGAGATAACGTCGTCGCTGATACCTTATCTAGGACAAGTGATGACGAACTTGCCTCAGCTGAAAAGCCTTATACAATCGTTACTATCGCGGAGCAACAAGCTCGTAATACAGAACTTACAGACATACTCTCAAGTTCTTCCACTCGTCGTACAGCTAAGTGGAAATTGGAAGA
This sequence comes from Nephrotoma flavescens, assembly GCA_932526605.1. NCBI lineage: Eukaryota > Metazoa > Arthropoda > Insecta > Diptera > Tipulidae > Nephrotoma > Nephrotoma flavescens. The sequence continues at coordinate 161,802,603 of OW052222.1, read as the reverse complement.
ATTGCCACTTAACGATTTAACAGTTTACTGTGAAACATCATCTACAGGCCGTAATCGTCCGTATACATTCCGGAAACATTACGTCGATCCATCTTTGATACTCTACACAATGTTTCACATCCAAGTGTTCGAGCTACACGCAAGCTTGTTTCAGCAAAATATTTTTGGCCTAAGATGAATCAAGATGTTACCCATTGGGCAAAGTCTTGTATATCTTGCCAAAAATCAAAAATACATCGTCACATCAACTTGCCTCACGAGAATTTCAAAATTCCGTCAAGTCGATTTGAGCATATTCATGTAGATATCGTGGGGCCACTCCCACCATCTAATGGATATACACATTTACTCACCTGCGTAGATCGTTTTACACGGTGGCCTGAAGCTTACTGTATAAAAGACATATCCGCAATCCAAATTTTTTTCTGAGCTTATGCAACTTTTAGGCTCACACAGGATTCGAATCACTGCAATGCTCACTAGCAGACCTGGTGTACGGTCAAACACTTAAACTTCCTGGGGAATTTTTTGTGGAACGCATCCACTTACACCTCAGATTACCGCTGACACAGTGGTAAAGCAATTAAGGTCCACTATGAACAATCTCACACCAACGGACACTCGTAAAACTAAACAAAACGACATATTCGTAAACAAATCACTGCAAACTTGTGATTTCGTTTTCGTTCTTACTGACAAAGTCCGAACAGGTTTCGCTACACCATACGAAGGTCCATTCAAAGTGGTACGAAGATTTCGTAAACACTTTGTAATTCAAATCAAAGATAAACTCTTTAATATCTCAATTGGCAGACTCAAACCAGTCTATGAGATAAGGAATACACCTGATCATTCGTCAGGAATCAGCAAAATCGTTCGATTTGACAACAACAGTCCATGCATTCGAATGATTACTTCTCAGCAAGCATAATTTTTAGTTTTCATTTCTTTCAAAGGATGGAAACTATCACTATCAGCAATCTCAACGCCCTACCGTTCTTGAATCGGAACTAGAATCTGCTCCATCAACGTCGAAGCAAAGAAAAAGGATTCAATCAAAATCGGTGGCAACACAAACAACACCGACAACGCTACCATCTAATAACTCCGCTTTGGAGTTTTTTGGAGTTACGAATTCTCAGGTCGGAAGGCGCATGAGCGCTCTCCAATCTGCCAAAAATTCGAAGCAAACAAATAATTCAGTCATAACCAACCATTCAAACAAAATAGACATTTCTTGGTTCCACACGAGATTTGGGTTTGGAGCCCAAAAATGTACAATTCCGTGTGAATTCATCGCAGGTATTTATAAATACTACTTCTTCCACCAGCAATGGAACCCTTACTCCGTAACATTTGGAAAAGGACGTTCGCAATGGGGAGGGAGTAATGCAACGGTCAGTTCCTGCAAACTCAGGAACACCGCGCATAGCATTGCAGAGTATTTTCTGTTTTTAGGAAAATACTGCAATGCGTTCCACAAACGAATTGCCAGCGACACGCTGATCACAGTAATTCGTTTGAAACATTGTTTTCAAATAAATAATTCTTGTTTTTTTTTTTCTATATACCAGAATTAAAAGTGCAATTCAGCAAGCAACATATATATAACCGCAAACCGCAGAGCTAACAGAACACCAGCTAACGGACAAGGATCCTGCATTAATCAAGAAAATAAAACGTGTGTGTTGAGCAATTTAAAATTCAATAAACAAGTATATAAAATTATAAAATTAATTTAATTGTTGTGTTTTATATTATACATAAAATGGGGGATTATAAGTGTTTATTATAATTCATTCCAAGCACGGCAATAGCTAAGAAGCCCCATAATATCTTCCAATTGACTCTACAAAAACTTTCTACACATTACATTGCCACGATGATAAATTCTGCTTTTCTGATCTTGAACAAAACCAGTTTCTTCAAATTTATGAATGATAAGTTTAATACCGCGGTTTGTCGGAGCATTTTCTCTACCGTATTTTGACCGAAATTTTCTTCCCACTTCTGTATAATTTTCACCATATTTAAAATAAGTTTTAATAATGAAAAGACGTTGTTCACTCTTCATTTTAACTAACGGGGATGCGTTGTAAATGGCGAAATATTTAAAAGATACCACAAATTTGAATACCCTTTAGTTGTTGCTGGATATTTGAGAAATGTTGAGACGGCTAGAGATTTGGTGATTTTAGGTACCTAAGCTAATAAGCTAAGATTTAATATTTAACATAAGTCACTAACCACTAAACACTAAAAACACAACAACAATAATTCCCACAATTATTTGTTTTTTCACTTTACTCGATTTACATCACATTTAAATCATACAAATTACACTTTACTCATCACCAGCAAGTTTCCCGCTATTTACTTTCGCTTTTAGCATAGTCCATAGCATGGCGAACCACATTTTCACCATGGTGACTATGCCAGCAGAACGTTCGCAAAGGGTCTATTCCATAAAACTGTTATAAAACTACTAAACTACTACTACCGATACTTAAAGCTAGATGTCACTAATTTAATAACAAATACGTGACTAATTGAAACTAAATTGTCGTTTATCTCCCGTGATCACTCTTAGGCTGTGTGCCAAACTTAAAGTAAATCGTTTATTCCGATAAATACTGGACAGATTTCTCAATCAGTTTGCCATAGAGTTTTTGAAAAATAATTGAATTTACCGAAAAATCTACTTAAAATTAACTTTTACATTTAGTTTGACACACAGCCTTATTTGGCATTTAGCCCAATATGCGAAATCGTAACAATATAGTGGCTTTACAATCGACCACCGCAAGTACTTATAAGTACTTGCGATGTGTCGAGCCAAATGGTCGATTGGAACGCACAAAAAACACGACATGACACGAGTAAAACATAAACTAGAAATTATTAGTTGTCATTTTATGTAACTCAAACTCAAAAGACAAGATGTCGTCCAAAATGTACATGTGGTACCGAAACGTAAAAGGAAGAGCAGCAGCGATAAACTTGCCGATATAAAAAATCAAATATACGCGGAAAAAATCAAAGCGTCTAAGGAGAAGACGAAATAATTGCAGGAGTATATTAGAAATAAAAAAAACAAATGAAAACAAATTAATTTAAATATTTTCTATAGATTTTTATTTTCAAATAGAATCAGGAAACATTTCTTCTAATAGCTCTTGCCTTCTACAATCATTTTGTTCTATAATTAAATTGCCTTCTAACCAAGCATCAGTTGTTGGCCTATTTTCTTCTTCTGCATCTGTCACATCATTGTTATCGATGCATATCTTATGAATCACACAAGCAGCAATGTGTCAATTTACAACAAAATCGATAGATATGTTGTCACTAATTAGCCAGTGAGTATGCCTCAACCAGTCACGACATAAGCGTTTAAGCTACACGCCGGTTGGTTGCTCCACTTCTGTTAGTGCTACAATCACCAAAATTGTTAGGCTTCTCATCACAAATCAACAACTAACCTCTAAAATTTTGGTAGTCGTACCGCTCCCTTAAATGGTCCAAACGGAGCACAACCTAAGCTCTTAAGTTTTGACTGGATGAGGTTTAACACGTACTACGCAAATATGTGCGGAACTAAAACTAATATCAAATGTGTTTGATATTTCTCGAAATCTGTTTTTATTGGCCAGGTACCAAAGAGTTACATGAATCCTTTTTTCTGCACTATTTTTTTCAATGCCACCTCTACTTTTTCTCTTCATAGTAAGAGAATCGTTATCTAAAAAAATACAATTATCAAAATCATATATACAAACATAAACAGTTTGAGCTTTAACACAATTATAATTATTTTTATAAATTACCTATTAATGAATTCATAGTCCTTTTTTGTAGTCGAAAATGGCTAACAAATTCTTCGTTAGAATACTTGTACCCATGAAATCTTCTATCTTCACTCTTCTTGTTTTTCGTAAACCCTCATCCGATGAGGTCGAAGATGAATCGGACCAAAACAATTTTAAAAGCTCTGCCATAGATGAATCAGATGTATTGAGTAGCTGTACAAATTGGATACGAAAAATGGGATATCTATTTAATTTTACCTCATTCATAGTTTTAAAGAAAATTAAAGAAAATTTAATATTTTTGACATATAAAATTGACGATCAATCACCAAGCGGAAATATTTGACGTAACTGCTTGCAACTGCTCGTGAAAAAAATGTAGAGCAGTTGCGAGTAGTTAATTTAATAAAGACAAGAACATAAAGTGCTCATATAAGTGCTTGTGGTGGTCGATTGGAAAGCCACTAATACTTTAAATAATCTAATCGGCCGATTTTGATTAAATGGTCAAAATTAAGTATTAATTGTTTTCCAATCGACCACCGCAAGTACTTGTATGTGCAAAAAATGTGTATTGGCTAAAGTGTCGATTGGAAAGCACAAAAAATGACAAAAGCAAAACATAACCTACAAATGTGTAGTTTATTTGTGATAACTTTTTAATAAAAAAATATCTATACCGAAATTTTATTAGCGCTTCACATACGACATTTAATTATATTTTTGACAGAAAAATCCTACACATCACTTAGCGGACAAATTTATCGTAACTGCTTTCAACTACTCATAATAAAATTGTAGTGCAGTTGTGAGTAGTTAATTTAGCAAAGACAAACACCATAAGTGCTTATAAATACTTGCGGTGGTCGATTGAAAACCAACTGTGCCTATTCATATAGTGGCGCAACACGATACGTTTCTCTTTTCTCTTTATTACCCCTTCACCTACAAACGAAATTTTAAAATGGGATTTTTTTGCAAAACGTTTGCAGCAATAATTTTATGGGCGACTCACTAACCAAACGAAAAAGCAAAAAAAATTTTTGGAATGATTTGTTTTTGTTTTTACGTGATCAGTATTGTTACGATTTTGCCCTGTCAAATCCGGTTTGTATCACTGGATTGTGAATGTGTTATAGCATTTGAACGGTTACAACACCAATTTTCATAATTTATACCGCTAACGGAATATTCATGAAAATACTGGAACAAATCGCTTACAGCTAAACTCCATGGTCCACTGTCCACTCTATATCAACCCAATCCTTGACGACAATCCACTCCATCACTGCTGGGGAGCTACGCGTGTTTTCCATATTAGGCACCTCCTCAGCTCATATATCTCTTCATCCATACCATTACAAACAGAGAACGCCCGATTTGACCAGCATCCCATAAGTGATATTTTCCGCCTTCGACGGTCCGTCACGATTTTTATTTTTCAATGACAATTCGGATTTTTTTTAAAAATTAATTGTGAGTGGTGAAGGTCATTTTCACTTAAGTGGACATGTAAAAATACAAAACAGCCGGTTCTGGGCAGTAGAGAATCCTCAAATAATTAATCAATCACCATTACATCCACCCTTATTTTCTACTAGTTCCTATATTGAAACGATCTGAAACATTGAAACCTTTGTTGCTCGCCCTTACTTTCTACCATTTCCTACAACCACTATAGGAGATATGTTTCTCACATATCCTTTTCATCCATGTTCCGTTACAAAACACATAAGCTGGTCAGCCTTCCTGCGAATTGTTAATCGCCAATCACGGCTTCCCATGTCCCTTGTTGCCCTAACAACTGGTGGACAGATATATTTTAATGTTCTATCCAACGGAACTTTATATGATTCTAAGGTGAACGCTCGAATAATCACATTTCAAGTACAAGTTATTTTTCTCTATCCCATCTAAACGTAGCTGCCACAATTGAGTTTCTTTTTTTTTCTGTAAGTGATCAACACCTCCACCATTATCATTTTATTATCAAGTTTGGTGCACAACTCTGGGTTACTGTCGTTCTCCGTTACATAAGCAATCCTTGCACCAAACTCATCCTCACCAGATAATTCGTCGTCATCTTCACTCACCATGAACACCTCCTCTCCGACTCCCACTAACCAACCAATGATTCAATACCCGGCGTCTATTCTGAATCCGGTTGAGCATCCGAAACCCCAAATAGTTCGTTTCTTTCTTCCTGAACTGTGGCAATGTCCCGGTTGAATTGGTCATCATTTTAGAGGTGGCCCAGCTCATTCTCCTCATCTACTGTCTCCTTGCCAACACTCGATTCCATAAAGCTGCTAATGGTTCCTCCCAACCAATAACATCTACTCCATGACCTTCATCTTCCGGACCCACTTATACGAACAGTCATATCAAACATCTGCTCACCACTGTTTTCTGATGAATGCTCGACTATCTGCTCCGTGTCGTCACGGTCATCATTTTGTTTGCCAAATACTTTTTCTACCGCTTGATCCAATTTCCTCTCGATGTTTTCATTGACTATTTGATGTCATTAATTGTTTCATTTCTTTACTTTGTTGATCAAACAGATTGTTGATCCATTTGATGCGCCAAATATGTATTGTTCTGTTTGTTGCGTCTTTTTACTTTGTTAATCAACTTTTTGATTTTGACGATTAATTTGTTGTGTCAAAAGACTTATAGTTGTCATTATTTGCATTATTTTATCTAGTTTTTTCTGTATTACCTCTTCGAACTCATAATTATCCGTCGTCTAATCCTTGTTTCTACAGCGCTTCTGGAGCCTTGCAAAAATGAATCGAGAGATGTCGAAAATATTAATGTGGACACGAATCAGAAAGATTAGATCACCGTAGAAAGGCCATCGTGTGTATCTCCTAATAAGATAAACGTTTGTGATGCTATACAGATGAAGAAACAAGTGAACGTGTTAAAGGATAGTCCTGAAATGAACAAACGAATATCCCGAAGACCTGTGTATCTCAACGATTATGAATGCGAAAGACATATGGCATTTTTCCCTGGAATGCCACAGACTCTATCAAAATGTATCTGGACGAAAAATGAAATTGGGATGTTGTTAAGCCTGAACGTGTGGGCACTTATTCACTCGTAGCGAGACTTGTCACTATTTACGTCTATTGAAGTCTGTAGCTGTTAAATTATAACTCAAAATGCATCATATAAATGTTGCCAGTGCTTTTTTTCATGAAAATCTCTCCGTGAAGACGTGTTTATGAAAGTTTATGAAATGAAAATCAAACGCTGACTACTGTCTGGTACATTCAACGAGAAATAGGTCTACGATCGATCCAATTGAAATATTTGAAGGCAATTTAGACACGATTATGATTTCCAAGAATCCGAAAACGCGTCACAGTAAACATATGAACATCAAGTTCCACTTTCTTTGAGAGTTGATATGGGATGGAATTATTAAATTGGAACATGTTTGCAATGAGATATTTATGCAGGGTATTAGTGAAGAGTGAGTATTAGTAAATTGTGTATTATTAAAATTCAGGGGTCAGCACCTGAAGTGTAACCAATTGAAAATGCTGTAAATTTGTTAACTTTGTAAGCCACTTTTAACACGGATAATAAGCATCGAGTCTGTCCGAAAAGGCTTCACACGCAGCACGAACGTGGTCTAATGGTATTTTATCCCATTCTCGGCCAAGACCAATATTTAAGGTGTCAATCGTCTCATATTTTTTAGTTAATACTTTGGCCTCCAGAATGGACCATATGGAAAAATCCATTGGGTTTAATTCTTAGGAATATGAAGGCCATTGTTGTGAAGAAATGAAGGTGGGAACTTTTTCTTGTAAAAGACATTGGGGTTCATGGGTTGGGGTGGACTACGTTGGCGATGTTGTTATTTTTAGATGCCCGCCTCCATGGCGTTTTTTAATGCTACCAGTATCATTGTAACTATTTTGTATGTATATTATTATATATTTAATGCACGGTACACGCTACTTTCAGCTTGTTAAAAAAAACACATCTCTTCTCCTCAGCTCCCAAATCAGTTCTTCTATTTTATTCATCCCTTTCCTTATACAAAATTCATCTCACCATCTGGTGTTCAACCTTAACACTATTATTAAAGACTATAATACAATAGCACTTAATAACTTAACATAAAACTTAACGTACATACATAACAGTAACGTGTAGTAGTCCGATGCAGAAACATTTTGTGCACATGTAAGTGTCGTAGCCCACAATGGCTGGTTGCGACTTTCCAGCCAAATACAAAGCAATAACACTGTTGCGTTTTAATTCCATTTCGGTAACTGTTTTTAACTGCGTCGTAAAACGATACGCTTCCGTAGGCTGGTAAACAACATAACAGACTGACGCTTGTCAAAAAATGAGCGTGCTGTTATTAGCCGTTTGGTTGCTACACCCTTGTATATGTCATTATGTAGCATTTCTGACAGTTAAATAGCATAAAACTCTTAGTATATCTTCCAGCACTAATTAAGAGTTTCGATTCAAAGAGTTGAGCATTTCGTTTTACATCCGTTAATTTTTCCAGGTTTTCTTCTTATTCGGATACAACGTAAAAATGTGATTCTTATTAATATCAGTAATTTCAGTTTAATTCAGTCAATCGGTGCTGTAACTGATGTTAGACTGGAACAGTTATTATTTGTCAATTTTTTTAATTTTAGATTACTTATTCTTATATATAACATAAGTCCTTACCTTTTAAAAGAGTAATGCCCTTACAGTTTGGTCATATGGTGCGTTTATACCACAGGTAAAATAGCAATGCTAAACGCAAAAAAAAAAATATACATGTAGTTGCAACAAAATACTAGATTTGCTGAATCATAATAATGAGAACGGAATCTTCTAAGAATAACAGTTATTTATAAAAATTAATACATATTCGTACAATAATATGATCTCCCAAATATTTGTGCTAAAGTTGAAGACGTATTGCCACAAGCTATTTATTTCTTTCAGCATATATTCTGCGATTGTACATTCAACCTTCAACTCATCAATCGTCCAAAGATGTACATAAGTTTGGCGGAATTCAAATAGGTAAATTATTGAATATTTATATCTCGTCAAAGAAATAATATTGTATTTCATCGTAATTTCTTTTTGTAACAAACAATATTTTCAAAACTTTGTTGTTGCTATATAATGAAACCTATTGTGTTACCGAAAATTATCGGTTGTATGATAATGTGTAGTGAATTTTAACTATCTAATATTGCTAATCTATATAGTAAACCGATATTCTGCAACATCACAAACATACATTATGTATTTACGTATAAGCGTTTGTAAAAAATGTGTAATAATCTTATCTGAGTGATAATTTTTTGGTATCCAAAATTTTTATCATGATTGAATAATACATTATTTTTTAATGAAATTTTGGGTTATTCTGGATGCTGTATTTTAATCAAGGTATGAGCTTACCAACACTATCTGGCTATTATCCAGAATAAGTAATAACCCAAAATTTCATATAGAAATCGCATGTATACGTTAAATACAATCAAATTTGAGGTTACGAAGGGGTTGGGAATTGTGTAGCGAATCATTAAAATTCGCTAAGGCATTGTGATTATACTTTGATTAGTTCAAAGTATGTACAGTGAAATCCCGGTATAACAAACACCGCTTATAAAAAACCTTCGGTTTTTACAAACTTTTTGTCTGGTCCATTAAATTTGCGAGTCAAATGTATGGAAAATACATCGGCTTTAACAAACTTCGGTTATACATAACACTATAACAAACCATTTCTTAATTTTCTAATTGCATTTTAGTGCAAAAAAAACTCGGTTATAACAAACGTCTGGAGTAACAATAATGAATAATGTCAAAAATGAACATGTTTATAAAAATACTCGCATGGTATGTAAGTATTTTGTTGATCAACTACATACATAGACTCATTTTACACTATCTACCGTGGACACTTGACGAACACACACATTTCTCTCGCTCTCTCTGGCTCTAAATTTCATCAAGGGTTTTGGCCGCTTCAAATGAGGTTTCATCAACACTGAGAATCGACCCCAGGACCTCCGGTGGTCACTGAAGCAAGTATGCTGACCCCTTTGCCACCGGGGCGTCAGAAACACATTCATTTGTTTAATACATAGATAAATTACATAAATTATAATTAACACTCGGGACAAAGAGCGTACACACACCTTTCACCATAATTTGATAACTTTCTTCTTTTTTGATCTAAAATGATTGCACACGCTTTTATTGGCAAATGTAAATATTATAGTGTTGCGCCTTATATCCCATTAAAATTTAAACAACTGTTAATAGTAACACAGAATGATTTTGTGTTTAGCAAGTTCATTTATCTGAAATTTAATTTCGGTTTGAAATTTTCAAACGTAAGTTTAACGTCGTTTAATGATATTTAACGTCCTCAAATTGAGTATTGATTTATGATTTTATTTTATTATGCCATCTAAGCCAATAAAATGAAACGGACGGCCGTTTCCCTTGAAAACAAATTAGCCATTTTAAAAAAGGTCGATGAAAAGAAATTGAGTTACGATAAGAGGGACTTTCGATTGACCTGAATTAACAGAATGGCAATTGAGTTGCTATTCAGATAATTGAGTTACTATTTACTTAATTGAGCTACTGAAGTGAATTGGGGGTTCGAATCGCTCCTCTTCATTTTTGATAAATGTCAAAAAATCATTTTAAATTTAAAAAACGCTAACACACTTTTAAAACAAAACGCGGAATGAACGCAAAACCAATAAATGACAAAAATACAACAAAAGCGACCTATTTGATTTAACTACACGAGCAAAATATCTCTTCAGTTAATTCAGTAGCCCAATTTTTTAACTGAAATGAAGAGGTGCAAATCGAACGCTCAATTCACTTCAGTTGATTCAGTTAATTCTGATAATTTTGTTAATTCAGGTCAATCGAAAGTCCCTAAGATTGGCTCACATTTCAAAATTTCGAAGTCAACATTCGCGGGGATCGTTCGAAAACGCGAAAAGCATGAACAAGCTGCGAGAGTGAATTCATTAAACGGAATAAAACCAGAACAGAAGAATACCGAGAACTATAAAAGGCCGTTATACGAGTTATTTGGCTCAAGTCAATGAGGCATGCGAGGGAGAATATTAGTGGTGTTCTATTTAAACAGAAAGCCTAGAGTTTGCAGAAAAACTTCAGATTGTTGATTTTCGTTCCAGTGACGGATGGTTAAACCGTTTTAAAAAAAGTAATGGAATTACATTTCACGATGTAGTTGGTGAAAGTTCATCTGTGTGTCCCGAAGTATATTCAGACTGGATGAAAAATAAATTACCGCGTATATTACAGAACTACGAGCACCGAGAAATGTTTAATTTGGACGAGACGTCTCTATTCTACAAATTAATGCCGAATAAAATTCTCGCGTAAGGAGCGCGTGATAATTCTATTAGGTGCCAACTCAGATGGATCTGAAAAACTACCCATCCTTCTTGATTGCATCGGAGTGGGAAAAATATGTAAAAACTTTAGATGGTAATGGGACTCTTAAATGATTTTTTGACAAAATTCAAAAATGAGTTGGCGATAAAGTTCTAGAAAATGGCTAATATGGATGGAATTTGAATGGAGGGTTAAGTGCCCGTGAGATCAGAATTGAAATATAAAAAATCCGCTTATAACGAACTTGGTTTGTTATAACCGAAGTTATATGTTTATAACAAACACATGTTTATAACAAACCAAAAGGGCAGTCCCTTGGGTGTTTGTTATACCGGGATTTCACTGATTTTCAAAATTTTTGTAGTTTGGTCACTGCAGTCTGATGGTACGACCGAATTTTTTAATACAAAAAATTCAATGTTTCATTAGTTCGAAACCAAACCTCCAAAGTCATGGCAACCTCACCTTGATTTTTTAATGAGCATATAATGGATATTGGATATTTACAAGAAGAAAAAAATATCCGCGAGTGTGATTTAATAATTATATATAAATACTAGGCCAATGAACTTACAGTAACAGTTGAGTTGTAAGATGTAAATGATGAACTGATTCCGACTGCCGCAAGCTACTCGAAAATTTATAGTATCACAAGCGAAACCAATTACTAACTCAAATACATACTCAAATTAGAAAAGCGCGCATACAAACTGAAACAAAACCGTTTTCTAAGTGCGCTCGGATTTCGCGAGTACCAAAATATAATGCTCAGTATGTCCAAGTTGGATCCGTTTTTTCATCTGATATCTTTAATACTAGCAAAATGTTGCTTAAGAACCTTGTCAAACAACCTTCATACAAGTAAAACCAAACTTATGGTTTGATTAAGGAGTGACAGTCATCATTAAATGAATGAGACTGAAATATAACTAAAGACTACTTCTATTATAAAACATTAAAATCAGAAATAGAGAATTAAAAATAAATAAGGCTTCTGTCCTTTCCGTGCGACAGGCGAAATTTTAAAATGTATTAAATAGGACCGATAAGGTTTCTCCTATTAGAGCAAACAAAGAGTAGAGAGGAGCAATCGCATCATTAAAGAACGCAATGGCACCCTGCCTCGATTGAATCCCCGCAAAAATTCAAAAACAACAGCATATTCAGTAAGTCATTCGTGCTCCTTAGCTGATGACTCAATGATATCATGGATAGTTTCGAACCACTGGACCAAACTGTGATACGTCTTGCTAAAGAGTAAACAAAAGTAAGACGAAAATCGTAACAACATCGACAAGTATCTTCGGAACAACCTTGTGACTGCTGGAAACAACTTCAGGTCAGTCCTAGTATCGCGGCCGGATATTCTTGACCCAGTCAAGATTGTTGAAATCGAAACATTTGTTGTAGTTCTGGAAACTTGCACTACATAAAGCCGGACTTCTTACCGTGGATTGCGAGGAGCGAGAGCTGGATCATGGCTATCTATGTTACTAGAACATTCTCCACATTTCAGGAAAACGGCGTACGATCGGTATTGCTATTGGCTACAATTAAAGCTACTAAGAATCTATTTAGAATTCGCATGGATTTCAAAAAATCATCTAAAATATAGAATAAAATGAAAAAGGAACGACACGAAACCTACAAAGCGGCATGCATTACCCAGTAGCCGTTGGAGTTGACGCAGGCGCTAAATGAACTGATCATTCAATAATCCGGAATTAAATAGTTATAAATAGAAACGAATACTAGAAGCAGAACTAACGTCTAACGTACACCAGCAAACAACACAAACGTCTACCTTTGGCCGCCGTATCCGTATGCAAATAGGAAATTTTAATATCAGACCTCTTAAGAGAGAAGCGGTTCAATATTGCAACACTACGCCTCAGTGAAGTCAGAAATAACGTACAACATAGCAATTTGGAGACGTATTAACGACAGCACGAATAAAAAGCACGAATAAAAATCACTAATTTCGAAACCGAAAATATAGAAGAAGAAGAAATAACAGTAAAATTTCATAGCACATACTGAAATAATTACAAAATATAGTGTGTGGCATGGACATTGGATGTCAATTATGTATAAAGAGGCACTAGATTCCGCTATAAATAAAAATGGATAAAAACTCATCAATCACTCTGTCACAAATGAGATATTCATAGGAAGATCAAGTTCCCGCACAAATATATACATCAATATACCTGAACATGTAAGAAGCAAGCACCATATCGATCTTGTATTGATTAACAAGGAATGCCCATCCTCCTTACAAGATGTCAGAGCAAAAATAGGAGCAGATGTACACAATAATCACCAGCATATATAGTTATAGCAATATTCAAGGTCAAACCAGCAGAGATGAAACGTACCAGAAATAGTCGGAGGATATTCAAGATTAAAAGATTCATAGTAACACAATCAACACCTCCAATGAAACGCTCCACTCAATCTCCCAATTTACGAAAACAGGACAATCGGTCAGAGATGGGAACAAATAGTAGAAACATAAAAGCTAAATTAAGGAAGAGCCACGAGACTACGGTAATAAATCGAAAGAAATACGAAGACATAGTTAAAGAAATTATGAAAATGTCAAGAAACGATCAGACTTTATAAGTTGGTTTCAGGCCAGCACCTGGACGAAGCTGCACAGATTACATCAACTGAATTCGCATTCGATTCCATCGACAGAATTACAATGTGAAAGGCACTCTGCGAAATAGGTATTCCAAAAAAAAATCAAACTCATCAAAGAAATATACAGGAACAGGGATGTTGCAAATAGAGTTTAGATAATACAAGGAAGGGAAGCATACAGTGTCAAATATTATAACATGCGAGGAGTCGGGCAAGGGTGTGACTATTTTCCCTGATGTTCCTAGTAGTTCTGAATACTTTCATCCGGAACCTGAATGTCGGCTAAATGAACACAGATGATATACACCAATATACAATCATGAAACCATTGGACATGCTGACAAGTTCGTACACTGTGGTTGTACTGTAGCGAAAACAGGCGGAATAGCAGAAGACATTAGTCAACGCATGGGTGTTGTGAAATAATGTAGGATTTTGATGACCTCGTCCCTCATGTGTACAAATTTCGAAAATTGTGATAAATTTCTCGTCTTTTATGTTAATAAGGTCGAAGTGTTGCATTTCCGTAGGATACGTTGGAATTGGTGCCTCCTAAAGTTGTGGTTTATTTGGATGGCGATCATACTTATTTTAATTGCATTTCATTATTGGCCAGTCTAATCTGCGTAAAATATTATCTTTCCAGTATTTGTTCCCTATTTTCTTTGGTATTTCGATGTGCCCTTTTGAGTTCTTCCTATATGATTCTGTATTTCTTATCGAAATTTCTTGTAGCATTTGCAGATATTTTTAAGGAATTTTAATTCCATTTAATATTGTTGGGTGTAGTTTTTCTTGCAAGTGACTGATGAGTTCTTCCTTCGTCTGACCCCCTGACAAGGAGATGTTCTAGTGTGATTCTTCATAAGCGTACATTCCGTTTCCCTCACGTTTATCGGGGCTTCGCAATGTGGGATAAGTTGAGTGCAGTCTTCTTCTACACTATGTATGGTGACATCGCTTGACCATGTAAGCTCGTCCACCTCCAGTTTCAGCTGTACACTATTTTATAGTTGTACCCTTACAATCTCGCTTTCCATTTCTTCAGTTTGCTGTTATTATTTCTGAGCGAATGTTAACGGTTGATGATCGGTAAAAAGAAGAATCTTAAGTTTCTTAGCACCATAGAGATAATTTCTAAGGTTATCTAGAGCCCAAACGATCGGTAACATCTCCTTCTTGTTGGTAGCGTAGTTTTTCTCGGTTTTATTGAGTGATCTAGATATGTACGTTATTGGTTGATTCTTGCCTATGTCGCCTTGCGAGAGTACTGCCCGATACTGTGGTTAGACGAGTCCGTCGTTAGTATAGAAATGGTTTCCTCAAGTCCTGAAATATTAGTAACTCTGCTGCAGATTGTAGAAGCTACAGATGTTGAAATGCTTTCATCTCTACATCGTTTAAGTTTATGTTCATTTTTTTTTTTTTTTTTGACTGGCTACCTGTTATTTGTGCATTCTCCCATTTTGTTAGATTTGTCAAAGGTTTCGTGATCTTAGCGAAGTCCTTGATGAAAAACGCCTGTAGTATATGATTTTAATCCCAGGAAGCTTTTCATTCATTCAGATTCTCCGGTAGTTTGAATTTTTGCACGCCCATCACTTTCTTTGGATCCGTTCTTATTCCCTTATTCGTATTATATACCCCAAGAATTCCTTTTCTTTTAAGAAATGTTGTTTTATCTAAATTGACCCGGAGGTTTGTTTTCCATCGTGTATCCAGAATTCTTTGGACATATTTCAAGTGCTCATTTTCGTCTCCTCCCCCAAATTTGATTATGTCGTTGTTGTATACAAAACTGTACTCCAATAAGACATCATCGGTTATTCTCTGGAAAATCGTGGGCACATTCTTTAATCCAAATTGTAGCCTCATGAACTCGTGTTTTCGTTCATTCCCGAGAATGATGTCTTTGGCAGTTTGGTACATCTTCTTCTTTCATTTTTATGTGACGGAATCCCGGAAGCCTATCGTTGTTAAGAATCTGGAGCTACCACGATTTGCGATTGTGTTGGTGATATTTGGTATTGGACAGGTGGCAAATATGGCGACTGCATTCAAACTTTTATAATCTATGACCATCCGATATTTTTTCACTCCTGGCGCATCCATTTTTTTCTCCATAACCTAGATCGGTGAGTTATAAGAGCTTTTGGTGGCCTTATAATGCCGTCGTTGAGAATTTGCTTTATTTGTTTGTCCATTTCCGCCCTCATGTTAATTAGGTATGGATATGACTTTATATAGATCGGCTCGTCAGTTGTAGTTTTAATTTCGGCTCTAACATTTGTTTCGATGGTTGGTCAGTCTCCAATAGATCCAAAGAGTGGTAGAAATTTACTTAGCAGAGATCTTAGCTTTGATTTTGTTTCATCACTCATGTGATTGTTTTTTGTTTCGATGCTGTCCTTCATCCATCTTAATCGATTTTTCTCGTATTTGCCGATCCATCAAAATACATTGGTATTGGTTGCTTCGGTGGTCTTGCAAGTGGTGTTCCCAAATTTTGTCCAAGAAATCTAATGAAACTAACAATGCACTTGCTCTCAATTTCTAGAATATAGCGATTTATTCTACCGCCTGGGTGATATAAGCATTATCAAATCAAGGCAGCGCAAGTGTAGATAAAAGAGCGAATAGGTGATGAATTTCAAATAAAAGTGCCAACGTCTGGTTTCAGAATCATGAAATTAAAATCAGAAAAGTCGAAGTTCACAATTAAGAAACTCATTCTTTAATAGCACATTTCAATAAATGGCCAATCACATGGTTAACGCAAAATATTCAATATTCATATTTTGTCGCGTCAGAGCGAAAGAGCGCGTCATTTTTTTATGGTCTACTTAAGCCGTCTTACTTTGGTAATTGTTCAACAACAATTCCATATAATTTCAATCCAGAATGAAATATGTATTTCATTCCACAAAATCGGTTTTCATAAATCTGACAAACCATCCACCGTAACATATTTCGGAGAGTACTCGTGTGGTATTTTGTATGCCAACTGTAAGTAAAGAAGTAAATTAATTGAGATTGTATCTTTACTTTACGAACTGCCATCTATAATAAATATTTATAAGTTTATGTCATTTATCCACATAACAGTAGTTCTATTGTAATCAATTGAAAAGCATGATTTTGACGTAAATATTAAAAACATAACCTTAAAGATTACGAGTGAAATGTTTACTTGTGAATTATTATATTTTTAACAAATATAATTACCAATAAATATTATTTTGAATTTTCAATAAAGTTCTAGAGGTTATTATAAAGTTAAATTTAAAAAATGGCATCAGATTCCAAACAAGTTTGTGCAAAAATACCAGATTTTGTGAAGAACTATCATTATGCCGCCGACCGCCTCAAAGAAATTAAAACCTTAATTCATGACATCAATAATCCTAATAATACTAAATTAGTGTTTCAAAATTTACCGCGGCATATGAGACGCCGCACCATGACCCATAATGCCAAACGACTACCTCGCAGATTTAGACAAGCACATACGGCACAGATGAAAAAAAGTGGGCTACCTCAGAAAACAAAACGGCCATCGAGAAAGTTTCGCCGGAAACCTTCGAACATGATGAAAGAGTATATTCGGCGCCAGCGGCGGTATGTTTGGCTTGAAACGCATATATGGCATGCGAAGCGATTTCACATGACCGAAAAGTGGGGCTATAAAATCCCACTTGCACCATGTGATAAAAATTTTCGAGCTTGTTATCGGGCAACCAAGAAGCATGCCCTTTTACAGGACATCTCTTATTTCGGATGTATAGAAATTTTAGGCACTATTTATGAAATTAAATCGAAATTTGAGCAAATTACTAGTCTAGAATGTGGGAAAAGTATAACAGCAAAAATTTACATAGATGGAATTCGAGAAGGTCAGATTGAAGTATTTAAACGAAACTCCTACCCTTTGTACGCAATTGGTAAGATAAGCTTTTTCTGGAGACCGTCTAGTATTACCGACAAATCACGTACATTGTGGATTTTTAGCCACCCAGCTTATTACAAAGAAATATTGAACGAATTGATTGAAGTTTTCCAACTGCAGTCCAATTTGATCGAGATAGAGCAAGAAGAATCAGAAGATTCAACAAATACCCCGAAATATATTGTTAAAGATTACAAATTTAACAGTACCCCAAAGTATACAAACACCGATACGGGCATTGTTCTTACTGAATTAAAAGATACCTTTAATCGTTTCCGGTTAACGGGACCCCAATCTCAACATGTTCTAAATTGTGCGCTTAAATGCAAAAAGACTGATGAAAATTTGTTTTTTGCGGAACAATCGAATTTTTGGAACGAGTTAAAGAATATAACTTCACCATCTGAATTGCCACCAAATATGATTTTAGGCCTTACTATTGAAGACCCTCGGTTAAATCGACCCAAATGTCGGACGCATCCAGTTCAAGTAGTTACTAATTTCAATAATAATTTACTTACGATTCCCGAGAATATTAATCACAGCCAAATTTGGAATGAAAATTTTCGTCAAAGTTTAATTGAAACGATGATGCCAACTTATAGATTTTGTGAACTAAGAAATGAACAGTGCCTAGTGCCTGGAGAACGATGTGAATTTGAGAATGCATTACAAGGAGTAACTGTGCTTTTGGTACAGAGACCTGGAAATCAAAATTCCAAACATAAACCGATTGGATATGGCTGTGGTTGGGACATTATAATTCCGGCTGGCTATGGGGTAGTAACTTGGATGTGTCTCGTGATGTGGGGTGCCCGGGCTGGTGGTCTTCGGGAAGCTCGGTCAATTAATCGGGAAAACGGGTACGACGAGTTTTTGCCAGATACTAAGGCCGGATCGCTCGAAAATGAACGAAGACACTTGGAATTAAAGGAATTGTGAGTATTAAAACATTACTTTAACGTATTCCCAGTATTCCATTAAACATTTTTTGTTTTGAATTTTAGATATTTTCGAAAACCGCAAAACAAACGGTTAAATTACACCAAATTCGCAATAGCGAGTCCCTTTAAATGCCCTTGGCAACAGCTTATCAAGGAGTGGTATCCAACAGTGAATGATCCAAAGGTTTTTGTTATCCGAAATTTCAATTTACTCGAATCATTACAAAATGTACTGAACGGTAAAATAAGCATTCAAAATGTTAATTTACCCGAAAATAGTTTAATTCCGATTTATTTATCGCTCGAATCTCGTGGCAATTCAAAAGATTATGCAATAATTTGTATACCATCGAAGCGTGATTTAAAAACAAACGTAAAGTTTCGTAAATTCATGCGAAACGATCCCATTCATGTGGAACCATTGCGACCTGATCAAAACGAAATCGAAAGAAAAGCGCTACGTAAAAATCATAAAAAATTATTAAAACGATTACGAAATCGTCGTATTCGTGAAAAACGCAAAAAGCAAGAGAATTCAAAACTTCGAGTATTGATAAGGAAACCGGAAACCAACCAACTAATAGCCAAACAATTTAAAACCATGTGTCGTCTATGGTTAAATGATGAATCGCCTGAAACAATACGAAATCAGTGTTCACGGGAGGTATTTGGATATTTAACCCAAGCAGAATATTCGTTCACCGACGGCAAAGGTTCTGGCATTGGTTACATAACATCACAAGGGTTTAAGACTTTTATTGAATTTTATGAAAGGTACCAAAAATATTGCCGCAAACAATTTATGGTGCTGGTGCGTAACCCTGGGACGAGAAACTATCGGTTTGGTATTGTAAGAATAAGAACGTTATAAATCTGTATAAATAAAAGTTACACAATTTGTGTTTAAAATTAAAATATATATTTGTTGATATTATCTTGATATAATACGGCCAAATAATAATGTATAATAAATGTTAATTAAAGTTAATAATAATACTTTGAACAATAATATTATAAGACGGAATTGTATTGTGTATCTACAAATCATGCAATTACTACATCAAATTTAAAAGTAGCTCGGTTAGTGCTTGATTACACATGTAACAAGTTCATTTTCTTGTAGAATTTAAAAATAATACAGTTTAAAGTATACAATTTGCTTTAATAATATGAATATGTAGTAATAAAAATAGTTTGCTAGTGGTTTACGTTCTCAGAAGAAATAATTTGAAATTGAAGCTAAAAATTTAAGATTTACACATATAAGTTATGATTATGGCGACCTACGATTTTAAATTTATTGTATTTTACTTGTTATCATATGTGTACGTATGTGTGTATGGAAATTTAAAACGTATGATAGCTATTTTAGATATTTTATTTATTTATATATTAATTTCTTATTATTATAGATACATTATTTTAAACGATTATTCCGCACGTAACAGAACAGACAACTAATGGCCCCTCTATACATCTATATACGCACGCAATTTTAATTACTTTGACAATGTTTAGAATATTTTTTATGTATTTTATTACTATTTTATTTACCATATGATTTTAAATTTAAATAAAAACAAATTAGGAAATAATAGTTTTAGGCCATTTCTCATTTATAAGTGTAATTTGTGTACGGCGGTGATTGCTATTCAAATTTAGAAACAAAATATTGCATAATACATGTTACAAAATAGTACAGATTTTCAGTCTATATTGCACACAAAAAGTATGTGGATAAACGTTAAAATTATTATATGTACTATAGAAATATCAACGAAAAAATCTTTCCATATTTAAATAAATATCTCATTTTCATGTTTTATGTAGACGATACGATTTTGATCGTATCATTTTGGCCATTCAAATCTTAAAAGGAAATTGTTTTATAATTTACAAACTATTCAAATGCATTAAAAGAATCAAACAAGAACACTATGTAGGTAGGAAAAACAATAAATTATTAGAACTAGGATCCTTTTTAATTTGTAATATGTGCCAGAATAAATTTCTTTAAGTCCGCTAATTCTTCATCGGATGATGAATGTGTCATTCCTTTATATGTAACAAATTGAACATTCTTCATAAACGACTTTAGTAAACTGGAAGACATTTGACCAAATTTATACTGTACAACTGGGTCACAATCGCCGTGACATTGGAATATCTGAAAAGTTAAATTAAATTGTAAATTAGCTCTACTTATATCGAAAAATTAAATCAGAATAACCTACAGGAACACTATCAGGACATTTTCGAGAAGCTGGGTAGCTTTTATGACGCAATAACCAGCACGAGAGTGCCATTACACCACCCAACGGTTGCGGAAAGGTCAATGCAGAATGCAACGCTAGTGCTCCGCCTTGCGAAAATCCTCCAACAATAATATTATTTGAAGCAATGCCACCTTGTATTTCACTGTTTATAAGAGAATGAATCACTTCAGTAGCCCTATCAATTCCAGCATCATCTTCCGGCCCATTTATATCTAACGTTTTCAAATCAAACCACGACGGCATACGAAAACCTGCATTCAATGTAACTGGAATTGTCTTAGCAGTAGGACAAATAACTTTCATATTTGGAGTTTTTATACTCGCCATGGCTGATGCCCAACCATTACTAGATAAGTCAGAACAAAATTAAGTGAGGTTAAATATTTTTTCCGAGTGACGAATATAACGCCAAATATTCATTTCGTTTAATTACTTACCCTGTATCACCTAATCCATGCAAAAATATAAGCTAACAAAGAACAAGTGGAAAACAAGAAAAATTATTGATTTTCTGGAAACAAAATGCTATTTACGCGAACTACGACAAATAGGATTTTCACTTACAGTTGATGTATGCTTTGCTGAGGCTGATATAATAACTGGTGTGGTGGCCATTGTTTAATACAATAATTATTAGAATTAAAACTGAAAATTTAAACTATATTTTTTTAATTTTATTTTTTCAAGGTGAAAACAAAAATTTTTTTTAATGTCACACGTCAAAATTATTAACGTTTCCAGCGTGCTACGTGACTATAATTTGTACTAATATAGTTTTCGAGGAAACTACATTTGAAAACATGGCGTACCATGCACCTAGGTAGAATTCTATTACATACTCACTTTCGGCACAGTATATGCGGTTTATATTGCGAATGAGTCAACTTGTAGTTATCTTCAGGTTAACCTTGAAATTAACTACTACATACCTAGTGTTTATATTGGTAGTTATCTTTGGATCGAGACCAAGAAAAATTAAAAATGTCTAGATGAATGCAATTAATTTTAGGGAAAACTGAATAAATTAAAATCGGAAAAAATCACAAAAAATATGCTTTCGTATTTAGATACCACTGCTCACATAAAAAAATTAAAATTAATAATTTTTTTTGTTTTTTTGTTGATGTTTTTTGACTCGACCTAAGAATTTTTTGGATTGAGTCGAGTTAACTCCAAGTTAATTAAATTTTAGTGTTTATGTTGGTGGTTCACTCCAATATAAACAGTATAATAGGCAGAATCCACTATTCCACACTTGATTCTTTCCTCTTTATCCACAAATTAGAGTGTGTTTCAATTTGTTTAAATACCGCATAAAAACTAAGCCAACGACACATAGGATTTCCAAGCGTCACCCATCTAAGGCCCTGTTCCAATGATTATTTTCTCGTTTCCTTCCCCTTTACCAACAAACTGTTTTAGTTTATTCATATTAAATAGTTATTATACTATTTAATATTTGGTTTATTGGTAAAGAGGAAAGAATTACGACACGACAAAAGAATCAGTGGAATGGCGGAATATTTTATATGAAAAGGCTTCAGAGCTGCAATAAAAAAACAGGCCATTACATACACATGTCAGTGTGGTGGATTTATATTGAAGAAAACAAAATTTTGTCTGGCCGGGAAAGGGATATCCCAACAAAATTTTGTAGAAAACTTTGTGAGCCACTACACCGCCAAGATCACTATGAATGGAAAATGTTGCCATAAAATATATTCGATCCGAGTATTTTTTTTTATGGAAACAATTTTTAAATAATTAAAAAAAAAATTTTTATATAATTATGTACATACATATTTATAAAGAATTCATAATAAAACCAGACGCCCTAGATAAAAATGTAAATTTCACATTTGAATTTTTGAAAACCGGGTTTATATGTAGAGAGGAAAGGAAGATTGAAACCGACTTTATGACATCGTGTGAATGCACTGAATGAATCAACTTAAAAGTTTGAGTGCACTGAAATATTTTTGAACTTAAATTATTTAAATAACCCAGTGTTCGACGATCAGCATGCTTGCTCCAGCGACCGGAGGTCCCGGTTTCGATTCCCGGTGGTGACAAAGAAAAAATTTCACGGCTGGTTTAGGAAATGAATTAATCACTCATTATCCGAAATGAACACCCCTATTCTCATAGTCGTGTCACTTCATGTGAAGTGACAATAATCGTGTCACGTGACATGAACATTGATATTCTTGAAGTCGTTTCAAGTGACGCGGATTAAATGGTTTAAAAACGCAAAATAAAACTATATTTAGTTAGGCACGATGTAATTCAATAATAAAAATGCTATTTACTTTTGATGAATTCGACAAAAAATATTCTTGTCACTTGAAAAAATTAGGTGACAGAACGTCACATGAAGTGACTATAGTCGTAAGTTGCGACTATGAGAATAAGAAAATGTAGACGATGTGACTTTAGTCACTTCAAGTGACGTGATACGACTATGGGAAAGAGGTGGAAAATATCATGATGAAACCTCATTTGAGGCGGTCAAATCCCTTGATGGGATATAGTGCGAGAGTGTTCGACGGATCCCTAAATTGATTTTTTGGTTTAGGTACATGAAATTAAACATTTTTTATTAAGAATGCATACTCGATTCATTACGTTTTAAAATAATACACCCAAAGTAAATTTACAAAACTTTATATCTTCCCTTGTTGAAAACGTGATGGGCTGTACTCAATTTAAGCAACTCCTCCTTAATTAAACGTGTAATTTCACGTTTTGCTTTCTGAACAGCCAGCTCACTACAACTTTCGATAGCCAAATACAATTTGCGTTCACCTTCCGGTGGACTTTTACCCGTGGGAACATATGTACCCCGAACTGTTAGACCTGCTTCGGAATATTCAGATATTTGAGCTAACGCTTCTTTGGAGGTAACTTTCCATCTAGCTTGCTGTGGGAAATCATTAATTTCTAATTCCTCTTCATATTTACGGAACGTGATTTCTGTTTCCGAAGGTAAAACTTCATCATCCTCTTTAGGCTGGTAGTTTAGTTTGTTGTTGAGTTTAGCAGCCAACTGTTCAGCCACAGTTTTTGCTGTGATTAACGGTTGAGATGATGCACCTTTGAGTATAGCTTCGGCTGCTTGTTGCGTTGCTCCCTTTGCTTCCATTCCAAAATTTTTTGCCATATTAATTCGAGAAGCTAATCGTTTAGCCAACTCTAATTTATCGGTGGCAGTGTTGTTCGAATTGATAGCATGGGCAGCCGCTGTCGTTATAATTGGAGCTTGAATTTCTTTCACGTTCCGTTTAGCAGCAAACATATTTTCAATTTGTTGATCAATATCTTGTTCCAAATCATCTTCTTCATCTGAGTCTTGCAAACCTAAAGCGGCTTTTTGGAATTTCTTACTCTCTTTTACAGCTGCTGCTTCTTGTTCATCAAATTTATATCCTTTGCCGCTAAATCCACCACCCGTGTGAACCTTTTTTCCATCGGCTTCCTGCGCAGTTTTATATTTTTCCCATAACTCCCGTAATTCATCAGGGATTGTAGTACTGGAAAGTTCAAATGCACGTACTAAATCTCCGGCGTATCTACCTTGCTCCGGAGTGATAAATGTCCAGGCATAACCTTTATTTCCAGCACGACCGGTGCGACCACATCGATGCACATAATCCTCATAATGATTGGGGCAATCGAAATTTACTACCAAAATTAATTGTTTCACATCCAAACCACGAGCAGCTACAGAAGTGGCAATCAATAATTTAACCCGACCAGATTTAAAATCTAAAATTGTCGAGTCTCGATCATATTGATCAATTCCACCGTGAAGACTCATGCACGGATATGACGCTTTCATTAAATCTTTCAACAAGCTATCAGCATTTTCCTGTTTGTCCACAAAAACAATAATACTTCCATTTTCTTGATAAACTCCTAAGAGTTCAAGTAGTTTAAAGAATTTTGCGTCTTCTTCAAGAATTGCGACATGCTGCTCAACTTCTTTACAAACTACAGACCGTCCACCTACTTGTATTTCAATAGGTTTCTTTAGTATCCTTCTTGCCAATGCTTCCATTTGACGAGGAAATGTTGCACTAAACATTACGGTTTGGCGATCTGGCCGAATATTATCAATAATTCGCATAACTTGAGGTTCGAACCCCATATCAAACATTCTATCAGCTTCATCTAAAACTACGTACGTTACTCGACGAAGGTTTGTCACGCGACCTGAGTTTGCTGCCAGCATATCAATCATTCGACCCGGTGTACATACAATAATTTCCGCGCCTCGTTTTAATTCTGCAATTTGTTCCGATATACCCGTACCACCATAAACACAAACGGCACGCAGATTTAACGACTTCGAAAATTTTTTTATATCTTTTCCGATTTGCATGCATAGCTCTCGAGTTGGTGTCATAATAATAGCGATTGGGCCATCACCGTCTTCCAACTGTTGCTGATCCAAAACATGTCGAAACATTGGTAGAATAAATGCGATTGTCTTACCACTTCCTGTTTTCGCAATACCAATTAAATCACGACCAGACATTATTGCAGGAATTGCTTGACACTGGATCGGTGTAGGTTTTTCAAAATTTAGCTTTTTAAGGACATCAAACTCCTTTTTCGATATACCACAATGGGCCCAAGTCCTAATTGGTTTCGGGCATCCTTTTCCCTTAACTTGAATTTCTTCTAAGCTTTCGCGATATTTTTCTACTTCACTGGCCGACATCTTAGCTATTTCAGGAATTTCAACATAAAAATCCTTACGGAATGGTAAATAGCTAATGGAATCATGATCAATTTTAGCTAATTCTTTTTTATGTTTGTTGGCCAAATTCGCAGCTGTGTCTTTAATATCTTCAATCTCTTCTTCGGAGGAATACTCTAGACCATCCTGATTTTGTTCAATCAATTCACCTTTCTTTTTCTGATCCACATTTTTTTTTGCCACGCCAGTCATAATTACCAATCCACTTGATTTTCCACCAGGATTAGAGATTTTATTAACTTTTCGCACTTCATCTTGGACTTCTTGCATAAACGCATCAAGTGTGTCGACTTCGTCTTCTGCTTCTATTTTTTCTTCAGTTATTTCTTCTACAATATCTACTGATTTTTTTATGGACTCTTTAATGTCATCTTCGTCTTCTTCAGAATCATTCTCAAGACTCCATTTCTTTGCTGTAGGAAGCAATAAGTTCGCCAAAACAGACGTTTTCTTGTTACTCTCAAGATCCTTTTTCTTCCGCTCGGCCCGCCATCGCTCAATTCGTTCTCTTCGCTTTGTCATTTCCCACTCCAAACGTTTCTGTTCCTCTTCTTTATCAATTCCAGCGGATAAATCAAAAGAATCATCCTTGACTTCCTCTTTAACTTCTTTCTTCAATTTGTCGCGCTCAATTTCCCCCGATTTAGATCGTTCTCGTTTACTATCCTTTTCTCCTGAACGGGGCTTCTCATGACGCGGTGGCTTTGAGGAAACAGGAGCTGAAAACGATGAAGATGCCGTTGACGTACTGGTATTTCCGCCTCTTGTGGAAAAAGAAAACCTTATTCTTTCGCGTTCTTTACTTCGCTCGCGCGATTTTTCGATATCTTTACGTTCTTTAGATCTCGAACGCCTTCTAGGTGTTGGTTTTTGAAAACGATCCCGATCTCTTTCCCGTTCTCTTTCGCGTGACCTAGATCTCCTTTTTTTTCTATCGGACGGCGGTGACTGATTGTATCGATCGCGTCTACAATGGATAAAACAAACATTTTTATAATTATGATTTGTTCAAAATATTTAATGTAACAATTATGTGCAGAAAATCTCTAAATTTGATTAATTAATGCAAACCATTATAATCGCATCTAAAAAATAAATCCAACATAACCTAAAAACAAAGTAATGTGAACAAAAAGCAAGCTATAATTCAAATTCATAGAATTTACCCATTTCCATTTCGTTTCATAGTTTTTATAAACTATTTTGATTGCATTAAAAATATTTCAACTTAAATAAATTTTTTTATGGAAATTATTTACAATTAAAAATTAAAACTTCTCGTTTTGTTTAGATGTTTTTTATTTGACACCCAATGCTACGCAGGGATGTACATTTGCCGAAAGTGCAAAAGTTAACCTGCAAATTTTATATCCCTAGAAACCAAAATTCGTCGTGGCATAACGATTTCATCTTTGTCACACAAACTAATGTCATTTTCTGTGGCACAAAAATCTTGATCAAAGAATTTAAAGCTCTATAGAACGGGTGATAAGATTTTACCCATATAAAATTTGCTATTTCATCTGTCATAAGCCAGAACAGGATGGTTATATAAAAAATGCATATAGTTTACTCATATCTCAGAAATAAGAACCCGTCAAACAAGTTTTTGCTGTTGTATGAAGTGACGTCTTAATTTTGCGCTGTAAAAATATCAATTATAAATTTTTAAAATTATTAATTAAAATACATTTAAATAATAAAAACAATTTCAAATAGTTAGTGGTTTGTGTAGTATATACTGTTGGTACAATTATTTGATAATAAAAATTACAATTTTTTATATAAAATGAAGTGTATTGTGAAAAAATGCCAAAATACGCCTAAAAAATTTCAAGAACGCGTATCAGTAAGTTTACTAAGTGTTTATATAAAATAAAATGTAAATTATGTTAAGAAGCTAGTGATTTGTGGTAAATTTATTCTCAATTTAAGTTATAAATCAGAAAAAATTAAGAAAACAATTTTGGTTGTATAATATTCTGTGGCATGGGGGTTCTTATATTGTTTTTTGTTTTTGTAATCTCGTTGATGTAATGCTTTCTCTTTTACCCTCCGAATTTGTGACGCTTGACAGTTCCTTATATTCATTCTGTACATTTAACTTCTTTGATCTTGATCCATTTTTGATCCAAAATGGACTTGTTTGCATTTTTTGTTTTTTTTTTTGTTTTTGGATCAAAAATAAAATCCAAAAAATTTGTTGGATTTTTTTTTACGCTTACTCACACATATACTAAACGTCATGTGAAATTGTCAAAAAGGCTTGGCGCCATTTCCATTTTATTATATTTGTGATTGTTTAAAGTGCAAGTTGTGTTTAATAAAATAAAAATTGTGTTTTATTCAAAGTGTAATTTTAAAAGATTATTGTGCTCCGAAAACAAAATAAAAATATAATATCGAAAACGATATACAAATAATGTTGATAGTGTATTAGTGTTTGAAATCAAACACACAAAATGCAAAATATGATGAATCGATTCTAAATTTCTTCTTTGTAATCAAAAATGATAATCAAGCCAAGGAAAATACTATAACTATATATTGCTGCGTTTATACCACAGCTAAAATAGCAATGCTAAACGCAAATGACAGCTGTAGTAACGGTATAAACACGACTTTTTCATAGCCCAGCCAGCTAAAATTTCGATTTTATATGAAAATGACATTTGTAGAATTGGCAATTTAGCTGTGGAATAAACGCAGCATATGAAACAGATGAAGATGAATTGGTGTATGAAACGAGTTTTATACGAAGGCAAATTAAAACTAAACGTCAAAATAAAAAAAGAAAAGCAGAATCTTCGCGGGGTGGAACAATCAACACAAATCGTCAGAAAACCACAACCCCAACGAGCTGAAGAGTCATTCACGGACCTAGTGAAGGTAAATAAGAACGTATCAATGATACCGAAAGAGAGACCACTGCAACCGGTTAATACATCCAACGTAATCAACCAAGGGAAAATGCAGGAAAGTCAACCAATACATAAAGAGATACCCACCTTTACCCATAACATACTTAATGTTAGTGAATACGAAAATGTGAAGCTAGTTTCAAACGATAAATATAAAGTCACTGCACTGAATACTAACGTTTGGAAAGTGAATCCACTTGACCCAGAAACCTACAGAATATTATCAAATGCAATCACCGCTCAAAACATCGAATGGTTCACCTATGAAAATAAAGCTGAGCAACCAATTAAAGTCATGGCCAGAGGGCTACATCATACATGCCCAAACGAAGAAATAATTGAGGAACTTAGCCAGAAAGGATTCAAAATTCTAAACGCTGTGCAACATATTAAAGAGAAAGGTCACTATAAACGCAAACTGTGAAAGAGAAACAATCAAAGTTGGCATCCCCTTTTCATGCTAACATTTGACAGCGCTGAGAGCATTGATAGGTTATATGGAATCAAAGCAATCCTTAATATGAAAGTTTAGATTGAGGCATTAAAAAAGAACACTAGTAGAATGCTACAACTGTCAGGCGTATAACCACACACGCAAATACTGTAATAGGGAGCCAAGATGCGTAATGTGCACTGGGAAACATCTATCAAAAGAATGCAATAAAAGTAGAACGAACCAGTGAAATGCATACACTGTGGTAATCATCACCCAGCAAATTACAGAGGCTGCGAGGTAGCGAAAGGGCTGCAAAGAATGTTAGAAATCAAACAAGTAAGAATTCTCAGTCTATAGGATGCAATCCTACTCAAAACAAATCCCCCTAAATACCGCCAAAGTAGGAGAAGGCATAACATATACAGAAACGGCTAGGCAGAAAGAAAATATCGAGAAAGCGCTCCGAGTCAGGAAACCAACGTCCTGCAAGAAATACTTCAGAAGCAAATAAACGCTATCAATTCACATCTTGCTGGGCAGGGCCAAAGACTAGAATCTATGGGCGAGCTGAAAGATAAAAGAATAACGGATGCGTCAAGTAAAATTATAGAGAAGTCATTAACTACCTTAATTCTACTCCATTCAAACTTAACAAGAAAACATAATGACACATTATTTAAGAATTGCTACCTGGAATGCAAATGGCCTAGCCCAACGCATTTCAGAATTAGAAGTAGTTTTAAACACAAAAAAATTGATATATGACTAATCTCAGAAAGTCATTTTTCAGAACCGCGTATGCCAAAATACGTGGATATCAGTTCAATCAAGCTCTACATCCAGCAGAAAGGGCTAGAGGCGGGACAGCAATCTTTATTAAGGATAATATAAAACACCACGAAGAATTAAAAATAGAGGAGGAAGCTATGCAAGTAGCTACTGTACCTAGTGAAACCAAAAATAACAAAAGCATATACTAATATCAGCAATCTACTGTCCACTCAGATATAACCTAAAAAAATAAGACTACTTCAAACTTCCTTAATCGCTTGGCAATATTTTTATTATTGGAGGCGACTTTAGCGTGAAATACATATTCTGGGGATCAAATAGAACTAATCCTAAAGGAAGGGAGCTATTTGAAGCAGGCAGGATATTGAAGTATTGAAGAGTTCACTCCAGTATAAAACAAACCTACTGGCCTACGGACCCAAATAAAATTCCTGACCTTCTGGATTTCTAAATATCAAGAGGTATCTCCGAAAATTACTTAGCCGTTGAAAATGAAGAAGGGCTATCGTCAGACTATTGTCTAGTTTTAATGACAATAAGTGACACGGTAATAAGGAAAGCAAGCCCTCCAAGACTAACAAATAACAAAACCAACTGGGAATACTTTCGACAGCTAGTCGTAAAAGCGTCAACCTACAGGTGCAGATCTCGAATGCTTACATGATAGAAGAAGAACCGGAAAACCTCATTGAAAGTGTGCAAAAAGCGGCCTAGGAAAGCACTTCTGATCAGCAAGAAATATTACAAAAAATTATATACTATCCAGTTGAAGTGAGAGAGTTGGTTAACGAAAAAAGAAGAGCTCGTAAGACTTGGCAGAGAACTAGAGCCCCTGAAGACAAAACAATCTTAAACAATTTGTGCAACAAACTTAAACTACTTATAAAGGAGATTAAAAATGAGTCAGTTGCAAGCTTCCTAAGTAATCTGACAGGTAAACCTGACACAGACTATTCCCTGTGGAAAGCCACCAAAGGATTAAAAGGCCTAAAATGCAAGTGCCACACATTAGAATGGTTGATGGAACCTGGGCTCGCTGCGACAAGCTAAAGGCTGATCTGTTTGCTGAACACCTAGAAAATGCCCCACAAACCACCAACTGGACAAGCGGATAATGAATATCTAACACCTATAAGCAGTGCTACCAGATACTCTGAAAGAAATCAAACAAGAAGTAAAAAACCTCAAAAATAAAAAAGCTCCTGGATACGACTTGATAACGGGGCAAATAATCAAATCTCTACCAGAAAAAGCACTAAGGAAACTACAGGACATAATCAATGCTATCTTTAGACTTTGTTATGCTGTAAAAGTGCATGCTGTAAAAACGCAAGGAAACTCACGTCGCACATTGTTCAATTTTCCACAAAAGTCCAAAAATATCAAAAAAATCCAATATTTGTTTAATTTTTTTAATGCAAATTCAAAGTCTATTTCAATACCTATCAAGTGGTACCTTTTTTGTACTTGTACCATGCCAACAAAGTGGTTTTTTGTCAAATGCATATAGCAGGCTTTCGAAATAAATTCTAAAAATAATTCAACAAGATCAATACAATAGCATGCCATGAAATATCTCGCTCGGAATTGTGATCATTTGCATATCGACGCTTAGCCTGAACGATCCTCTATTAATTACGTCTTTAACCGGAGCAAAGAAATGGATACCACACCAGAGGTAGCCACACAAGTGGTTGCACTAATTTATGCGGGTCAGCACCAGTGAAGTGGCTCTACAATTGAATATAAGCCGATTCTCCGTTTGTCGAGTGTGGCAGAGATATTAGGAAACTGGTGGCTTCAGATGGCGACAAGGATCTGGCCGCCCTCGTGCTACAGCACAGCGTGATGGCCGCTTTCTTGTAACAACTTCGATGCAAAATCGCTGTATGAATGCGGTTCAACTGGGACGGCGGCTCCAAGAAGTTCGTGAAGTCGAATTCGAGAAGTTTATCTGACTGCACACAGACCAGCAAACGGGCCGAAATTGACCGCAGCCCACCGACGAGCCCGTCGTGAGTTCGCTTGAGAGCATTTGAATTGGGCAGAAGAAGAATGGAGAACAGTCCTGTTCTCTGACGAGTGCAGGATGTGTTTATATGGTGCCATATGGATGGACGCGGAAGAGTATACAGAAGAGACGGAGAGCGATATGCACAGTGTTGCATTGAAGAACGTGTCTCGTATGGTGGTGGATCGTGCATGTTCTGGGGAGGAATATCATTAGAGGCGATGACAGATCTTGTATTCATCACACGAGCCAATATTTGCTGTCGATCAAGAAGAATGAATTCTCAACAGTACATTGAGGAAGTTCTCGAGGAGTACGTCGTACCTTTTGCCCGGGTTTATTGGTGAAAATTTTCTGTTTATACAGGTTAATGCGAGACCGCATACGGCTGGTGTAGTATACCAGTACCTTCAAGAGGTGGATGTGCCTGTTATGGAGTGGCCAGCTCGAAGCCCGGACCTCAATCCCATCGAACATTTATGGAACGAGTTGAAAAGAAGGGTTGCGCCAACGAGTCTCCAGAAGCTGCAACAGGCGATCGTAGAGGAATGGCAGGTGATACCTCAAGATTTTGTGACAACTTTGGTGAAATCAATGCATCAGGGGAGGGAATATTTCTAATTACCACTGGATAGTATTGAAAGACTTTGAATCTGCATTAAAAAATTAAACAAATGTTGGATTTTTTTGATGTTTTTGAACTTTTGTGGAAAATTGAACAATGTGTGATTTTTTTTGCACCGAAGTGTAGTTTTTACGATTTGTTTACGTTTTGGTTATTATGTGCGCCTGCATTATAGCTATATTTTTACATCAAACTCATTTTAGCAAAAAACGCAGATATGCAGAGAAGTTCTTCTCACGAAGCGGTCGATATACTGTGATATTGTCATTCATATACATACACAGGCACTAGTAATATGTTTGCTGTAGCGACTAACGCCGAACAGAATGGGATGAGATTCCTGAACTCATTTCCATAAAAAATGTTAGAAAAATTGCAGTTTGGAGTCAAACAAAGTTTTTTATTAGTAATATTTTAAAATTATGTGATGTCTAACAATATATCTAGGTAATTTTCTTTTAAATCTATAGTTTAGGATTATTTTCTCATATTTTGATATTTTGTTTATTTTTATTATCACAATTTATACCGAATAATTTTTTTCATTAGTTTTAGGTTCGGGTTTAAAATCAAACAGAAAATAATTTATTTCTTTATAACTTATTTATAGTAAAATAGAAAGTAATCAAAAATAATTTATATCACAATATTTATCTAAAATAGATCTTATTATTTTTATTTCGAATTCTTGATTTTTAAATTTTTCATCTACAAACCGCTAGAAAATACACAACAAAATTATTATTATTATTTATTATTACAGAATGGGACGCGAAGAAATTATCCGTTTATAAGTTTGTTTATAAATTTAAGAAGAAAAAATAGAACACATATTTATAATATTATTATATACGATAATTTATTAATATTTTTTTTATTTTATTAAGTTTCGCGCATGTATTTCTAAACACGTTGTAAAATTTTAATTGTTTGTAAAAAATAATCTCTCATTGCCTGTAACATTTAAAATATTAGTTCACCAATTTAACATCTGGAGACTAAATTCACAAGAAAAAATTCGATTTGTGTTTTGTAATAGCACCCGCCGCATTTTACCTCCTAAAAACACACATCAAACACACAAACAAAATTTCTATGTATAATTATTTTTTGGGATTATTTAAAAAATATTTCGCACACCGCATGCACTAAAACGACAAGTACTACTTAGCGCGTTATTGCCTGATTGCATTTTAAGCATATGGTCAATAGGCTCTACAGATGTATCTATTCGGTTTTTTGTTACGGATCCTCCTGCATAAATTATTAAGCTTTAAAAATTAATTTTAGTATGAGCTTATTACACTAAAATTTTTAGAGAAAAACTGCTTTCCTGAAAAATTTTGTTTTTGACTTTTCGTTTTATTGCATGCGGTGTGCGATTTGTATAAATTCAAATGCAAGCGCAATTAAAAAAATTTGTAATGTTTTCTTCTTTACAAGGAAAAATATTTTAAAAATTGAGCCGGAGGGACCGGCTGACTTTCTTCAAGGCTACCGCCGGCTTCAAGAAGACGTGCTCTAAAATCGGGACATTGGTCTATAATACAAGGGTGACCAGCCGAAGGCCAAAACAAACAACGACAAAAACGACATAGCAGTAGAATTTCGGTGTATTGGAAATCTTCGCGAACGCCATACAATCTGAAATCAAGAAAATTAAATTTTCACATTCTAACGCCTTTCTTACTTATATGAAGTAGTTTTTAAACTTACTTTCTTAAGTCATGATAAACTTTTTGCCAGTCTTTCACTTCTTTTGAGTGTTTAATACTTTTTGTTTTAAAATAGTTTTCTAATTGGATTTTATTAAAATGAAATTTGGATAGTTCACGCCAGACACGCTGTTCTGACACAAGTGCTGCCATTATATTCCAGGCAGCCGATGAAGCTTCTAAATCCTTATAGTCGGTAATTCGCAAAATAATTTCACGTATACATTCATCGGGTAAATCATGTAATTTTGGCCGAATTTCCGGACCAGGCTCCTTTATATGAATTTTATTAGCAATGTCTTTAATCCGTTGAATTTTTTGTACATTGCCTTCCCATAAACTTTGACTGCCCAAAGGTTTACCCCAACACTTTTGATTCTCTTGATTCAATAATTCTTGCAATTGTATCACTAAATTACGTAGCACATTAAAATTCTGTTGACTATCACTAACATAATCGGCTACGTCTTCGATCATCTGGAGTAATAAACGTTGAGCACCACCTGGTAAATTTGTTATCGCTTTATTTGCTACTAATAACTTTAGCAATGTACAAATATATTGAAAACGTCGACGATCCCGAACACAGCTGCGAAAATCTAAACGACGGACAGCTTCGCCAAGCTCGTTGAAACCTGCAATTTCGCGCGTGCTTCTAAGTGTTATATGGCAGTGTGGTGGCACTGAATTCTCCAAATCTTCCGAACTCTGAATGTTTCCACCATTTGAACTGAAACTATAAATATTTAAAAAAATACAATTAATTTATATATGTAGACATATTAAATTACTTATTTTAATAGAGCGAGTTAAAACTAGTATTTTAATTTTTCCAATTGTCTTCATTTGTTCATACTAAGCAAGGTTGTAAAATGTAAAAGTTCCTAATAATACTACTATACTAGAAATTCGAATTTAAACGTACATATAAAAACATTGCTCGTGCGACAGTATCCTAACATTTTAGCCGTTTCTTCTTTTTTCTAGGACGAAAAACCAATTATTTATGACCTATATACAAATACAAAATCTTTATTTTATTTCACAAGGATGTAGTTTTCCATTATATAGGTTATTAGGTCAAAACTTAAAGTAGATTTTATTGATTTTTCTTGAACATGTACTGAACTCAGCAGAAATAAATAAATTAAAATGAAGCAGATGAAAATTAAGGGCATTGATTGTATTTTAAAGAAATTATATTAAAAATTTAAACTAGGAAATGGGAACAATAATGCGCAGAGTTTTAGAAGCGCCCTCCTTTCTGTATAAACAGTCAGTTTTATTTAAAGTCAATATAAAAGAGGATTTCATTATAAATAAATTAAAGAGTTTTAGGTGCAATATTAAAGTTCGTTAAAATTGCAACCCTTTTATTCATGGGATGTGTTCCGGGATTTTCAATTATACTCGATAAATCTACTAACCGGTTTGGCATAAAACATAGGATTATAAAATGAGTTCCAAGGAAAGACCAAGGACTAAAAGTGAAACCCTGGTCAATATTATTTAAAAAAATTGATAGTACTGTCTTAACAATGATATAGGAACTTTAGTTTTTGATACCCGCTCAGCCTGAGAACAGTAAGCAACGAAGTCAATTCAAGCTATTAGAAAAATGTGCATGCCATTTTTGACAAAAAATGGTACAACTCATTTTTCATTTAATAAATATAAGTGTCTTTGAAATCGTGTTAATTAGAATCTTCAAGTAAAAATTATGTATAATATCAATAAAATTTCTTTCACAAAATATGGACCCCGTTATATTGAATATGCGGTTGAGATTTTTTACCTTTTCAACAGCATAACTTCTATCAAAGTTTACAAATCTGTATACCCCTTATACTGTAACAGATCAAAACTTGAAACAAAAAACGAATTCAAGCTCATTTAAAGCTCTTTCAGAAAATACAGATCGTGTTCTAACGTAACATTCGGGCAAATTTTTGACAATTTCAAAATAAAGTATCACAGAATTTAAAAATCGTCGTAAAAGAAAAAAAGCACAGTACGGAAGTTTATCGTTGCCTACGGTTTTTAGAGGGTATCCAATTATTGTGACAGCATACCAGACGGTGTGGCCATCGTTTACTAGAACCACAGCTCGAGGGCATTTCGGACTAACGTCATAAAAGTGATGCAAAACATAGTCAAATCTTCAAATCATAAACAAAATGTATAGTTAACAAAATTGATCAAGGATTCTATACTAATATTTTCAGAAAGTGCTTTGAATGATTGGTTTTTCTTTCAAGTTACGATCTATTGCTGTTTAAAGGGTAGATTTAAAAATTTTGGTATACATCATTCTTTGAAAGGCAAAAAAACAATCAACCGCATTCCGTCAAAAGAACACGGGCCACGACGACATTTTCTGAAAGAAATGTAATTCACTTTGAACTTAGTTTTTGTTTGAATATTATAATTAACATCGGTTTCAACAGATTCTAGCTAGGTACCATGGTTTATGACAGTAAAAATTCATCCAAATTGACAGGAATTTTGAGATTGAGCAAAACAAAACTGCAATTTGTAAGGAATAGATTTGAATATATTATTATGAATTTTGGTTATTTTAATATTTTTAATAGTGCGAAGTGCGGAAACAATTGTTTATAATTTATTTGTATTACCTTCTATTCATTGTGGTTTGTAAGTGCTTGTTAAAAGTAGGAAAAAAGTAGGTGGAATTGCAGAAGATTAACATTCGTCACTTAAACTAGTATCGCATTGAATAAGGTGATTATCATCACAATTATCACCAATTATTATCAAATTTAAAGACAAATAAACTTAATTAAAAGACAATTTTATGCATTAGTATAATTAATAAAAATATAAATAATGAGTTAATTAGTTTAACGAAATTATGATTAGAATAAATAAATAAATGAGTAATAATTAAAATAATTATAAATTATAAAAATCGAACATTTTTGGGCGCGAGCAATGTATACAAAGTACGGCTTCACAACCAGTTGACATAAAATATTTAATGCATAGGAAAACGAATAAACTAGCTGATATAACAAGCTTTTCACTAAATTTGTATATAAATACTGAGAAATATTGACTTCTTAAATGTTTTCAGTACTAGTGACACCCCGATTCGGCTAGTCGAGTCGTTTGAAAATTTAGCCAATTGCTATGCCAATAACAGAACTCCAAGAAAAAAATTCTCTTTTATCTTACAAGTAGGTTTGAAAATAAAACGAGAAAAAAAATTTACGTTTCTACCTTTCCTTTGAAGTCATGCTTGACAGTCGCTGATGAATCACTAGTGTGACGTTAATGACTTCCATGCTTACTTGTTCCTAACTGATTAATTAATAACAAGTCATATTACTTTTTCAAATGACTTGGCCAATTGCAGTCTACTTTCGACGACAATTGTGAGACATGTCATGGAGAGGGTTGAAATTATTTGCATGACATTTCATTTTTTTCTTCGTGACAACGCCAATTATATTATTTTATGTATACCATGTGAACATTTTCTTTATGGAATTGGTAAGTAAATATTTTGTAATTGTTTTATTCGGAAAATTTTAATATACTGGTTAGGAAATTTCACATTTTTTTATATTCGATAAAAATGCAAAATCTCACCCATTTGGATTACCAACACATGTACTGGAAAGATGACAGTACTATTTGTAAAATAAATTAATTTATAATTATAATTTATGTATTTAAATAAAATTAGGAATATTATTAGTATTCGTTTAAATAAAATGTTTTATCACATACACTCGTGGACAAAATTAACGCATATTTTTTTTTTGTAATAAAAAAAATCCCGCTGGTCAATTTTAATACTACTAGTGTCAAATGATAGCACATTTATATTTTTATCAGAAACCAATTTGAATAAAGTCTAAAATGCTTAATCAAGAGTGCAGGTTGTTTGAAATTCAACGCAACGATCGGCTTTTGTACCACTGCATATCGATTATT
Organism: Nephrotoma flavescens; assembly: GCA_932526605.1. NCBI lineage: Eukaryota > Metazoa > Arthropoda > Insecta > Diptera > Tipulidae > Nephrotoma > Nephrotoma flavescens. The sequence continues at coordinate 161,764,326 of OW052222.1, read as the reverse complement.
TGTAAATGCAAGAACACTAGTTCTTGTAAATGTATTCTAAAGCAAACACCTAATATAGACCCATTGTAATATGGCACCCTTTCATGAGCTGGAGGCAGTTAAAGTCGCCACATTGTATCAGGAAGATTATACTCAAGTACAAATCGCACGAAAATTAGTAATGAACCAGTCTTCGGTTTCAAGAATATACGTAAGCGATATCCAGAGACCGGAGGATATAAAAGAAAGACCGGACAAAGACGTAAAAGGTGCACAACTGAGCATGACGACCGATTTTTAAAAATTAATTCATTACGAGATCGAAAGCGTAATGCTACTCAACTGAAAAATGAGTTACTTAGTGTCCGTCAAGTGAATATTAGTGCCAAAACTATTAGAAGAAGATTGAAAGAAGTGGACCTAACTCCAAAACGGACCGTAAAAGTTCCACGGCTTCTTCCTCATCACAAAACCAGCATTGTAGAATTTGATCATACTCATGGAAATTGGGGAACTGATCAATGGGACACTGTTGAATGCTGACAGCAACATTCTTGGCGATCACGTTTTGCGATATGTTGACTTAATAGATTATGACAGTTTTGTGTCAATGATAACGCTCCAGCCCACATGCCTGCAACGGTATATAAACATCTCCAAGATATCGGCATTCATGCATTTAAGTGCCCACCAATGTGTTCGAATCTTAAACCGATCGAACACGTATGGGACATTCTAAAACGCCGCATTAGAGCTAGAAATCCCGCACCAGATTCGATAGCAGAGCTGAGTGTTCAGTGCAAGAAGAGTGGAATCTTTTTCAGCAAGAAATGATACAAAGCATTCTACTTAGTATGTCTACTCCGGTTGCATTTTTACTACAACACTGAGTACAATTTCTTTTCCCAAGTCGACTTTCACTCCTTGAGGCCAACGTCCCCTGGGACTACGTTCATCCATGATCGGAATTACATCACATACTGCTAACGGCTTTCACTTCTCAAACCATTTTATTCGCTTGGTAATTATTGGAAGGTACTTCACTATCCAACGCTTCCAAAATTGATTGGCAATCTTTTGGATAATCAGCCAAATTTTGTGGACGACCCTGGCTGTTGTATCGAGTTCTGCTAGTGGTTTGACTCGGCTTGATGCATCGCGCAGAAAATGTATCAGCGTTAGAGCTTCATACATTTAAAACATGGTATAGCCTGCTGGATAACATAAGGTAGCTAGGCATTAATTTTTAAATTTGTGGTATATACAATATACAACAAGGCCGCAAAGGTTTAAGCTGAATAGGCTAGCTACATAGATTTTGAAAAGAATTTGATTTTGAGTTTCTTACAAGTGAAAGGTATTCATAAATTCACGGTTGGACCGTTGTTATATACTGCTTGTTATATTACAAAATTGGTTTTGTCTGCACCTCAATGTGTATTTCAGCAAACAGTATATAATGTTAAACAGAGTAAAGAAATAGACATTTCATTAAAACAACTCAAGTCACGCAATATTAATGGGTTATATAAAACATTTACCCAAACATATTTAGTATAACATTAAATCACAGACATGACTGTATATGTTATGTAAAAGTCCGAAATCGGTAAATGTTCGAATAAAAATTTAGAAAACTGTTTTATTGCTTCGTAATCTATCAAATGAGTCCTATGTTCTCGGAATGGTTCACTCTTCGCCCCACGGAATATGTTTTATGGTATTAGGGCAAATTGGAATAGCAGGGAATAACGCCTTTACAAACTCTCACGGACAAGCGGGAACTATTTGTGCCTCTCGGGACGCTTAGCCCTCTGATGGGGGAACAAATGCAACTACGGGGATGTAGAAGGAAAGGTCCACAAACTTTCCGAAATCATTGTAGCTCTGGACAACCGGTTTTTAATCGTGTAAACGACAATTTCGGACTTCAACCGTAACATATACGACCAAAAATAAAAATTATAGTAAATTTATAACCCGTTTAAATTCCGTGACCCACGAGTTTTTAGATGAATTTGTTTCTGTTTCGTTAGTGTATATTGCATACCCTTTGATTTTAGTGGTTCATTATATGAAACAAGATTGTTCAGCGAGAACTATATCGTGTTTACCTAATATTATATTTTAAATGAGTATGTAATATACGATTTTTTATCTACAGATTACGCAAAATATGCAAAAGTGACCACATTTCACGATGTATTTATGAAACCGTCCTCAATATGAATTTCAAACCAAGACAAAACCACATCTTAACCACATCAAATATATTTAAAATAAAACTATCAACTATATGTATCTCTATATAATCTTCGAAATTGTAATCTGTAAAGCTATTACAAAATGAACTGTATTTAGAATCTTTATATAACATATGCTCCGTACTATATTTGTCCGTACTAAGCAAAGAAAAGGTTATTGAAATATCAAATCTAAATTGAAATAAGCCAGAAATATACGTAATGATTCACAGCTATAATAAGATAATTTTCTTTATGTTAAATTTTCCAGTTTTTCAAATAAATAAAGAAGAAAAGAGAAAACTTATAAATTTATTACGTAATAAAACACATATAACTTACCATGTTTCATTTTCCAGATTTTCAGAAGAGCTACTGCAATCGCTGTTGAATCTGAAAATAGAATTAAGTAGAAGCATTAAATTTGATCCATAGGATCGTATTACCCTAAATTGTAAAACGTGTCGCATCATCTCTAGATTTAACTATTCACAGGTTATTTGTCTTTGAGTAAATTCAATAAAAATAGAATAGCGTGATCCTATTCTATTTTTAATTAATGCAGTTTAAAATTAGTCCTACAATGGCAGTTTAAATTTTCGTAACATTAAATGTTATTTTATGTAGTATCAAATTCTCACTAATCTAAAATTGGTTGGGTGATCTTTAATTACGAAGCATCCTTAAGTTTTGTTAAGTAGATTGCGGATGACGGGGCTAGTAGTTTGCTAATCCTCAAATACGACAGTTAGCTCAAATCTATTCAGTGATATTTTTGTAAATACATACTGTGTATTATAGGTGAATTGCGCTACGCTATAGACCAGTCAAATCTAAAAACGGCCATGGAAGAGCCAACATTTTTATTAGCTAACATTTTTTTTTTACATTGAATAATTTGACTAAGCTCATTTTTAATTACAAAATGTAAATACCTATGTACATTACTGTTCAATATTTTATGAAAAATGCCTAGCTGAACATTATTAGTACTTAATTTAATCTATTTGGTGGTTCAACAGAACTTTGGAGTATTTTGCCTGTAAGGCTATGGGACTACTACACTGTACAGTGTATACTGCACTGTCCATTTGCCTGTTGTATGTAAAATAAACAAACTATTATAAAGGTCAATAATTTCTCGCCAATTATTTTACAACAACGAACACATCATTTTACATCCATGGATAATCAACGCATTTAGTTCCACTTCTTAATTTTAACAAAAAATAAACTCGAACAGCAAAAAGCTAAGCATCATAATTCCAAAGGTCACCTTTCGATTATTGCAAAATATAAAAAAACTAATAGCTAATTTTCAATTAAATTTACCGGAAATATAAGCATATTGTAATATTTGAATTATGCAACTCTTTCATATTTATTATTGTAATAGTAAAATTTATAATATTTTATAGGAAAGCAATTTTCCATGTTTACCTTTGTCTTTTGCGACATTCTAATACCTTCATTTTTTCCCAGCCATCATCTGTTTTCACCCATACTTCACCAGGTGAACGCCAATCTTTTGATATAAATGGCATGTTTAAATTACGTATGTAACAACTTACTATATTGCAATAATTTCAAATTACTATTTTTATGCACTTAATTAAAAATCTAACTTAAAATATTGTTTTGTTGTTAATTTAGTCTAGTGTGTAAAATCCAGCGATGAAAATTCTACTAATTTATTTTTTCCAATGGGATGCAAAACAAAAACAAAGAAATGAGCGAGAGAAAAAGAGAATGTTTAGAAGATTTAGTTGTTCTATGTTGAAGTTATATAATTATAACTTATTTTAACCGTTCGGCATCAGCTCTTCTATGCTGATGTATAATGCGGGACAGCACTTTTTATTACTAATCACTTATGTATTTTTGATTAATAAATTTACACATTTTATTTAATTAATTATACATGCTTTTTATTTTTATCAATTAATAAATTTTTCATTTTAACAAATTAAATATTTAAGAGTTAGCAGAAATATAACTTTATACAATTTGTGTCTTAACTATTTCTCCTGTTTTTATTATATGGAATCTATTACCATATGCTATGAAAATTTATAATAAACTCTTGTGTTGAAAATTTAAAACAAAACTTATATACTAATTTTTCTGGTATACAACCTGGCTAAGGACTCTATGTTTCAGCAGTTCAACTAAGGCCAGATTGTATACCAGTTATAACAATTATACCATTTAAACTTCTCCACAAAACGCATCCATTACACCATTTCGAATTGTCACAAATTAGACATTTCTTACCCGATAATATGTCAAAACAAACAACAACAACAACTCAAACAACAAGGTAAATAATTTAATTATAAAAAATAAAACTTAATGGAAATAATTACAAAGTTTAATAAATTTATTTTTATATTAATATTTACATAGATATGCGACAACGAGAAAATGATACACCCACATACACTCCCCTTCCAGTGGAATTTAAGAAAATTGGTAAGTATTAAATTTCACGATACGAAGTCTGTGGTTTCTTAATTTTTAAATCGAACTGGTAGTTTAATTACACGACCATGCCTTGATAACACCTCTCTTGGTTCACTACTAACTTGCACATGCTGATCGAAAACTACTTTCTTTTTAGCTTTTGGAGTTTCTGAATTAACCACCTCATCAGCTTTCCCATCAACATCCCATGACAGATTAGTCGCTAATGGCTGATTGCTGAACAACTCATCATTATTTTCGGAATAACAAGGTTTGAGTCTATCTATCGAAATATTAACTTTTTTACCTTTAATTTCTAGCTCAAAAAATTTTGTATCCCTGTTTGAAATTTTAAAAGGACCGGTATATGGAGGCTGAAGTGCTCTTTTGACTGCATCGGTACGTATAAACACATGAGAGCAATCCTCCAATTTTTTGTTAATGAAAAATTTCTCCTTTGAATGTCGAGATGCGTTTACCGGTTTTAATTCTTCAAAATGTTTTTTTAGATTACTCACGAATTCGGACTGTGGAATCGAAGTATTTGGAGGTTCCATGAACTGCCCAGGAACTCTAACCGCACTTCCATACACCAACTCTACAGGAGTAGATTGTAACTCTTCATTAAACGAGGTACGTAAACCTAATAAAACGAGTGGTAAAATGTCCGTCCAATCCATTCTGTTATGACACATAATCGCTGCTTTTAATGTCCTATGCCAACGCTCAATCATACCGTTGCACTTAGGATTATACGCTGTAGTACGTCTTCTTTCAAATCCTAATAAATGTGACAATTCTGTAAACAGATTCGCTTCGAACTGCGAACCTTGATCTGTTACGACAAAATTTGGAACACCAAACCTAGCTATCCAATTTGAATAAAAAGCATTTGCCACCGTATTTGCCATGATATCTGGTATTGGAATTGCCTCCGCCCAGCGAGTATACCTATCAATCATGGTTAAGCAGTATTTATGATTATTGGATATGGGTAATGGTCCAACTAGATCAATATGCACTTCTGAAAACCTTTCCTTTGTCCTTTCGAAATTACCTATTGGTGCTTGTGTGTGTCTTGATACTTTGGATATTTGACACGCCAAACATGCTTGTGCCAATTCCTTAATATCCTTTTTTAATGACGGCCACACTACATGTTTAGACACTAATTTGACCGAAGCTTTTATTCCCGGGTGCGACAGATTGTGTAGCGACTCAAATACCTTCCTCCTCCATTCTCTTGGTATGAAAGGTCTTGCTTGTCCCGTCGATATGTCACAGTAAATGAAATGTTCTGTATTGAAAGCTAACGGTCGTCTTACTAAATTTAGTCCAGAGTTCTCGTCTTGTAGTATGTCATTCAGTTCCGAGTCTTGTAATTGATCTGTAGCCAGTTTGTTATAGTCAATAGTCTCGTGAATGTCAATTAGCTCAACTCTAGATAATGCATCAGCTACAACGTTGTCTGTACCCGTTATATGTCTCAGGTCCGTTGTAAATTGTCCAATAAAGTCTAGTTGACGTCTTTGTCTTGGTGATGCTTTGTCTAAATTTTGTTTAAATGCGTAAATGAGGGGTTTGTGGTCCGTAATGAGGATGAAATTTCGTCCCTCGAGAAAGAATCGGAAGTATTTTACACCTAAATAGGCCGCTAACAACTCCCGATCGTAGGTACTGTATTTTTTTTGTGTTTCGGTTAACCTGACAGAATAAAAACCCAGTGGTTGCCAAACTTCATCAATTAATTGTTGCATAACTGCCCCTACTGCTGTGTCGGAAGCATCTACCATAATTGATAACTTTGCTGACATGTCTGGATGAGCTAGAAGGGTGGCATCACTTAACTTGAATTTACATTTTTCAAACGCTAATTTCGACTCTTCTGTCCAAACGATTGGTATTTTACTATTCTTTTTGTAACCTTTTAAAAAGTCATTTAAAATGGCCTGGTCATGTGCTGCAGAAGGAATAAATCTTCTGTAGAAATTAATCATTCCTAGAAAACGTTTTAATTGCTGGACAATGACTGGCTGCGGAAAATTACGAATTATTTCTACTCTATCTGGAGATGGTAAAATTCCTTTCCTATTTACGAAATGTCCCAAAAAAGCAATTTCTTCTTGCGCGAATACACATTTATCCATTTTAATAACTAGCCCATTTTCGGCTAAACGTTGGAAAACTTGTTCAACATGACATAAATGCTCATCCAATGAAGCGGATGCAATTAAAATGTCATCTAGATACACGAAACAGAATGACAATCCCCTTAAAACCGAATGCATTAATCTTTGGAACGATTGTGCTGCATTCCGAAGACCGAATGTCATTCTATTGAATTCGTAAAGACCGAATGGTGTTGCTATAGCTGTTTTGTGAACATCTCGTGGTTCAATTGGGATTTGGTGGTAAGCACGTACCAAATCAATAGTTGAAAATACCGTACAACCAGCAAGTTGAAACGAGAAGTCCTGAAGATGCGGTACTGGATAATTATCGGGAATGGTCACATTATTCAACGCCCTGTAATCCCCACAGGGTCTCCACTCACCGTTTTTCTTAGGTACCAAATGCAGAGGACTGGCCCACTCACTTTTGCTAGGTCGACAAATTCCTTGCTCCATCATACTTTCGAAGTGTTCCCTCGCTATTTGTAACTTATCGGGAGCCAAACGCCTTGTTTTGCACATAACTGGTTGCCCGTTTGTTTCCAAACAGTGTGTAACATTATGCTTAGGTGTATTCATATTGCCTGTTTCCCGAGTAATTATTTCATATTTTTTTAACAATTCGTTGATTTCTGGATTAATTTTACTTTTATCTAACAGGGCTAACGAAGGACTTGAATTACTTGTAATGGATCCAACTGAATATAAATTTGTAACCGGATCAATTAATTTACCCTTTCTAATATCAACTACTAAACCTGTTGCTTTTAAAAAATCTGCCCCGATTATTGGCATAGACACATCAGCAACTATGAAGGACCATTTGAACACCCTACGTAAACCGATATTTAGTGAAATTGTCTTCGTTCCGTAGGCCTTAATTTTGGTACCATTGGCTGCATATAAGTGAAACTCGGGTTCATTAACCTTTTTGTTACTGAAATTTGCTGGCAAAACGGAAACGTCTGCGCCAGTGTCTACCAAAAATTTTCTTTTAGAATTTTGATCCAAAATAAGTAGACGATTTGCACAAATTTCATCAACATACGTCTCAAAATGCTGACTAGAATTTAGTTTTTTGACTTTTGAGATTTTACAACAATAAACTTATCGTGAAAACGACAACCTGAAACACACTTCGTTGCCTTATCTTTAAAACGTCGATGATAGAAACATTCGGTTTCATCATACGTTCGTTCTCTAGATTTTGACGAATTTCTAGCTGTGTTATGCGGACTACGAGTTCTTCGTGTTGTGCTACGTAAGGCGGATACTTCCATTATAATATCCTTACGGAACTTACACAACATCTCATGCAACTCTTCTTTTGTCGACGATGATTCTTTTTGCTGGCTTGTGTATGATTTGTCACTTATTTCCATTACGTGCTGCTGTGACATGGTTTCAATTAATGCGTCCGCTCGTTCTGCCAACTTTCCTAATGAAACGTCATTTTCAAACGGGACTAATACCAACTGTACCTGCTGCGGTAACCTTTGCAACCATAATCGCTTAACCGTGCCTTCTTCAAAATGCTCTCCTGCATTCATATGCATTTGCTCCAGCAATTGTGATGGTTTCTGGTCTTCTAACCTTAGTCCGTGCAACAAATTATTTAATTTTGATCGTTCTGATTCTCCTAAAACTTTAATTACTTCCTGCTTAAAAAACGTATAAGGTTGTTTTCCCTTATTTTTTATAATAAGATTGGCAAATTTATTATGCAACCTAGCATCTAATGCGCCAACCGCATGTGAATACCTCGTAGTCTCTGTAACGATGTTTGCTACCTGGAACTGCTGTTCCAAAATAGCAAACCAGACCTCGGGATTCTGTGCATATAAAGGTTGGGGTGGCTTAAAAGCTACATGTGCAATCTCTTTTTGCGAAATATTTTTTGCCGTTTTACTTTCGTTATCTACAATATTTTCACTACCAGAGTTGCCACTAGAAGATGCTTCCGAAGCATGGGAATCTTTCAACTGTGCATTTAGAACGATTCGAACCTGATCTTGCACTAGTGAACACAATTGTTCACGAGTCAACGTGATCATTTCGTTACTAGAAAATAAAAGATTTTGCCTATCAGAGGAGTGTACATAGGTGGAATTCGTTTCCTCGTCGTCGGTATTGATACCACGCACAACGAAACGAAAAAAGAAACTTAAAAGTAGAAAAAAGGATGAACAAACAAAAAAAACGCAAGAAATACTGAACATTGTGATTATTTGAATAATTTTAATTTTTTATTTATTTTTTAAATAATTTTTAAATATTTTTTAATTTAATTTTTTTTTTTTTAAAAATAATTTTTATTTTTGTAATTTTTAGACGACGCAAAAAATGGTGCAAAAATGGAGTACGTTTTATAAAGAATAAATAAATGGTACTTACAATTTTAAATTTATCGTCTTATTATACGGGATGATTGGAAAAACTCCCGGCTGCTTACAAACAATGTTTCCTCTTTGAAGCGGATTTTATTTAATACAGCTATGTTTAACGGGTGATCCGGTGAATGCCTGTTGCTGCTTCGCCAAACCAATGCTCCCTTCTAATTTGCGGTTGATTTATTAGTTGCTCGTTTATCTGGTGAATACATAGACGGCAAACTGCTTCCTCGGAACATATAATATTTTTTTAAAATTTTAGTTATCCAAAAATTTTACGGATGACTTGTAGTATTTTGCGTTGGCTAATAAGTATTAGCTGCTGCCCCCGGTGGAACTATAATATCACGTCGGGGTCACCAATTTAGAAGATTTAGTTGTTCTATGTTGAAGTTATATAATTATAACTTATTTTAACCGTTCGGCATCAGCTCTTCTATGCTGATGTATAATGCGGGACAGCACTTTTTATTACTAATCACTTATGTATTTTTGATTAATAAATTTACACATTTTATTTAATTAATTATACATGCTTTTTATTTTTATCAATTAATAAATTTTTCATTTTAACAAATTAAATATTTAAGAGTTAGCAGAAATATAACTTTATACAATTTGTGTCTTAACTATTTCTCCTGTTTTTATTATATGGAATCTATTACCATATGCTATGAAAATTTATAATAAACTCTTGTGTTGAAAATTTAAAACAAAACTTATATACTAATTTTTCTGGTATACAACCTGGCTAAGGACTCTATGTTTCAGCAGTTCAACTAAGGCCAGATTGTATACCAGTTATAACAATTATACCATTTAAACTTCTCCACAAAACGCATCCATTACACCATTTCGAATTGTCACAAATTAGACATTTCTTACCCGATAATATGTCAAAACAAACAACAACAACAACTCAAACAACAAGGTAAATAATTTAATTATAAAAAATAAAACTTAATGGAAATAATTACAAAGTTTAATAAATTTATTTTTATATTAATATTTACATAGATATGCGACAACGAGAAAATGATACACCCACAAATGTGCCTTTTGTTGTGTATTATTTTTTTGTTTGTTGACAAACTAAAATCAGCTGAGAAAGGGAAATTTCTCTTTATTTTATACAAATCTATATTGCCCGATTGATAATAATAAAAAATTATGGTCCATCCTGTATATATATATCGCCATTATTGTTTTCATTACAAAACGTCAAGCTATTACATTTTGTTAAAAGTTTCGAAAACCTTTTGTTTATAGATTAAATACTATAACATTTTTTTAAATAAGATATTATATATCTATATAAATGGCTGATGATTTACAAAACTACAAATTACAATTACAACAGGTATACTTACAACAGATAAGAAAAGTTATTTATATAAAATACTTCAAAATATACTTGGATTTGACAGGTTGAAGCGGCCTTGCTTACAGATCCTGAAAATAGTGAATTACTAAAACTGAAAGAGGATTTAGAGGAGGTTATAGCATTAACACGAGATTTAATAAAAACACAACTTGAAGAACAGAAAAAATCATCTTATGTAGCTGCTACAACTTCGTATTATGATGATATTGAAGCTGCTCTGGTTGCAGCGGAAAAGACCCAAGCGACTGCGAAACCACAGAAAATTTGGAAAATTGGTGATAAATGCCAAGCGAAATGGACCGAAGATGGACAGTATGTTGTTAATATATCAATAATGAAAAATGCACGATTTTACGAGATTTTGATGCATTCCACAGGTATTACGATGCTACCATTGAAGGTATTACGGAAAGTGGTGAGGTTAGTGTGATGTTCGAGGCGTATCAAAATCGGAGTACAACAACGTTAAAAGAATTAAAAGAGCGCGTTGTACGCATCGAAGTGTTTCCATCAAACTCGAGTAAGAGACATCGTCCAAATCAAAAGGAGTATTTAAAGAAAAAAAAGCAGAAAAAATTGCAACGGTTCAAAGAATTAGAAGAGGAGCGAGAAACGGAAAAAAATAAATGGCTTAACTTTACAACAAAATCGACGAAAAAACCTGGGATGGTAATGAAAGGTAAAAGTATATTTGCCTCACCGGACAACGTGAATGGTCGAGTTGGTATTGGGACATGCGGTGTTGCAGGCAAACCAATGACGGAATATTCACATGGCGAGAAGTGGCGAAAAGGAATTTAAATAAAAAAAAAACTGAAATATTTTTATGATTTCGCTGATTATTTTAAATAACTTAGAGAATATGTTGACTAATTTGAATACTAATAACGCTATTTCAAATAAAAATTTAAATCACCAATATTTAATGGTCTTATAAATAATGCTTAGTACCAACCAAGACATTACCAAAAATTAAACAAAATGATAACTGGTACTAATTTTACATGTGCATAGGACAGATAGAGAAACTCTCGGTCGGTTAATCGAGCTCTATTAGAAAGACATACTTTCAATTAAGCGTACCGCGAAAAAAGACAACTGCTCGGCACTGCGCAGTGTAGCAGTGCAAGCATGCTTGTCGGAATTTGGATTATTCAAATTATGCTTCAAGAACTTCAGTGGCCTTATTCTGGCTTTCCTGGCGAATTGGGGAACTATTTTTCTGCAATTCCAAATGCACTAATTCGCAAATACATATTTATATTTCCTGTTGTAGCGGGAATATTGTTTTATGTAGGTTTTTATAAACTAAACCACGTATTACGACCTTATTACAAGTTTGATTAATTTTTAAATACATATACCTATATTTACTAGAAAAAATAATGTTTAAAAATTCGAAATAGTACGAGTTAGGTAGTGTGCCAAACTGAAGGTAATTGGGCACACAGCCTAACCCTAATTCCCCCATTCCTCACTTTGATTCTTTCGTTGTGATTGTTTCATCGTTTCCTTCCTCTCCATCGACAAAAAACAGTTTGTCGGTAGGGGAAAGAAACGAGGAAAAACTCACGACGAAAGAATCAAAGTGTGGAGCCGTGGATTGAGTACAACAACACCACCATGGCTAAAGCATTAGCTGTATTTTGTTGAGAAATAAGCCGTATTTTCTTGAGAAATAAAACTTTTTTGCTTTAGCTGAATCAGCGCTATTCAGCTATTTCAACTAATGCAAATCTGCATTATCATTCAACCAAAGCAAAAAATTTTGCTTTAGCTGAAGAAAATGCAGATTTATAGCTGAATAGCACTGAAACAGATTAAGCGAAAATGCTTTATTTCTCAACAAATTTGTATTTAAATAAACCAAAAATTTTAATTAATATTTTCAAGATTTTTTAAGAGCGCAAAATTGAACGAAATTGGCTAAATATAAAATAATGTTTTAAATTAGCAATAAAACAAATCTATTACGACCTAGTTTGAAAAAAGAAGTAACTTCAAAAATAGTCGTGTGTGGAACGGGTGAAAAAATGACCTACCGACCATTTTTCTACCGTTTCCACGACTCCGAAATGTATCTTAAGTTTTTTGGGGTCAGTATAGGACCATGCCCAGTGGCCCTAATAAGCCTCACCACACTTTAATTCTTCACATTTGATTCACATTTAATTTCTTTGCGCCTTTCTTTTTATATGTATGTCGTAAAATTATGTTTTTTGATTTATTCGTATTGTAAAAAATGTTTATTATTTGCTGCGAAAACTGCTTCCTTGGTTGAAAAATTCGAAGTGCAAATTAAACTAAAATTAACCCAAAAACGACAAATAAACAAGGTGTCCTTGAAAAAATTATTTTTGTTGTTGTGCGAGAATCAGTTGAAAAAAAAAATTTTTCCTGAAAAAAGAATCAAGAATTTCCCCGCCAAAAAATTAGTTTGTCGGTGAAGGGGAAGGGAATAATTTTTGGGGGAAACATTTTTTATTTTGGTTTTCATAAACTAAAACGCATGTTGCGACCTTATTACAAGTTTAATTTATTTTTAAATATATATTTATTAGAAAAAAAGTTCAAAAATTCGAAAAAGTACGAATTACACTTCCCTAAAAAAATAATGGCGAAAAATTAACGTCAAAACTGCTATAAAATGGAATTATTTTTCCCCAATAAAAAAAAATCCCAAACGCCAGAATACACTTTGGGGAATAAATAACTCCCAACTGCTAGAAATACGTCACTAATTCCCAATTCCCTACTCTTACGGAAAACCAGAATAGGGCCACAGGGGTGGTATTTTGTACCATCACTTCGAATCGAAATTCGAAAAAAGTCAAATGGCGGTATGTTGTATCATTTTCGAAAAGCAAAAATGATAGATCTTTCACATTTTCGATTCGACTTTTTTCGAATTTCGACTTTTTCGATCGAAGTGATGGTACAACATACCGCCCCAGATTTTAGCGAAAAAAACTAGTTATGTATAATTATGTTTTGATTAAATAAAAATAAATGAATGCAACTAAACTGCTACACAAATGTTGTGCATGCAACCAACATAAAAACTCAATAAAATTAGACAAAATATTATCAGTACATATGGAAAGTACATATAAAAAAATAAAAACTCGATATGTTAAGTAAAATAAACGTTATTTAAAAATACACAATTTTTTATATTTAATTTTATTTATTTTTCGAAAAAACACAATGGCCTTAAGGTCCTCCAAAAACCTAATAAAAAATGGAAATTATATTCATACAAATTTATTGAAATTAAAACTAAAGACATCTTATATCGTGAACAAACACAAAAATTATCGCGATTTCTTCCAATCGCAATTGCATGTTAAACATATAAAATAACGATTTTATAATTATGGTGACTGACACAAACCCGATTTTGTAACTCTGCAAACGCTCAAATTCATATTTAATTAATGAAATAAAACAATTTCAATGCGTATTTGCCGATTTTGAATTACATCGAATCAGTTACAATAAGTTAATATAAACAATGTACAAATAATTTCTTTTCTTTCTCTCTTTTTCTTCCTACATTCCGATTGTAATAATCTTGTTATATAAATGTAGTAATCCTGTTTTGATGAAAATCGTGATATCACATACCGGAGAAATATCGCTATAAATAAGAGTTCATGATTATCTAGTTTGTGTCTGTCTACGGTAATACTTTTTATTAGGTACATACATAATATGTATATCGAAAGAGTTTAATAATCACATCCTTTCCCGTAAAATCACGATATATGATGTGATATATTTCGCAATAACATGGACAAAAAACAGACAACACTCATTTTGTTGATTAAAATACAAATATATTATTTTATAATATAGACATACATTACACGAGTTCATTTATAATAAAATTATCTTATAACTTTTAATATATATATACAAATGTTTGATTTTTAAGAAACGTATTTATTTAACAATTAAAACAGGTTTCATAAGGTAAACGGGGAAAGAGACACGATTGTTACACGCACAATTGTGATGGCGGGCCCAAAAATGGATTAGTATTTCGCACGAGAAAGTGAATGGAGTTCCTTGCAAAATGTTTATTGGGAATATGATTTTTTAGCGGGTTTTGCCCCCACTTTTTTGTAAACTAAACGCATAGAGCGGCAGCGCGCTTAATTTTTGTGACATAAGTGCAGTCGTGAAGTGGAAGACAGAAAGTTAATGTATCTTCGTTACTTTGAATCAAAATAATCAAAATAGTAAATGTAATATTAACTAATCATGAACACCGATAAAAAAGTAGTGTATGGAACTATAAAATTCGCGTTACGGGGTTCCGCATTATATAACGTTAATGTTGCTGGCACAAATCAAATCACTACAAATCATCCATACAAAAGTTCGGCTGTCAAAGCAAGTACAAAACAAAAAAAAAATTTGAAAGTACTTGAAACAAATTTATGTGAATCAGTTGATAATATGAAATTGCGGTCTGAAACTCGAAGAAAACGAAAATCTGTAGATGAAAATGATATTAAACCGTCACGGAAAGTTGTAACAAAAATCAGGAAAACTGTGTCATTAGATGCTTCGCGAGCTTCACAACTAAAATGCAAAAAGCAAAGGGCTAGTGATGAGTTTAAAGAACTATCAATCATTGTGTCCGATTGTAGTGAAAGCCGTTCGCAATTAAGTTTAAATAAACCAAAGAGCAGTGATAAATTAAAAGAACCTGTAGGTTTTAAACATTCAAAAGAGATCGAGAAAAGGCTTAGTGAAAGCTGTTTAAATTTAAAGGAAAGGTTTTGTATAAAATCGAATACACGGTGCGTTAAAGATTTTCAACTGTGTCAAACCGTACATTCCAATAAAATTGAAATATGTGATTACTATGCCAAAAATTCAACCAAAATGTTACTGGCCGAGACGAGAGTTCTTAACTTTCTAAAAGCATTGGATGGCATGATATTTCGCGATGTTTTCCCAGGCGTTGAGCTTATCATCGAACTAATGGGCACCATTTTGGTAATTATGGCTTAAATTTTATCTTATCTTGGTTATTAATAAAATATTTTTTTTGTAGACGTACGACAAAATTGATAAATCCGCATCGAATGAGTGTATTATAGCAGGTTCACTTAATACATTCCATCGGATTATGTTTAAATTTCCACCTTGCCTCGCAAACATTAACGTCGAATATCATAACTTGATAAAAGAATCTTGTTATAAAAGTGACATAATTAGTTTACCTAATTTTGAATTTCAGGACGGTATTTTTTGGAAGCTCATCGAGATGCTCGAAACATTGATTGAAAATGACGTAGAGAAGGATGATGTATTAAATTTGTCACAACAGAGCGAAGACGGATTTGATTTTTATACATGGGAGAAACGACAAATCACGCAATATTACCGCCATAATATTCCGCGTGACGATAAAATCGATCGAATTTTTTATATTTTGCATTTTCTGAGCGATCTAATGGAGTGTGAATTCGTAAATTGGATTCAACGATACCAATTAGATAATAAAATTGACGAGAAGGCAATTATTACAGGGTTGCTCTGGCCGAATGATGTACCAGGCACGATCACAATGAACGTCAAACGAATAATTACATTGTTTACTAAATTCGTAGCAGTAAATTTTCCAGATAATAAAATAAAAATTTTATCTTCTTTGGTAACGCTAATTGGTAATGTAATGTTGCATGAAACGATGAAAAATGATTACAACAAGTATCCAAATCGCAATTTCAATTGTATCGAAGAACTAAGCAAGGAAATTTTTAAAATTGTTACGGATGTTCAACCAAGCACAGAATACACAAAAGTTAAACTGGCTGGTCTAATAGTAAGGCATTTAGAACTGCCGGCATTAAAAATGTTACTTGGTAATGCGGTGATTGATAAAATTGAAAATCTATATTCGCGTCAATTAAATTTAGAAAAATTATATAAAATTTTAATCAATGATTCATGGAAAATTGTTGCACCAAAATCGCCAATAAAAATTAAAACCGGTTACATCGTTCAAGACGATCCGAGCGATTCGCTATATCCATTCTACAGTAAAAATTGGAATAAAAGTGGAAAGTCGTGCGAAATTATTAATTACGAAGAATATATTATTGCACTATTCGAAACATTCAAAGCTTATTTGAACTATTTTAAACTTGATACAATATTACACGATTTAAATGATCCATTTGAAACGAAATCAAGCTCACCATCGAGTTATCGGATTAAATCACCCAAAAAACAAGAAATGGAGAAAGCCAACTTCGCTACAACTACCAAAGTAATAAATTTCAAATTGGTCGAGAAAAATTTAAACAAATCTCTTGCATTTTTTAATTCTAACGAAAAATTGAATAAATTACCTGGAGCGACTTGTTACAATGACAAGATTTCGGAAAATTATAAAATTGATAACGTCGTTTTGAAGCAGTACCATGCGGATATAGAGTATTTTAATAAAATTGTGAATTATTTAGAGATTCAGAAAGAAAACAACATCTATTTCAAAATATTTAAGGAGTTTATTAAAGACTGTATTAACGATTAGCTATTATTTTGTGAATTAGGTACATAATAATTTAATGATTTATGTCTGTTTCTGGCCGTTTTAAATTTTTCCAGTGAATTATTTTTACAGAATGTTATTACCTATATGTTTGATAAAATTATTTTTTTTTGTTTATTACTTTATTATTTAATTTAATTTAAATACATAATATGAATTAACTTATAACTCTTTTGATTATTTTATTTTATGTTAAAGAATTAGGTAATATGTTATTTAATGAGAGTAAGAAAATGCAGAGAAAATGCGAAACCAACATATTCTCGACGGATCGAGATTTTAATTCAAAACCATTGGTAAGTAGGTGTTAATATAATTGCAGGTCAGTTGAAACTGAAGTGATACACCGTTCGCATGTTCAGAATTTGCACGCTTGTTTGCAAACTCTTAAAAATAGTTTTATCTATATTAAAACATGTATCTAAAAACATGTATCAATTGTTTAAGTCTGAATAATGCGTTAGTAATTTACAGGAGTTTACTCAGCTTACTTATCAGGAAGGGCTTTTATTATTTGCTCTGTAATTAAGTCATATCTGGAGATTTCTTTGCGCTTAGGTTAAGTTTGATTTCCTCTTTTAATTCTTGTAATGTGACAGAAGATATATTGTGCGGTTATACACTTTTTTTACTGGTGATATATTTCCATCTGCTGTTTGTCTAGGTAGAGGCTGGGACGTGTTCCCCAGGTGGGCTGCAAGCAAAGAAGCTTTTTGCTTTGTTCCATCTGCATTTTTAACTGGTGGAATTTGAAGTTTAGGCCGTTTGGAACTTTTTATTACTTTCGAAAGGGAATAGGCCACTTAGGTATTTATTAATGGATTCGTTCCTGATTTCTTTAATTAGCAACTTTAGTTTATTAGATAAAAAATTTAGAGCTGTTCTATATGCAGGCGCCCGACTTCTTTGTCATGCCTTTCTTGCTTTTAATTTTGCTGCGACCAGATCACTAACTTTCTGGGGATCAATAACATTTCAATGAATAGATTTCAATACATTTCCTTTGAGCTTGAGGGGATAGTTGTTCTTATTCTTCTGCAAGCTGTATCAGATTTGTAATTGGCACCTGAAGATTAGTATTATTCTCAATCGGTTTCTGGAATTTCTCTCAGCAGGCTTCCTTACTGGTTAGCCAAGGTGGCTCGCTATATAAATGTGCTTAAGGTCGGACTGGATGCCTTAAGATTCTCACCAGTACGTGACCCACACACGTAACAAGCGGGTTGAGCGGCAGGTTAACAATCTTTCCTCATAAAAATAATTAAAAGTTATGAACCCTAATCAAAGGCCTCGGATTACCATACCGGATTCATCACAAACTCGATCTCGGAAATTGTACTCGGGCAACGCTTTTAAAATGGGAACATGGAACATGCTTAGCCTCCTAAGCCTGGAGGTCCCCAGAACTTTTCGAACCCAGCAACGTCTGGGAGTGGGATCCATATATGACACCACCAATGGTTATACACTCCATTAGAGCGGTCATCAGAACGGAGGAGAATTTGGAGTTGGCTTCCTCATCCATCAGCGCGTGAAGCATCATACCATCGACTTCTGCCCTATCAACATGTGGATATGCACGGTCAGACTTTGCACTAAGAAATTTAACATCACGATCGTTAATGTACATGCACCCACCGAATATAAATTTGATGACATCAAAGATCTATTCATTGCTGAGCTGGAGGAAGTCATCACTCATCAATAACATACCGCACCACGTCGTTAAAATCATCGTGGGAGACTTTAATTCAAAAATCGGTAGGAGTGTAGAAAATACATCGCACATCGGCCCTAAAAGCCTGCACTTAACTAAAGTAACAACAACGGCCAACGCGTTACCGACCTGGCAATAATGCACAACTTAGCTGTATCAAGTACGTTTTTCCCACATAAGAGAACCCACAAAGTAACGTATGGAGATCGAATGATGGAAGAACGGAAAACCAAATCGATCACGTGATGGTGTCTAAGAGACACTCCACCAGCATGTCTGACGTTAGATCTTACAGATGTTCAGATATGGACAGCGATCATGTGCTTGTCGTATTTAATATGCAAACTGTCATCTACGCGTGCAATAGACCCAAGCACAAAAAACCGTTCGCTGGAATGTCGTTGCTCTAAAAGACCAAGCATCTCTGCAGAATTACCGTGCTTCTAGAGTGGCCTAATAACAATGAAGAAGCTCCTTCTAACATCCAGGAGCAGTGGCGCGCTATACAGTCAGGCATAACCGCCGCGGAGCAAAACATTATCGGAAGAAGACATTCAAGATCTCGCA
This sequence comes from Nephrotoma flavescens, assembly GCA_932526605.1. Classification (NCBI taxonomy): domain Eukaryota; kingdom Metazoa; phylum Arthropoda; class Insecta; order Diptera; family Tipulidae; genus Nephrotoma; species Nephrotoma flavescens. The sequence goes on along the minus strand of OW052222.1, from coordinate 161,744,838 downwards.
AAGATTGGTTCGACGATCAATGCCGTCTGGCCGTCGAAAATAATCGTGAAAAATTGTTGGCTCGCATCACTAGAAACACTCAAGCAGAATATCTCCGCGCCAGTAAAGCCACAACTAAATACCTTCGACAAAAGAAACGCGATCATAAAAAATCATGCATAAAAAACTTCAGCTTCCAAGCGGAACTAGGAAATTCGAGGAACTGTTTTGCCAAGAATCTCACTAAAGACTTCCACCCAAAAAGTACAGCCATCAAAGACGTGAGTGGAGCACTGAGAATAAACGTGGCTGATGTTCTCAGTATGGCAAACCTACTTCTAAAATCTGCTAAATCGGAATGACGTAACCCCCATTTGAGCAATAGCTCTTTCAGGTGAAGAGGTCTTTGTCGAATATCCCACAGTGGAGGAAGTATACGCAGCTATTAGTAGATTGAAAAATGGAAAGACACCCGGTCTCGATGGAATCCCCGCGGAATTGATTAAACTAGGAGGCGCTACTCTTGTAACAAATTAATACGATCTCATCGTCTCTATTTGGGACCAAGAAGAGCTGCCAGAGAATTTGAAGGCCGTGTTCATGTGGCCATTGCACAAAAAATCGACCGTCTTAAATTGTGGAAACTATCGTGGTATTGCTCTATTGAAAACTGCTTACAAAGTGTTGACTAATGTTGTATACTTGCCACATTCATCCCGCACTGACCACTGTTTTACCATGAGGATGATCTTGGAAAAATGTTGGTAGTACAACATAACCATATACAGAATAAACATAACGCTATTTTACTATGGAAAAATTTGGACTCATTTTTGTGACCTCGGTTTGCAATAAGGTAGGACAATTGTTTGCAGGGAGTCAATTCGCATTCCATGAAATAATGAAAATGAAAAGTTTTTTTCATTTGCAATCGAGGAGGTTTGAATTGCCCATAAGAAATTATGATTTCACACAGTGGAATTTAAAATTACGCGCAATAATTCAAACTACTAGATTGCAAATGAAAAAAACTTTTCATTTTCATTATTTCATGGAACGCGGATTGACCCCCAGGATAACCAAAATTCTTTATTTTTGAGCTTTAAATTTAAAATAAAACAAATTTGTAACTCATAACACTTGTACAAATGTTAAACTAATTAATATAAATCATAAATATTAATAATATTCCATTAAAATAATTACATTTCAGAGTCGTAAAAATAAGGTACGAAAATGGTCGGTCGGTCATTTTTTCTTGTTTGGGTCCCTCTCCTGCGGCGGTATGTTGTACCATCACTTCGAATCGAAAAAAGTCGAATTCGGAAAAAGTCGAATCGAAAAAGTGATCTTTTTTGCTTTTCGAACATGATACAACATACCGCCACGCCATTCGAATTTATCGAATTTCGATTCGAAGTGATGGTACAACATACCGCCGCTGGATAATATATATACCATGGGCGGTACGTTGTACCATCACTTCGAATCGAAATCGAAAAAAGTCGAATGGCGGTATTGTACATAGTATTAATATAAGCATGCGCAAAAGCAAACTTGAAATTCATTATATAGACAAATTTACACAAAAATTAATTTCGGAAATATCAATTATTAAGTACGAATTAATTTATAAACTTAAAAAAATTATAAAACTCTATCTCTCTCCCATTTAACAAAACAATTCCTAAACTAACAATTCTACTAAAGCTTTTCACATGAAATTTCTTAGCCAATATTCCTGCAATGTTTCTATAACGAATCTAAAAAGATAGTTGTAAAAAATTGGAAAATCTTCCCCTATTAAAAAAAAAATGCAAATAAATTGTTAGTTAAAACTTTGTTTTTCAGATCTAGCTACATTTCAAAAATACGCCAATATTATAAACTGGATGTTGGATGTAATAAATGCATCGAATAATGCAAATTTCACAAACATCGAGCAAGTCCGTCTCGCAGTTCGTGACTTTTTCAGAAGACTTCACGAAAAAAAAAATAATTAGAAAAAGCCATGGTGATGAGAGCGAAATATGTTTTTAAATTAAATTTATAATTACAGTTATGAAAGAATAATACGTTAACTTGAAAATGAAAAAAATTTACTTAATGGATTGATTTTAATTTAAATAAATGCAAATGAAAGCAAATGAATTGAAATTCTGTAAATGTTTATTTTAATTTAACAAATAACGACTGCCAAATATTATCTGCCGTGTCTGCCAATTTTCATCTGCTATGTCCGCCAAATGTCATCAGTTGTGTCCGCCAAATGATATCCGTCATTTCCGCCAATAGGCATCCCCGTGTCCGCCAAATGTCATCCGCCATATCCTCCAATATGCATCCGCCGTGTCCGCCAAATCTAGGCCGCCATGTTCGCCAATAGGCATCCGTTGAATCCGCCAATAGGCATCCGCCATGTTCGCCAAGTGTCACCCGCCATGTCCGCCAAATGTCATATGCCATGTCAGCCAAATGACATCCGTCATATCTGCCAAATGTCAACTGTCGTGTATGCATTATGGCAGACATACGGAGGGACTAGGCTTGCCAAATGGCATTCACTCGGCATGCTAAAGGCAGCCGTTTTTATCTGCCTACGGAAGCCGTGAATTGCCAAAAACCTGCCCGAAAATGTACTTTGTGTTTACCGGGTTCATATGTACTGATAAAATTTTGTCTAAATTTATTGAGTTTTTTTGTTGGTTGCATGCACAAAATTTGTATAGCAGTTTGGTTGCTTTCATTTAATTTTATTTAATTGAAAAAAAAAAACTTATACATATCTAGTTTTTTTTTGCTAAAATCTGCGCATGGTTCCTGGGCAGATCACATCATTGCAAAGTAGAAAACACGATAAAATCACGGAATATGTACATATATGTATATACATATATAGATAGACAGAATAGACATAACGCTATTTTACTATGGAAAAATGTAAACTCATTTTTTTGACCTTGGTTCACGATAAGGTACGAAAAATTTGTTATTTTTGAATATTTTTATTTCAAATAAACCATTATGGACTCACAATGAAGTTCTGACGGCATATTTCATCAAAAAACAGTTAGTTAACATAAAATAATTACTGTAAATATTAATATTCATATTTAAAAGTTATGTTTCCTATAAAAAATATAAAGTAGGAAAAAAATTCTTGGTCTACGCAATGTCTGTGTGGTTATATTTGTATTCTGTGATAAGACTACGACATCGGAAAATGCTTTGCATTCATTTCGTATATTTTTACTTTACAATCATAAAACATAATAAACTTAAAAAAATAGCAAAATGGTTACTAGATTATATTTCGAGTTGCAAATAGAGAATTTGCGACCGAATAGAGGATACACCCCTAAATTACTAGACACACCAAGCGTCGGCATTAATTTATTTATGTATTGTATAGAAACGATGTATGTATAAACAATTACATACCAATTATTTACAGAAAATATTACAAACTTTGGATTTTATATAGAAAAAGAGTAATTTGAAGAAATTGTATCGCATGACGTTAAATCCGCAAAATTATGTCACGCACTCACGCACCAAGCGGCAAAAAAAAATTCGTCCATCGCCGCTGCCGAACATACCCTAAAAATAATGATCTTCAATCCGCCTTTCCACACTTTAATTCTTTCGTCGTGATTCTTTCCTCGTTTCCTTCTCCCTTCACCAACAAACTAACCCACAAAGTAACAGTTTGTTAGTGAAGGGGAAGGAAACGAGGAACGAATAACGACGAAAAAATCAAAGTGTAGAATAGCGGAATAATAGTGGTTCACATATTTCTCATTCCTCATTCAAGTAAGCACTTAAATTTTTTAGTAATATTTTTTTACTAATAAATAGTATGCGTAAAGATTAATAAAACAAAAGTCCAAAATTCTCAAAATTACCCAAAACAAAAGAATCGCCGCACCGCTCTTGGTGTAGATGAATATGCGCGTCGTGTTGTATAAATCATTTGGAATTTAATGTGCCACGCTTAGTGTGTCTAATGCTAATCCTTAATTAGAGTATTTTCATATTGCTCAGTACAATTCAAAAAAACAGAAAAAAAATAAATTAGTAAAATAAGGGTAGGTCTCCATAATTAAGTTTACATACATACACGTACGAGATTTTTATAACGATACATTTTCATAAAGTACCTTTTCCATCATTTTTGCTACAAAATTTAAATATATTACACCCTGTTTATTTTTTAATCGGGCAGCACAAAAATTCTCTCGAAAAGCAAAAATACAATAAAAATATAGTTCAGTGTATAAAAGACCGTCAAACAGTTTTGTTTCGTAAATTTGATAATAAATAATGCCAGTGTATTTTCTGTGTAATATAACAAAAAGTACAATTAAAAAAGTATATATAATGTCTTAAATACATTCAATATAGTTTTGATAATGTGATCGTTTATTTTGTTTATGAATGTTTTTACTATTTTGAAATGTAAATCTTTTTATTAGGTCGTGTATTTGAGAATATTTCTGTGTATTCGTTTTGTTCAGTTTTGACAATTGAGTTTCTTTTGTTTTTGTGCAAAAAGTTGCGAAAAAATTTGTGATACTTTTTTTGATTAATAATATCTATGTAGAAGTTCTCAATAATCTTAAAGTGTAAAATTTAATGAAGAAATATATGTTATCTGTTGGGGTTTTTTAAGTTATTATTTTACGTATTAATTTATTTAACCAATAAAATAAGTGCAATGACATATGTATCTTGTGATTTGTGATTATTTGTGTGAGGAAAAAATTGAAAGAATTTACATAAAAATCTTTGTGAAAATATAAGATTGTGTTTATCGAAGCTGTATAAAACACTAATAAGGGTTTTAATTTAGTTGTTTAAATTTTATAAGATTATAATCTTACCTGTTAATTATAAGGTATTTTACACACATAATATATTTTTTCGATTTCCGTCTGAATATTTTGTTATGACTTAAATTTCTTAAATAAATTAAAATTTGAAGACGAAGTGCGTGGGTGAATTTCGAGTTGTGTTACAGCTTTTACTTGGAATTTAGATGAATTTTATACTAGAAATTGTTTCAAATTTTCATATCAATTTAGTTTAAGGTCACACAAATAGTTAAGTATGTTTTCATCTGAAATTGATACAGAGGATTTAAAAGTAATGAAGGTTCTAGTATGGATGTGAAATGATGAGAAATATCTTGTATTTTTATCATTTCTTATTATACAATTATTTCGCAATTCTGCTTATACAAGAGTAGGGCTGTAAATAATATAATATGAGTCAACCTTGAACTTATGTTATGTATAAGAAATTAATTTATTATACATACTTGCTTAAGGTTTTTGTGTTTTTTACTTACGACTTCTAAAAATATAGAGCAAGTGCTTCCACTTGTCATAAATATCTAAGAACCGCTAAATAGAAAATGCGACTATTATTCAACTGATTAGATAATAAAACCTAAAAATTGTTTATATCTATATTTTTAATGGTAACTATTTATTAATACTAAGTTAATTGATAGCAACAAACATTGGTGATACATCATTCTGATTCATAGTACTTACACATGTTACATATAAATACATAAAGACAAAGTTGTCTTAAAACCCTTTGCGGCGAGTAAAATTGTTTTCTCCTATGTATTGACAAATCTTATCCGACTTTCCCGATTTTGGGCGAAACATTTTTCATTCCACCAGTTTTATAAGTATCATTTTCAGCACAGTAAGTCGGTTTATGACTATGTAAGTGTTTTATTATCGCTTCTGTAACCTCTTGAAATAATCACACTCCTGAACTAACAAAACTTTTTTAAGTGAAAGTTACTTGCAAACACCGTTTTATGTAAGGCCATAAAGGAACTATAATAGGACTAATGTGTAAAGTAGTAGCTTAAGTTCTGCGAATTCAAGCAATAAAAAGCTTAACAAAATTAGCCTACTGCATTGTAAAATGTTTTTCAAATGAATCCGCGAAATTACAAATATTATGGCATCGACTACCTCATTCTTATGAGATTATTACGAGCAGTATCATTTTACCAGCAGTAACCGTTTTCACCGAGAAAAATCTTCAAAAACAACCGTAGGATTTTCTTAATACCAATAGTTCGTTAAATGTAATATAATTACGAGTTGAGCGCTACAAATACAATAGTAAAATAACATAAAAAACTAAACTTAATTTAGTTAATCCGAGCAGGGGTTGATTGAAAATGCAACTAGCCATATACACCGAATGAAAAATGTATTTAATGAACGTGATTTTATTATTTTTTATTGAAATAAAATTCAATGTTTGTTTAGAAAATTAAATAAAATTAAATGCTGGAGTTAGAGTTGTTAACAGTTGAAAATACGTTGTATATGAACGTAAAGACTTAGTTTTAGGCTTGATAAAAATTTGTTACCACAATATTTATGTCAGTTGTTGTGTAGGAGTCAAGATGTGCATAGTCATGATACTATGCATAATGATAAGTTTTGTTTAGAGTTTAAAAGACAATCTAGAAGTTGTAACGCCGGCCGCATTTGCGTACAAGCGTTCCCAACTCTGATTCCCAATATAAAAGGTATGTGTGTCCTACACAGGAACACACCAAAGAGAAATCATAAAAATCTGCTACATTCGTTTTTGATAACTGATAAATAGAGGGAACAACAACGACTCGGGGTCAGTCTAATAAAAATTTTATACCTTAAAATAATTAGCTCGTGTATGCGATTGCATTTATTTATTTTTATAAGAATCCCTGTAAATACCTAGTGTTAACAAAAAAAAATATACCGAATAGACTTAATACAACGTGTGGGGATCGCGTTATTCTAAGTTTCACCGTGATTATTTGATTGGTATGTGCATGCAACACATTGTATAACGAGTGCGATCCCAGATAGTGTGGTGGTAAATTTGTATGTGAACCCGATCGCTTATATTACGGGTTTTGGAGAAAATAATTTTGGTTTAATTTCGTTTGTGTGGAAAGTAAAGACTATAAATTTACCTAAGTCATTTAATATGAACAAAAAAAAAAAAAACAAAAAAATCTAGATTAATCAATAAAATTTAATTTCAAATGATTGTAAAACAGAGTACTGTTAAATAAGTTCGTGTGATATGTGTCGTTAACTAAATTATGAAGCCAGAGAAACAAGGCCAAATGGGCGAGTAGTGTTCATGTGCTTGTAATTTGTGTACCTTAAGAAGTTTCATTTGGAACGATAAAAATAAGGAAAAAAAAAAAGTTAGAAAATTTTATAAGTTTACCATAAAATAATAAATTGAAAATAATAAAACTTATAAAATAATTAAATTCTATTGTACGAACATTGAAAAAATCTAAAATTTAAAACTCGATCTAGCTGGTTTTAAACAGTTGGTAGTATTAGCGTTACACTGCGACCTGAAGGTTACCAAAATAAAACATTTTTTTGATAACTGTGTTCAAATTTGCTGTCGTGTAGCCTTTTGATTTGGCTACCTAGCAAAACATATGAGTATATATAAACCATTCAACAAATACTCATTAAAACTACAATTCTGTATTTGTACATGAAATTGAGAAGAAACCACCCCTTGGATTACTATTTGGCGGAGGATGAGTTTTTAATTTTGATTTTTTTTAATTCTTACTAATCTCTTATGTTTATTATATAAAATTATATTATTACCTTTATCATTATATTATTAACCTTTACTAATATTACCTATCTAAGAAAATGAATTATGTACTCGTACCTTGATTAACTCAAATATTTTTTTATATATTTTTTTTTTTAATATAATTTAAATTTAAATAGTTTAATTAATTTAAATAATTTTCGCAATTTATATGTATCAATATATATGTATTTCTTAATTTTGTTGTTGGTACCATTTAAGTTCTAATTAAATCGGGTAAGTGAAATTAAATTAGAAGAAATATTTTTTTTTTGTGGTTTGATTTCCAAACGATTGTAATTCTATAATTTCGGAATCCAATTAATCTAATTTAATTTGATTTATTCAATTGATACATTAGGTATATTATGCTATATAATTCAAAGCCTAAGTCCGGACTGTATAACTAAGTACCATTACCATATAAGAACATTTCATTAGCCATTATCGTATTATATTATATATTTACTTGTAATGCATCCTAGCTTACAGAATTTTCTTTGATTTTTTTTTGTTGCTATCAACTTTGTTAATAATTTGCATGGAAATACAGTTTATTTGGCTTTTCAATCTAAAATTTATTTCGAATGTTTTATAATTTTTCCGCTTTAATCAGTTTGAATTGAAATGCTGTGAAGTGTCAGTTCATTAAGATGATGAGTCGAAGGTAAGTTCGGTGAATACTGCTGTGATGATTCGTTGCTGTTCGTCCTTTTTAGCGGTGTAATAAAATATTTCCTCATGTTTCTGGAAACCCCCACACCCGTACCCTGAGCTATAGTCGGCTATTAACACCGCCCAGAAACCTCTAAGGGAGTAATCTGTTAGTGAAATTCGCATTTCGCTACAAAGTAAAAAATCGATATTTGACAAAGGTATATCGATGTATAATGAGTTACCGGAAAATATAAGAAATTGTAGAAGCATAAAGGATTTTAGGGCAGAACTGTTAAAAGGAATTTTATAATTATTAAGTAGATGATGTTGTAATCTGGAAAATTAGCTTAAGAGCTATTTGAAAAATAAATAAATAAATAACATGATCCATTTTTCATCTCCAGTGGTGATGCAAAATTTCCTAGCTTTCTTTCCGTTGCAGCAACAATTAGTACAAGCTTTTCTAGCGTTCGCTGTACCGTTGTTTCAATTCGTGTGGCAGCCAATTTCCAGTTTCTTAACCAAGTCCTTTGCATGTATACGTCATGAAGTATATTGTTGCTAAACATTCAACTTTTCTGCCAATTTTTTTCGGTATCACATGATCGTCGTCCAATAATGCTTCCAATTCTGCATCTTAAATGTCACTAGTATTTATTCAAGCTTCACATCTTGGTCTGCCTTTAAGTTTTTTGTCTCTAACGTCGAAATCACCAACTTTGAATCGTTGAGATCACTTCTTTGCATGTTAAATTTGATGGAGTATGTTCGTCGTAACGAGCAAACGATTTCTTTCCGTTGCACGTTTCTTCAACAAAATATAATGAAGTACTTAACACTACCCGCAAATGCTTTTTTTTCAACCATTAATCATCTCATTGAAAATTCGACTTTTTCAATGAGATGATTAATGGTTGAACAAATGTCACTAGTATTTATTCAAGCTTCACATCTATTATTCAAAAAACTTGCAATTGTAGTGTCACGCTGCAATTGGTTTTGTTATGTGATCGGCCGCCATTATCTTTAACAATCGTTATTTGTATATTTAGGGCGCAAAGTAGTATTTTGTTGCTCGAGCAAAGCCAACAAGGCCGAGGTTTGCCGATGTCAACGACTTCGCGCGATGTTCAGAATTCGTTGCGCTCGAGTTGCACACAATATTTTTTCGCCGATTTACAATAAAAGTTTCATAAAAAATTTGTATTTACTTAAGTACTTAAGTCTTTTTTTTTTACTTATTTTTGAAAATTGGCCACAGTAGCTAACACTACCCTTGCCCTTATGACGAGCATAAATTTAATTGTTTACTTCAGAAACAAAACATCGAAAAAAAGTCAACCTTTCGAGAAATTACGTGCAGAAGACATGCTACCTTTTCTGAATTGTGACTTCTTATAAATAAATTCCTCTTTTAAATACACAAATAACTTTTTTACAAATTGTGTCCAAATCTAGGTAAACTGTCCAAATTGCGTAATTCGTCACCGCTAGATCGTGTGTCAAATGTTTGTTTAATTATTTTGTAATAAACCGCTGGGTGGTATAGGTTATCGTTTACCTAGATGGAATCTTGCCATTTCTAGGTCACTTTGAATTAAAATAACTACGATAAAATTAATAAAAATTATTTGTTTTCGAAAACCGCTTTTGGGTATTTGATTTTGCAGTCTCCTGTTCCATTTTTCTATTATGTATACAACGGAAAGTCGAATCATAAAATTACTTAAGGTTATCTTAATCGAAAACTAACAACAAAAAAATAAAATCTCGATCAAAGGTTAATTTAGCTTTAAAACTAAACAGAAACTGTTCGAGAAAACTGGATATTTAAATAACGAATCGACAAAAATTATCTGTTTTTTTACCATTATGTACTTAAGCAGATGTACATAGTAAATATATAGTTTTTCCCGAGTATTGATTTATATGATAAAATAAACATTAAAGAAAAGCAACACATAAATAATACTGTCTGGTCAATAGCCAGACACGATCAAATGAAAACTGTCATTCTTTTGGCTTAAGTCCAAAATAAATTATATACTTACGTAATAATAGTAAGCACTCAGTACACAAACATACCTAATGTGATTTGATTTAATCATTACCAAATTTTGGTTCGTATTTTTAGGCGCTTTTTTACATACTTATTTACCAAAATTACGAAATTCCCATCACACCCTACAAATCAAATATTACGATATGATATTATATACGATATATGCCACATGGTTATCATAATAATAGTAATCAATAAAACAATTACAAACATATTTCTTATCTTTGTATTTAAGTAAGAATGCGAACAAATTGTCTATAAGTACTTTTATGACGAAATAATATATTATTTCGTAAACTATAATAATCTTCATAGTTTAGAAATGATTTACGATTTTTCTTATATCGGGGATTCCTTAAATATACTACTGCTCTGCCATATTTAAACAGTCGTAACAAAAAATCCTACAATTGATAAAAATTTAATTTCATTATGTAGTTATCAGCCTTATCGTTAAAACTCAATCGAACCGAAGTAAATGGTTAATTTGGATTGTATTGAAATAAGCCGATAATTTGGGACGAGGATAATTAACGAGATTATCGACACGTACATCAAATTTAATCGTACGAGAGTTCATAAAAAAGCAATGTTTGAAAAATATAAACTAAAGCATTATAATGATTGAGCTTTTATAATTAAAACCCAGATACACGTATTATCCCGATTATAAGTTCTTAATTATGAGAGACTTGATCTATTAATTAAAAGGACATTTCTACTAAACCCTCGGGTATAACTTTACTTGTGAGTTAAGAAAGAGATATTTACTTACTATAATAATGTTTCGGTTCATAGACCAACAATGGTAAGTGAGCCTGCGAATAGAATGAGAGTTAAAAATGAGTTTGTTCCTATTGTGATTAAGAAAAATTTGAAAATTGGAAATATGAAAATTTTTTCATTTAAATTAATCCAGCTCGAATGTTTTAAATTTACCAAAAAACGATGATTGAAATTTGCTTTGATTGATAACTACAACATCATTTTCACTAATAAGCAAAGCAGGGCATGTTTGATTTAAATCATTGATTAAAATCAGATTAAAATCAGTTGATTTTTTTAAAAAAATCATTGATTTAAATCACATTGGTAAAAATCTAAGAATTCATTCAAAAATCAACGCACTCTAAAACTTAACGAAGAAACTTAATTTCGTAAATATGATAACACTAAAAAACTTCAAAATTTAGACGAAATAAATAAAGGGTGTTATGCAAGAAGAAGTCATAACAAAGGTCCTTTGAATGGTGGGCGACAAAGGCCCTTTGAATGGTGGAATGATGGACGCCCTTTGAATGGTGGAAATCGATATTTACACCAAGGAATTACACCAAGGAATTGATAGTGACGTTAGACGGATATAAAATCTAACAAATAACAACAGCTACTGCTTCATCAGCTGGAGCCGAATGAGTTTTTTCGACCTTTGCGGATTAATTCGTCCAAAATTAAAAAATAGCCTACGGATAGATAAAGCGGCAAAATTAACATTTTTGGCAAAGCAGTTGAATAATAAGAACCCGTTTTTCTATTTATTCTGTCATACGATTATGAAATACTTGGTTTTAATTTTTAAATTACTTTATAATTTTGTAATTTATTTTTTAATCAACACTGAAGCATAAATCAAGTAATAAAATTTAAGCATAAATCAAGTAATAAAATTTAAGCACTGAAGCATAAATCAAGTAATAAATGAATCTGTTTCTACTTTTTACGCTATTTGCCGTAGGCACTGGGCGAAACACACTTATACTTAATAAACACATTTTTATTAATCACTTGTTTTTTGTTTCGCAGAATATTTTGAATATTTTTCAAAAAGTTTAAAAAATCACTCGATCGATTTCGACTTGTTAGGTCATCATAGGTGTAGATACTCCTGATGATGACCTAACAAGTCGAAATCGATCGAGTGATTTTTTAAACTTTTTGAAAAATATTCAAAATATTCTGCGAAACAAAAAACAAGTGATTAATAAAAATGTGTTTATTAAGTTTATTATTAAGAATCTGTTTCTGTTCCTCTCCTTAAAAAGTATTTAATTGTTCTCGGGAATTTATTATAATTTAAGTTCAACATTACAATTTTGTATTCAAAAAAATCTGATTTAAATCAAAAAAATCCGATTTTTGGACTTTTTTCAAAAAAATCAACAAAATTACATGCCCTGAAGCAAAGTAAGTATTCATTTATTAAAATAAATAATAAGAAAATATTTTCTTAGTCTTCTGTTTTCCTCCAATCGAACTTATCGTGTTTATGAAAAATACACGTATCTAAAGTTAGCAAACTGAATGGGGTAAACTTAAAGGCCAATTATATGCTATCTAAATTCTCAATTAAACATTTTAGGCTAAATCCATTCTCATTCAACCGATGGGTGGTTATGCGAATCTTACAAACAATTAGCATACCCTATATCAAAAATAAAATTAAAACCAATGAATAATCAATGTTTAATTTTAGCCTAATTAAATGTCCTATTAAAATTTTCAGGCGCCATTTGTTTTTGATAAATCATTGGGTTGCGCCAGCGGGCGCTATACAAAAACCCAAAATTTGTTAGTTTTAAATTTAAAATAGCCCAATACTTGATCAAAAACAAGTGGAGTCCAAAATTTTTAATGGAGCATTTAATTAAGTAGTCTGTTTTACTTATTAGAGCCTATTAGAAATGTAATAATTCACACATTTCGACATTGTATAGATCTTGAATTGGCTGCCGATTGTTAGAAGTTTCTTGTCTTTTTTGTTTCCCGCTTTAGCCTTATGAATAAGGCTACATTAACTTTTTAACAGACTTGGATCAATTGTAAGCTCACGTTATGGTGCCGACCAAATATGATAATAAGTTTCAAATTATCATATTTTATAAAAATCGATATCAATCGACAATCGATTCCCTAGACTGTCGCACTAAAAGGCAATTAAAGAAGTCGATAAATCTACTTAACTAAGAGTTTTGCATATCTTTATGATTATATTTCTTTGCCTGGCTTATTTAATTTAGAAATTTGAAATGGAAACTTTTATTCCAAAACTCTACTTTTTCCATAGAAGGCTTGTTTGTGTAATACTTAACCTCCACCTTAAATGTGTAGAGAGGACACAATCTTTAGCGTAATTATTATTATTATTTTTATTAAAGTTGGCTGAAACCGAAATAGGTTCCGCACTCAATGCCCCGCTGGCTTTATGGTGCAAATTGAAGATTCTATCCCAATTCGCAATTGTGCTCGGTTTCTTTGGCAAACTGTATGAGCTTTAACCATGATGGGGGTGACAACTGACCTGCATCAAAGGTCTGTAGTTAAAGAACCGGGACCGAGCTACTTCAAAAGCGAAACATATAACACCCTCTTCAAGGTAGTCGTGATTTAACAATCACAATCTTGAAAAATGCAATAGTTTTCTTCAAAGATAAAGTGTACTTTGTTAAAGTCAAGTTATAGGTTCACAAATGATGTACTTTGCCTTTCGGCAGGCAAAGGTAACAACTCAATTACGCTTAGCTTTTCAGCAACCGGTTCAGGCCCAGTGAAGTAAACCCGCTTCAGCTAACCGGAATCCACATAATAAATACTATTGTTGAAGGTAAGAACGCTCATAAAATATTCACAGTCTTTGACCAGTTTGGAAGTGGTCATATGATTCCATAAAGAATAGATTTACTATCTGTATACACAGAATAATATCTATACGCCTCAAGCAGCGAGATTAAAAGCGTCAATCGCACAACATGCTAACGCTATCAGCTCGGCGTGGATGCAGATTAGTCCTTCACTCCCGTATGATAGTGGAGCATGTGAGGGGAAGTAGGTACCAAAACCCGCACCAATGTCAGAAAAAAGCCTTCGAAGAAAACTAGCGACTTAAACAGTCAATTATTAAGTCATCCATGAGTCTCTTGATGCATACACAACCAGCGAGAAGGATTATCGCAGAATTATGGTAACATTTTGACCCGCATATTGTTTTCTGGTATAGATGAATTAAATAAATTGTAAAAAATTTCTATTCCCTGCAATCAACCCGAAAGAGTCCCATGCGTCAATGTATACCGCAGCGCTGCATCTAAGATAAAACTTCAGTGGGGGTAGGCACAAGATTGCCTGCAATGCAACTATAGTTGTCGAGCAATCCATCCTTTGTAGACTGTTAAGTTTCGCAATAACTGAGTAGTTTGACTTAACCACAGGCCGCCAAACAACAGAAGTGTTACATAACATAAGTAGATAAAACCAGAAACTTTATTGTCTAAGGTCCAAAATATATGTCGATGTCAGATCTGGAGAAGGAGCATAGTTTGCCAATATTTCAACACCCAGTAAAAACTAGCAGGCTAGTTTTAGAAAGACTATTAATTTCATCACAGAAATCTATAAGACGTCCTGCGGCCTTAAATTTTTTTAAATTCTTTTTTAGATACTAACAAGTTATCCCAATCAACCTGAAAATTAGAAATTTTGGCTTTATTTTTGATTTTCCTTAAAAAGGCTTATTCTGAGATTTTACTGAGTAATAAGAGGACAAGGCTAATTTTTTGAAGGCTAATGTGATTGTACCCGTCAAAGACAAAGCTAGCAATTCAATGACATCAGTCAAATGTTTTTCGCCACATGAAACCAGCAGAGGTATCAGCTGAAAAATAACCTCCAGGAAGTTAGCTTGTTTTTACGATAAGGTTTAGAGTAGGTCTGTTAAAGTATGTATATGTTATTAGAGATACACCTATGATCATGTAGACTAAATTAATCACATTGAAAGTGTATAAAAACAATTTTTGTTATATATTACTCGTAAAGACGATTGGTACTATGATACTAGTATACCGTACCACGAATAACTTTCTCGTTTTCCGTCTTATACTGATAGCTGTCACAAATACAAAATCACGACCCTGAATAATCATAGCAAAGAACTAGGTGTTCACCTTGTATATTGGAAAACATTTCATTGCGGGTTGAAGCTACTCGATAGTCGAATTTAATCCAGCTATTCGACTTACACCTCTCGAAAGACGCTTTAAATGATTTTTTAAAGAGATTTATTAGTTACTTAGTTTTAGATTTTTAAATGTTTAATTCATACTTAAGTGTATCTTAAGTTAATTCATATTTGATTTTTTTCTGTCTCTCTTCTTTGTTTATTTTCTCGTATCAATCAACTAATGTAAAATCACATTCGATTTTCGTAACAATTAATAAAATAAAATAAAATCAGAGGGGAAAATGTCATTGGTCACTTTCCAATTGAAGTTCAAATCGATAATTGACATTAAGCACAGACTAATTTAAATCACTTCTCTCCTTACTGAATTGATAATAGTTGTCTAATAGTTTTGTCAAGAATTTCAAGCTCAAAAGCGCTTAGATAGTTACGCTGAGACGAAGCCGTACTATTAATATTCGAGGTACTACAAAACGCGTTATTGGTTTGCCCTGCTCCATGAAATAAGGTTAGCAAACTTGTCCGAAGGCGGAGGTGAAACCAAATTATAAAGCCCATACACTGATGCTACCCATCAGGAAGTTGAATGATTTCGAAGATTCACGAGCGTTATATAGTTTCAGCGGTTTTGGTGAAATAAGAAAATGGTGTTTTTGTCCATAGTACCTTGAATTATTCAAACTGGCAGCTCTTAAAGTCAAATTCATGAACGTAGAAATGTACGAACATACTTTTCATTACCTTCGAATTTCATTACCGTCGAATCACGTGTTTTTGTACTTCGGAAATATTAAAAATTGTCACTAAAAACATGAAGGAAAACCACTTTTCCAATTCATATAAATATGTATAGTTAATAGAAGTACACAAAATATGATTTAAATCCAACAAAAAGAATTTTTTATTTAACTCGGATTTTTATGCAATACTGTGATAATGTTACATTCTAAATTCGCTTTACTTCAAATCCTCCATTCAAATCTTCTAAACCTGACGAATAATTCATCGGGTGTATGTATTTAATTCAAAAACACCATATTAGTGACCTCGGTATATCGAATCAGGCTGATTCCTTAAGAAATACTGCGTGAAGTGAAGAGCATTTTTGTTGTTTATGTATAAAATAAAAATTTGCTTACAAATAAAAAAATTCAACAGACCCTGATTTGAAAAATAATTAACATTCCACGAACAATTATTTAGAACGCGCTTTACATAATATAAATGATTTTATTCGAAACATAAACATATGTATATACATTACGTATGTATTTATACACTTACATACTTTTGTACATTCCATCAGTTCATGCTGTTCTATAAAATTTCAATCCAGATGATGTCATTCCTAAATGAATTTTATATAGTGTTCTAAATCTAATCCCGCAATAAAACATAGAATTTATTCAAAGTATTTAACCTTGTTTCAGCAAGAAGTTCAAATTCCACCGCATAAAAATGGCATTGGCATCCGATATTTTCACACACGTTGTGCGGTTTATGCGATAAAGAGCATCATCCCATTTTATAATCAATTCAATAGTTGAAATTCCTATAAATAGTAGGTTCTCTATAATAGAGATTTTTTAATGCGTCTTCAATTTTTTTTTGTTATAATTTTTCATCATATACGACAAAATTTATTTGTGACAAAAATTCTTGAATTTTTGCTTTTAATTCGAATCAATTTGAATAATCGACAATTAAGTTTTCATTTAGTTTTTTAGTTTTGCTTTTGTTTTAAACTTTTTAAGAATTTTTTTTATGTACTTAAGAATAAGAAACAATATTAGACTAAAATATTTAGATTGAGTGCTAATTGATTGATTCTTTTGACCTGTCTCTGTTTGGTACGTTAAAACTATAAGATTTAAAAAAATTTATTGTATAAATGATTTATTTTTTAGTTTAGAGAAACGTTTTGTGCTTATGTATCTGTTTTTAGATGAATATAATTTGTAAACGTTGCTTAAAATCCAGCGTCCTGTGTCATAAGGAGTATGAGTATAAATCTAGTATATATATGGATGGGATACAGTATCATTTTTAGCAATAAATTTAGAGTAGATTAGTACGCTGCACTGCATTCCATTAGCTAAGTTTCGTAAAATTCTTTTGGCGAGATACTTCAACCAAGTAGTGATTGGAGCAAAAATGAGCCTTGTCGAATAAAATGTGGTGGTGAGAAAGAAAGTTGTGGAATATCTTATAGATGATCAAGAGCAATCTCGTTTTCGGTTTATTCACCGAGCGTACGATGCACGCGATTGACATTCGGCTCCAATTCTTGCACGAGATGGATCATGTAATCTCATACACTAAGATCTTTCCGAAAAATCTTCCATTAAATGGATGGTGACAGCTCCAATTGCTATGGTATTTGCCATACTATGATTTATAGCACCAAGAGCTTGCTCGATGCACACTGTACTACTCTATTTCTCTGTAACAATACAATCATTAGGTTCAACGAACCTCGCACTGTAACACCGAAGCATGAGCGGTTCGAGGCCGATTTTTTTTTTTAAATATCTTTTGATGTCAATCTTCGGCCAAATTTAATTAAAGTCTTAGAATGCCGGGATAGACAGATGATAGCGTAGCCGCTATTGAATGGAAAGAGCGTTTGCAGCAGAGAAATTCAGCTGAAGCACACAAGGTGCTCTCACAAGGAATACTTATGCCCGAGATTAGATAGTTTAACTAGTTCTGCATAGGAATGCAATAAACAATATGTATTTAATGGCCACCTAATATTTAGCTATGAATAAGGCGAATATTTTTAACGACTGACCAGTCTCTTTAAATAGGTCCGATTCAATATTGGGTGATTCAATTTCCTCCATCTTCTATAATTCACAAAGTTATGAACACAAGTGTGACCCCCCAGTCGGAGTGCAAAATTCATGGGCCAACCTATCTTCCACGCCAGTACTATATGCTATAGCATGAAGCTATATAAAATGTGCAGATGGTTCTACGTAAATGGGACATATATAGCCGTACATCCTTGATTTGGCAGGCAACTGAGTAAGGTAAGATGTACAAAGCGAATCGCGAAAGATCTGGCGGTGCCTCGGCCCCAGAACAGATTGCAAAAAATAAAAAATAAAAAATAAAAAATAAAAAAAAAAAGTTCACAAAGTGATATCGCAGGTGAAAAATAACAAGACACTTGGTTAAACAAAATACTTAGTGGTTATCATATGTTCCATTCCATATGTAAGATTATTTCAAAATATAGTCTCCAGAAGAAAACCTAGAAGTAAGGAAGATAGATGTAATCTATTTATACTGCGTTAATAGAATTGCCAGATAAACTATTGAAGATAGCTTTATGTGCTTTAATAAAGACTCAGCTAAGGTAAAAAATTATAGCGATGGAATCTTGGGTGATAACAAATTTGGTTTCCGCACATATAACCAACAGATTCCGCTTTCACTTTGAGAATGATACTAGAATGCTGTGGAAGGGACCTCACTTTTGTAGATTTTGAAGAAGTGTATGTATATCATCTAGAAATGGTATACGCTAAGGAAAAGCTTTTCATATATCTGCAGTAATTTCATTAAGATGTTATGTATGTGTACATTTTTAGTGAACGGCTTTCAGTGCAAAATAATAACTGAAGGTAAATTTTCATAAGGCTTTGAAATATCTCCTTCTATCTCTTTTTCTAACGAAGCCGTCCTTGAAATCTAATTAGCTCTTAACTTTCGCTAAATGAGACCCTTCTCTCAATAGAGATAACAAGCCAAGAGATTGGTTTAGAGCAATTTGTTCAAAATCAACGAATCAGAGACCAAATATATCTCCTTTCGAGTTCAAGATTTTTTTTTTTTTCATTTTGTTTCATTGAAATTAACATACACTATTAGGTACACGGGCCTACACCATATACTTAATACTAAGACCTTCGAGTCTCTAATAAGACCAAGTTCACCTTTGGTTGTGGGTGTGGAATTACGCGTCTCAACAGCTAGAGCTCTGCTCCTAAAGTAATTCGTATAAAAGAAGATGAGTAAAATTTTTATTGAATTACGGAATCAGAAGTGATTTCGATAAAGTTAGTAAGAGAGGGATTGGGTAATGTTCTAGATCACAAAATCGGATCACTAACAGAAATTGAACACTGCTCCTTCACAGGTATTACCTCGTGGGAGACATACTGAAATACCATTAGAACACTATTTTCCAGGTTCCAAACACTTATTAGATATATTCTACATTCGGTAGGTAGCGCTTATTAAAATGGTTTCCGTTTTATAGGGGATTTCGACAGTTTCATTTCTAACAGAAAAAGTGCTGCAACTAGTAACAAGCTTAAGTTGCTCCACAGCCTTATAAATAAAATTAAAAATTTGTTTTTTTTTACTTTGGTTTTTTCGATTGTTGTAATGGTGTTTGTGATTGTTCCGTGTATTGGTCTATTTTCAGCACTCTCGAATTAAATACACAGCCGTAGGAAATTCTTCCATTTAGCGTCAATCTGTATGACAAAATCTATGATAATCGACACTTATATACACAATCAACTTTCCTAGTTCCCTAGTACAACATCAGTCGTCGCGACCTGTAAGTAATCACGTCCGTTCGAAACTGATTGTTGTGATTCTTACATATTTTCCCACTATATAAGTCAAAAATTAAAAAAAAAATAAAAATTTTGATTTCATTTTAAAAATTAAAGTAAAACTTTTTAATGATGCAAACATTTTTAGATTATGTATGGCTTTTTATAAATTTTACTCTAATATTCTTTTGTAAATAAATTGTATCAAAAATTCCAAAATGCATATCCCAAATTCACACTTTAAGAAATAACAAATTAAAATTTGAATTTGTGGAAATTGTCAACGTTCACTTTTCGTTTTGAGTTTTGTAACTAGGACTAAGTATAACTCTCCCGATACTTCCTTACAAGGCAGACCCGAGTTCAATTTCTTAGACTACCAAACTTTTAAAAATTATATAACAAGAGGATCAACTTGGATAAAGTTTCATAAACAAAATATCACTATATAGCAGAGATGGCGAAGCTCCACGTGCTTTCAACACGTGGAGCCGAATTCCAATAATCTCGCATTACGAGAAAAATTTAAATAATCTCGCGTGTCCAAAATCGAAGTCAATATTTTCGTTTAATAACACAAAATAATTTTAATGAATTATTAAATGTTACTTATTTAACTTTTTCATTTCTGTTCGAGAGCCGCATTCATTCTTTCAAAGAGCCATATGCGGCCCGCGAGCCGCAATTTGGTCATGTGTGCTATATAGGTTTTCTTTAAACAAGCCATCAATTCTATTTCATCTTCTTATTCTTCCGCCTCAAAAGCTCTAAACACACATCTTTGAACACTTTTATAATTGATGCTCTCGGGTCTTCTTAACTTGATCAAGCTCCCCGTTCTGCACAACACGATGCTGGTCTAATTTGACACCTAGTTGGCAATAAATTGGCTTTCGTAGTTCTGCCAATTCTTCGTCTGGCTAAGTGAGTTGGTCTTTTGTTTTCTGCTTCTAAGTATTTAGCTTTAGTTGGTAGAATATAATGTTTATTTGAAGAACTAGGTCCTTCCAAATTTGAAATTTGAGGTAGGTTGATGTTGTTCTGAAGCACGGCATGTTTGATTTAAATCATTGATTAGAATCAGATTAAAATCAATTGATGTTTTTAAAAAATCATTGATTTAAATCATATTGGTAAAAATTATAAGAATTCATTCAAAAATCAACGCACTCTAAAACTTAACGAAGAAACTTAATTTCGTAAATATGGTAACACTAGACAACCTTAAAACTTCAATAGAAATAAAAACTTAATTTCATATTATTTGGCAAATCACATACATAGTAAATATGTATAACCTGTCAAATTGTCAATTATTTTAGTTTTCACGTTTTAAAAAGCTATACAAAGTTGAAGAAAAATAATAACCCCCATTTGCGGGACCGCAGTTATGCAAACAGGAGTCATAATAAATATGACCTCCTTTGAATGGTGGAAATCGATATTTGCTTGACACCAAGGATTTGATAGCGACGTTAGAAGTTTATATTCCTCAAAAATCCAACAAATAACAACAGCTACTGCTTCATCAGCTGGACTCGAACAAGTTTTTTTAGCCTTTGGGTTAGTACGTTCAAAATTAAGAAATAGCCTAGGGATAGACAAAGTGGCAAAATTAAAATTTTTGGCAAAGCAGCTGAATAAACAAAAACAGTTTTTCTTTTTATTCTATCATATGAATATGATGATGAAATACTCGGTTTTAATTTTTAAAAAACTTTATAATTTTGTAATTTATTTTTTACTCAACATAAGTAACGACTAAATATCATAATTCAACAAATCAACAAAATTACATGCCCTATTCTGAAGTGATCGACTGCACTAAGAAAGTTTGTGCACTTCACAAATCGCTTTTTATTTTACATGATCCGAGGTAGACTGAACTTTTTGCTCTTCAGTTGGTACAACCTGTTTTTTCTTCGCCGTCTGTTCCTTTCGTCTTGGTCGAAGTGCCGAAACGAGTTTAATTTAAGCTTGCTCCACCTTTATAAAGCACGTGATTGCGAAATCGTTTCCGTTGGAGGGGGGAGGTATGTTCTAGTTTTCTTCCATTCTACAGTTACCTTTATGCTGTTCCTAAAATGTCCTCTAACTTATGAACCTATTCATTGCTTATTGATAATCTATTTATTGCATCCGTTACTTATGCGTTATGCAATTGCAAACAGTTCCTCTGTCTTGATAGTCAACACTCACAATTATTTTCGTTATAGAAATATTCCCCTCCCAATCAAATGCTATTATAAAACGCAATTTCCATGCTTTGTAAAAATTACTACCCAAATAAAGTTATAGTCTTCAACTAGACTCACTTGTTCAACGCTTTTTTCTCTATAACTGAGCGAACAAAATTTTGCAAGCTCGACCATCACCATAACATAATAAATAAATCAAACATCTTTAGTTTTATATTTTATTGAGTTTCACAATTAATTAAAAGTGATTGGCCCTTCTTATTTTGGTCTATCCAAGGCTGTTGCTTTTGCTTAATATGATTCAAGTATCGTTTTCTCAGGAAATTAGGAACATTCAAAATTCAGTAGATTTTCAATCTGGCAATAATAATAAAGATATTGAATCAAGCTCTCATACTTCACTTTGGCAAGAACAAGCTTGCATTGACCAATATTTAAACTGCTATTGCCATTTATTTACCTTTTTCAGCTATTTACCTTCTTACATAAACTAAAAAGAAAACAACCTCCACAAAAATACAAAACGTAATGAACAAAATAAACTAATCAACACTCATTTAAATTTCGCACACATTTTTAATTTTAATTAAGCCCGAAATCCAATCAATTTTCCTAACCAATACCCCTTTTTCAGGAAATGAAAAATATTTTTTTTATAGATTTCTTTTATCTCAACATTGTAATTTTTTTTCTGATTTCTGAGTTATTTTTTAATTTCTTTAGATATTCAATCATCCGTACTTAATCCAAAGATGAATACTGCAAAAACAAAACAATAATAAAAAATAGAATTTATTAAAAAAGAATTATAATTATTCATTAATAATTTTTCATTTTGTTCGTCTTTTAATGAAAAAAATAAAAATGAATTTTCCATCATTCCATTAGTTTTTTTATCTCAATTCAAAAAGTTTTTTTCTGTACACTCGAGAGTAAAAATTATGTAACGATTATAAGAGAACAAAAAATGGTTGAGATTTATTTGGGTGCTGTTTATTTTGTTTAGCTTCCAATGAAGTTGAATTAATTTGAAATTTATTGAGTTTAATGAATTTCAAGTGGTTTGTTATTGGGGATATAATGAATTAGAGTGAGTGGCTGAAGAACGTTAAGGGGTGAGAGAAATATGCGCAGTGAAAGTAAATAATTGGTGATTTTTATTTCCTGTTAGATTTAAATATTTTCTAACCCAACATTAGGGCACCTAATTATAGATCCCAAGTGTGTGTAGTATAATCTTATTAATTTGCATGACGAATATTAATTTACTTAAAACCATTTTTTTTAATTGATCGTAAATTTTCCGCTCAATTTCATTTGAAAATTTATTATAAAATTATTTTCTTTATTTAATCACTTAACCCTATATAACAAACATATACATACCAAAATTAATATGGAAATATATTTGTACGTCTTAAAGGGGTTAAGTTGAATGCCTCTAAATTATTATATTGTAAAGAATTTCTAAAACATATTCATTTTGTCTTAGCATCTTAATTCAATGTGGAATATCAGCACAAATTAATCCAGAAATAAAATGTCGAATACAGTTAACTCTTTAGATATGACCTTATATTTAATGGTCGCATACACAAAAACAAAGAAGTAGGACTGAACAAAATGAAATCGATTGAACTGTGTTTAACACACTTATACACTACCCCGAAGTTCCAGGGTTAATCTTTGTTTTCTTCTGTGCAAGTATCACATCACTCGATGTAACATTTTAATATTAAGTTGTGAATTTAAATAAAAAACATCTGTTTTAAATTTAAAGAATTTGTGTGGTTAAGATTTTATTTTTATTTATTTTTTGTTTATTGCAAAATTTAAAATCTTAATCCTCCTTTCCTTTTTAGGACAAAATAACACACCGACCGCAGGTAAGGAAATAAATTCTTTTTGTAAGGCTGTGTGTTACACCTTAAAGGAACTTACATCAAACCAACAACAAAATAAACATGTTTCGAATGACAAAAGCAACAAACCATTTTATAAATTTCTAAATCCCCTAAAAAAAGGGATTTACAATTTTTGTATTATATTCTTAAGCAAAAAACTGAAAACGTTTCTTAAAGTTTGTAAAGTTAGTATATTTGGTGAGGGTGGATTTTATTATTTAAGTCGTATGCCAAAATATTCTTCGTTTAGATGTGGTAGGTAATGAATTTTTGTGTTAAAAAGTTAACAAATAATTACGGAAACTATTTATAAACTACTACCTCGTTCAATTCTTTAGGTCATTTAATGTTTAGCCATTTTGTTATGCTTCGACATTAAATTCTTGTTGAGTTATGTGGAGGCGAAACGTTATGGAATTTTTTTTACCCCATAAGGACATTCCTTTTATTTTAACCAAGGAATTTTTTCTCTACTGCTTTCACTTAGGAATTTATATATGTATAAAAATTTATTCGACCTACTGGCGACATTCTATGTTGGATATTATAGTTTATACGATTTTGATGTTTAATGCCAGAATATATTTATTTTACATTTAACATTTATAAAGCGAGTGTAAATGTAATTATATAATTTATAACACAGTTTATCCTTTTCCTAAGTATGTAAATAGAAAATTACTGTGAGCTGTTCGAAAAGTTCACGTGGACATATAATCAAAAGCTATAAGTACTAATTGTAAAAGGGTTTTCCAATAAGAGGTTTCATTTTGATATTTAAAAAGCGAGTAATTTGTAAAAGAAATGTTTATTTCATTGTAAAGAGGAAGGTATGCCATTACCATTTAAAAACGATATCAGCCAAATGGCCGCCGCGGCTACGCTTGCAGCACCATATCCTTTTCATGAAATTTTCCATGACCAATTCGCACATTGCGGCTGTATGGGCTCGATAACTTCACGAATTCCATCTTTAAGGTCTTGAATCGATTGTGTAATCATCTCTTCGATAAATAACACGGTCAGGAAACTTTTCTTGCAAAATCGCAATTGTTTCGTTGGTTGTGTTGCACGAAGCGCCGTTTTGCTGAAAATAAACGTCGTCCACTTCAATATCTTCCAATTCCGGCCATAAAAAATCATTAATCATAGCTCGGTAGCGCAATTAATTCACTGTACCGCACGCCTTTTCAACAGTCATTCTTGGATTTTCTGAGCCCTAAATGCGACAATTCTGCTTATTAACGTAGCCTCCGATGTGAAAATGGGCCTCATCATTGAATATGATTTTTCGATGAAAATCCGGATCATTTATGGTGATCGACCGGCTTGAGTTGTTGTGTTAACTAAACTTTAAAAGCCTTAAGACCTAAGTGTTTATACAAAAAACGGTGTAATGTCGTTTGTGGAATATTTAATTCCAAAGATCGACGAGGAATCGACAAACCTGAGTTTTCATCAACACTACGGGCTACCTACAGCAGCAATATTCTCAGTTGTTCTTGAGCGACGCACACGGATTCGATTCTTCACATCACTAACTTGTCCCAACAGCTCAAATTTTTCCACCAGTTTCACTATTGCCGGCCGAGAAGTTGCTTCACGACGATCCTAAAGTGCTTTAGTTTTGCGAACTGTGACTGCAAAATTGTCATCATTTTTGTAGTGAATACTAACAATTTCAATGCGTTGTTGAAGCGTGTATCGTACTATTTTTAGTAATGGCATAGTTTTTACTAGCCGCCCCGGTGGCAAATTGGTCAGCATGCTTGCTCCAGCGACCGGAGGTCCCGGGTTCGATTCCTGACGGTGAAAAAATTTCACGGCTGGTTTAGGATCAATGAATTAATCACTCATTATCTGAAATGAAAATATGATTATGATACCTCATTTGAGGCGGCCAAATCCCTTGATGGGATATAGTGCCAGAGAGAGAGAAATAGTTTTTACTTGTCAAATGTCAAAAGATGACAGCTTCAAAATTGACAGCTGCCCAAATAGCAGGCTATTTCAAAATGAAACCTTTTATTAGAAAACCCTGTACATAGGATTTAGGAAATTACCAATGAAGTATGGAAGTATGTTTTATTTGAAGAATTTTATGAATAGAAAGATGTTGATTTAAGTATACCTATACTTTCTACTTATTAGTTAGTCCGCGTTTAGCAGTTGCGTATTTTAAAGCATAGAATTTATAAATTTTTTATTATGCTGGAGCTATTTTGTTGTCAAATTTTTGGAGCTTTTGAACATTAAATTTAGGAGGGGCTTATAATCGAGCATGCAGAAATATAAGTGTATGTGCAATGTGTACAAATATTAATCAAATCTCTTCTGGCTCGGAAGGGGACCCCTAAAACCCATTTGCAATGTCCTAATAAATTACGTTACTTCCTCTATCGACTGTCTAAAGCTCAGATGTAATATATGCTACATGTGGTTGTTTCTTGAAAATTCATCTGAGCTGGATCAGATCAAGCGTCAAAAAATGCGGTTATAGTTCTTCTATT
This sequence comes from Nephrotoma flavescens, assembly GCA_932526605.1. Classification (NCBI taxonomy): domain Eukaryota; kingdom Metazoa; phylum Arthropoda; class Insecta; order Diptera; family Tipulidae; genus Nephrotoma; species Nephrotoma flavescens. The sequence continues at coordinate 161,718,344 of OW052222.1, read as the reverse complement.
TATTTATTTTCATTGCCAATTTGATTTACATATTTCATATAGAAATACTAATAACGATGGCTGTGATTCTACTCAAAAACTGCTGGTTGGTCTGAAACCGCCCATTGAAATAAGTTAAAAGAATTTACCGGTTGCGTAAAATTACCTAAATGAATTAAAGTCGCACCACATCGCTAGATGTCGATGTCAAAACGCTTTATGATGCCAATAAACTGAAATGAAAGTAGATATCGCTATCGATATCTACTTTCAGTTTATTGGCATCATGAAGCGTGAAATGTTGTGGCAATATTGCCATTAATGAAGATTAAAAAAATCCATGATCGACATAGCAGTAAGTCACCGGTGCTAACTTATATTGTTATTAAACTTCTCCTCCTAAGTAACACACTACTACGTTTCTACACTACTTACTTGTTGTACATTACCTACTTGTTTACATCATTTCGTTAGTGGTTTCCAATTTCTTTATTAGAGCAGCTGGCCCATACGGTTCGTCGATGCTGATATTTTATGAAAACAGCATATTGGCGTTTTGCGACACATGCCGGGCTTAATGAGCTGTTTATTGCCAGTTCAAATAACTTAGAAGATATAGTGGTTGCATCCTGTAACTCGAAACATCATTTTTACATCAGGTTTTGAAAATTGCCTCGGTTATTTTCCACTTCTGTAAAAATTTGGTAATTGCACTTGGCTTAGTAATGAGCGTAGTTCTGAATAGTTTTTTGCTTTTTTTTTTTTTAATAAATGAATGAACGGATTAATTCAAATTTTGTCCATTGCTGCTTACGACTTTTTCCCAGCTATCGGGCAATTTTCGAATCCCACCTCGGAAAAACGTTTCGTCTTTTGAGGCGATCCAAGTTTGAAGCCAATTTTCAATTCAATCATGCATTACGACTATCATGCAGAAGAAAAACGTTATCATGTCTTTCCTCATATTCTGTCGTTTTTCTCGTAATGCACGGCTCAAACCAACTAATTGTAGGCTGTAACGTCCGCCCGTAATGTAATCGCCAGGTTGTTGCAGCTCGTAGTACTCAACGCCTCTTTGGTCCCTCCAGATACACAGCATAATCTTCGAACTATGAATGTTCGTCTTTGGTGTTGTTGTTGAGGTCGATGGCAACGATTGGCCGGGCAAAGCGTAGTATTTTGCTCTCTTGGGGTTATCGTAGAAGATCCACTTCTCGTCACGAGTCACTATCCGATGTAAAAAATCCTTTCTTGATTGCCTTTGAAGCTGCTGCCCGCAAGAAAGACTTTCCACGTCTCTTATTTTCATTTCATATGGAACCCAATTGTCTTGCTTTTGAATTATGCCCATAGATTTCAATCGTATGGAAATTGTTTGTTGTATGACCCTCAATGTATCGGCAAACGCCTCTGCGTTTGAGTCGGATCTGAAATCATCTTTTTTGAAGCGTCGAAACCAATTTCTATTATTTATCGGCATTGTCATCGTAAACTTCCACAAGCATTCGATGTGCTTCAGCTGCACTTTTTTTCCGATTAAAACAAAAAATTAACACTTCCCGTTTAGTTACCAAAAAATCTGACATAAGTATTCAACAACGTAAAAAATACGTTTTGTATGAAACTCAAAGGATTAGAATTCAAACTGAATGTTAATGGCACATGTCTAATCTGTCTGAAACAATGGAAATCAGCTGTCACTATAAAAAATTTACTATAGTCAGAGCTACTTTTTGAAAACGGACTGAATTAGTTTGTATTCCCAATATTATAGCTCAATAAGTGCAATTGTTATAACAGAGACCGATCATAAAATTCTTACAATCCTTGACCAGTAAGTTTTGCACAACCTTTCTACCTTCATTTAGAAAAGCTAGGTTAGACGCATCAATCGCACAAATTGTGGATGCTTGGAACACCGTGCAGATTGAACCTCGACTGCCCTTTCTAGTGTGAATGTTTAATAATTTTTTTTATTTATTATTTGATTTAATTTTGTTTTAAATACGGTAATATTCCATGGATTTTTTTTTGCTTAAACGTGGAAAATGATATCTTGCAAATGATGGTCATTTTCTGCTTCACACATTCGACATCTTCATAAGACATTTTCCACAACGTTTCTCAAAATTTCAGCTGTTATGGTTATGATTTCATTTTATGTTAGTTTTTATTTGTCGATTCTGGCTTGCCTATAGGAAAAAGGAATTAAGAAACATATAGGGTGTACAAATGTATTTCCGACCTTTTTTAGTCAAATAAAATACATTAGTTTTTGTAGAAAATGAAAGAATGTTTTATTCAAGGTATGCTCCTTCGAAAGCTGATACCTTCGCCCATCGTTCAGGCAATGAACGGATTCCCCGAAGGAAGAAGTTTGGTTGTTTCGAGGCGATCCAGTTGCATCGACCAATTTTTTGACGTTTTCATATGAAGTGAAGTGTTGCTGTGTCAGAGCTGATTGCATCAACCGGAACAAGTGGTACTCAAAGGAAGCAATGTCTGGTGAATACGGCGGGTGGGGTAGAATTTCCCAGTTCTGTCTGTCCAAGTAGTTTTTTACAGGTATAGCAACATATGGCCTAGCGTTGTCATGTTGCAAAATAATCTTGTCGATAAACTTGTCCCGTCGTTGAAGCATCAATTCGCAAATGGTTTTCCGACGTTCCATGCCCGTTCTTTCAATTTGTGTGGCACCCAATTTTCCGGCTTCTAAAACCAATCCCATTGCATGTATAACACATTGTTGGGTAATACACAACTCTTCTGCCAATTGTTTTTTAGTCTGACAAGGGTCCACATCAAGCAATTCTTCCAATTCTGTATCTTCAAATTTTCTTGGTCCGCCTGCACGTTCTTTGTCTCTTACGTCAAAATCACCAACTTTGAATCGTTGAAACCACTCTATGCATGTTGTATTCGATGGAGCATGTTCACCGTAAACTTCCACAAGCAAACGAATTATTTCCGGTGCAAGAAAAACTAATGAAGTAAAACTTCCTGCAAATGCTGTTGGCACAAAATTCGACATTTTCAATTATATCAACATAATTGTTGTTCACGCTTTGAACAAATGTCACTAGTAATTATTCAACCTTGACATCTAACCTCTAAAAAACATGTACTGTCCGATTGAATAATATGCAAGCAGTGATACTAACGACACCAATCTAAAAAGGTAGGAAATACATTTGTACACCCAATATTTTCATAGTAATTTTGTCACAAAAATATTTTTTCTGGCATACTAAGTTAAACAGTTGGTGTAATTTTTTTCAAAAACAAAATTAAATTGGGAATATTTTTCTTATTCAATTTCGATACGGAAAAAATATTTCCTAAATTATAAAAATTTAGATCAAACATGATATTTTTGACAAAAACTGGTATGGTTTCTGGTTTGTTGACGTACTTTCAAATAAGCCCAAAGAAAACAGTCGGGAGCGGATACATCTGGTGAACGCGGCGGCAAATTGTAATCGCTTCTTTTCGAAATTATTTGGTTGCAAAAGTTGTCTCGTAACAGAGCCACTGTGTCCTTTGCAGTATGGAGTGTAGCTCCATCTTGTTGGAACCACACCTCTGGACGATTTTGTACAGCTGGCCGATATTGAACATCGTTGACGATAACTGTTGCGCCAATTTCATATTCGAAGAAATATGGACCAAAGATCTTTGCAGACGATTCTCCGCTCGTTACAGTATGCTTAAGTGAGTGTAATTGTCGCTGATGAATTGATCTTCAGTTTTTTCTTGCCAAAAACCTACAGTTTTGCTTGTTTACGAAGCCATTTAATTGAAAATCATGGCTCCAATGATCTGAAAAATTCAAAATTGTGAATGAAATCGGGATTTTCTTCAACTTTTCCTCGTAGCGAAATTACAAAATCAAGCCGTTCTTGATAGTCTGTCGGTCTTAATTTTTACACCAGCTGAATTTTATATAAGAACATTCTTAATGTTGGCAAAATTTTCTGTACGGACCTTCGCGTTAGTTCCAGTTGTGTTGAACGTCGCCTTGTTGACGTTTCTAGAATATTCTGCACACTCGCCAGTACATGTTAAATATTATCATCCGTTCATGCCGTGTGAAGTCGACATACACTTCCGGAATCTGGGAAGTTTGCAATCAAATGGTTTATTGTTGGTCTAGATGGTACAGAACGCACATTAAAATACCGTCGATAAGCACGCTGCCGTTGGTTTTCATAATAAAATTCAATTATTTTATTTCGTTGTTCTGTTGTGTATTGTTCCATTATAAATTTCCTTACAAAATTCTGAGAATTCTGAGTCTTCTTTACAAAATTCTGAGAATTAAAATGGTTCTGTCAATGTGAACCTCTACAGATTTCCTATTAGAGGAGATTAGGCTTCCACCCATAATTAATACTGCAAGATTCATTTTTTGTCAGAGATCTTTTAAGTCTGGTGATGCCAAAGGAAAGAGAGTATGGAGCTGAAAATAAATAAAGAAAAAATTTTTCTGCGACTTTCAAAGAAAACCCGTCAACAATATTTATAAAAAAAATTTACAAATTGTAAGAACATCCTTTCACAATTTCACTGTCGATAATTGAGTTAAACATAAGTGGAAGAAGATTAATAAATAAAACAAAAAGGTTATGACAAAAGTTTTGCCTGTATGTTGTTTACAGGTCCGATCGTGGTTCTTATAGATCCGTGGTTTTGCACGATATGGTTGATTAATTACAGCTTGATTTGCCAGCCGTCTTGGTTGATGATTATTGTGGAAAACCAAACCCCAATTGGTGACGCTGAATACCTTGCCCTTATGATTGCTACCGTTGTACGCCACAACCTATCGTCCGGCTTTCTTTTGTACCTAAACCTTCTGACATTTCTGCTTTCCTCACCAACAAGCCTAAACAATAATTCGCTCAAGTATGCATCTAACGAAAAGTCCTCTATTATCAAGTAAGTACTATTGACGAAAATTCGACATTGTGAATTGGTCTTGTTCTTTTGCGAAACCCTTTTTTTCGCAATGCATCAAACGATATCAAAACCGACCAGTTGCGCTTGCGTTAACAGCTGCTTGCGTTGTAATCAGTTTATTTTAAGTGGCTTATCTCATTTTGATGAGAAATTAGAAACCAGAAGCTAAAAGAAACTACAGTACACTTAAATACATTTACAAAAATTGTTATTGACAGTACTTCCCAATATAATATTTCTTGGAATAAAAAAATTTAAAATTATTTTATTTTAATTATTTTTAAATTGTTTGCATTTTTAAGATCGCGCATTATGCCCGAATTTGTTTGAGGTATTTTTTCATTTTTATTTTACAGTATTATTCCCTAATGAAAATTTTCCCAAATTTTTGGGGTATTGTTTCATCGAGCTTTCAATGTGCAGGTCAAATGAATAATTAATACTTTAGTCAAAAAAAAAACTTCCGTAAAATAATCGTAAAATTTTTGGTTGCGCTTGCGTTAACAGCTGCTTGCGTTGTAATCAGTTTATTTTAAGTGGCTTATCTCATTTTGATGAGAAATTAGAAACCAGAAGCTAAAAGAAACTACAGTACACTTAAATACATTTACAAAAATTGTTATTGACAGTACTTCCCAATATAATATTTCTTGGAATAAAAAAATTTAAAATTATTTTATTTTAATTATTTTTAAATTGTTTGCATTTTTAAGATCGCGCATTATGCCCGAATTTGTTTGAGGTATTTTTTCATTTTTATTTTACAGTATTATTCCCTAATGAAAATTTTCCCAAATTTTTGGGGTATTGTTTCATCGAGCTTTCAATGTGCAGGTCAAATGAATAATTAATACTTTAGTCAAAAAAAAAACTTCCGTAAAATAATCGTAAAATTTTTGATTTACATACTTACATTGGAATTTTTTTATGCTAAAGCCTAAAAGTTAACACATTAATTGTCTGAAATTTAGCTACATTTTCTTAACCCTAAAACTGACTATTATTTTTTTAACCGTGCTTAATTCTTAACGTAACGTTTTGTGGGGTGTGTTGAGAAGCCAAACTTTTAATTTTTCGATGGGCGGATTCGAGCGTGGATAATATATTGCAATCCAGAATCAATCAACATGTATAGTATTTACCATGGTCGATTGTACGCCTAAATTACCACGAGTTTTTTAGTTGCACTTCTAATTTAGCATTTCCACCGTAATTATTCGGTAATCATTCTACTGGAAGTTATTACCGTAATTATTCGGTAATCATTCTACTGGAAGTTTATTCTTTAATTGTGTTACTAACATGGGGTTATTAAACTATAGAAGATTATTTATCGATACAGCAAAATGATGTCACAGTAGTAATTACATTCAATACTTTACGCAGATTTATTTAAAAAGGGGCGTTTAGGGAATATATAAATCGCAGGGTGCAAGGTAGGAGAAAATTACTTAAAATCAAAATTAATTAGTATCGAGGGGGAAGTTTAGTGGCGATCTTGAATGACCTTAAATTTATTAGGTTGGGAGTTATTGATGAAAGTTAGTTTTTTTAAATTAGGCCTAATACTTTGAGTGCACCTCTTTATTAAGCAGTTAAAATTAAATGAATAAATAATTTTTGTCCATACAATATTTTTCGTAGTGTATTAGTAAAATTTGATCTGCGTTACGACGGCTAAACAATTTTCTCATCAAAATTCTTTGCCTTCGCGTTACGGGAAAAATATTTGAGAAAAAAATTTAATGCTCGTTAGGTGGTTGCCTTAAACTTGATTTAGATGTATTAGGTAAATTTATTAGTTTATATTTTGATTAAATAGGTGGTATTAGTTTTTTGGGATTGTTTAATTTTTAGACGGAGTGTTAGTAATATCAATAAACTTCGGTTATATAAAGATACTACTTACTATTACGTAAATAATTTCGAAGCCCAAATTATCCTTTAGTTAAAATGATCTACTAAACTTTTAAACTGTGGAAACAATTACTTTTTAATTAATTGTAATAGTGTACTAGAAATGATTTGCTATAACACTTGGGAGTATGATGGTGGTGTGAGCTAGTTTGAAAATTCATTTTAAATATAGCGGATGTATTTTGTACAATACATACATGGAATAATAGTTGCAACAATAATAACTTTGACGTGAATAACTCTCAATGATATAACTAAAATCTATTTATACAATTTCTATTTCTATGAAAATTTAATTAATTCTTTCATTTTTTTCTTTCAGGAATAACCTACCTTCAAAACAAAAAGAAGTAGTGTAAATTGTAAGTAAACCTGACCCAATCAATTAAATTTATAGAAAGATCTAGTACTAATTCAAAATAATGAACATCAAAAAAAAAATATTACTAGCAAATCAAATACATAAAAATAAAATAATAAAAATCTCAATTCTATTTACTTAATTGCCTTGAATTATTAAAAAAATAAAACGAAAATTCACCATTTTCTGGTTGAAAATCAGTTTTATTTAATTTCTTCTTTTTGTATGTATGAAACAGTTTTTACGGAAAAATATGTCTGAAATGAAAATGAAATAATTCTGGAAAAATTAATTTCAATACCAAATATGTATAGTCGCTGTATTTATATCTGTCTATTCCAAATAAATTTTACTCGTATTTCAATCCAACGTTTAATCTACATTTCATTTGCACACCAGTAAAGAGATATTTTTTCCAATTTTTTGAAAATTGAAAAAATGGAATTTAATTTTAAATTTATTTTTCGATTTTTCCTCTAATTGTTATTATTTTTACTATCTTTAATTATATATCATGACTTCATCAATCGTTTTTTTTCTATATGGAAATTCTCTTTTGATGTTGTGTACGACTGGATAATGTTTTTATCGATAATTGAAATATAATTCTGTCATTTTCATTGTTTTCCACTATCGTAATTTTGTAGGGAAATGATAATGATGGATTTAGATTGTATAATACTCGTATGCATTGGAAAAATAAACGTATTTCTATAGTTGATTTTGGTACATAAATTGATTTTTTTTAACTGTACGGTTAAATTCTATGTTATGTGAATGCAATTTATTTAATCTTCTGTACAAATTTGCCGATGAAACGAGAGAAATTTTCCTGCATAGTCAATTTCATATTTTTAATTTTTTCCAGTTACCATTATAAATTCGAACCATTGTTGTTATTATCATTAAGCTCGATAAAAAAGATGTACACAGACGAAATACGTCTATATAGAAACGAGGAAAAAAATGAAAATATTTCTAACGAAAATTTTACAATTAAAATGGAAATTGCAGTTAAAAACAATTTGCAGTAAAATAAAAATTATGAAAGAATAAAAACAAAAATTTTGTTTGACAAAATTTTTTTCTTTAAACATTAATAAGACAACCGCCAGAATTTTATTGAGTATTGAGAAATAAGTTTTCTGCGAATTATTTTATAATACCAATTGAACGCTGTGCCTGTGACTGTGACTGTTAATTAGAAAAGCTGTAATATTTAGGCATAACATTTTCAGAAATGAACCGTTTATTTTGAAAGTGGCATAAGTCACTTTTTCTTTAATTCGAGATATTTGAGGGTTTGCGTTTTAACATGTTTAAAAATTTTGATGCCAATTTTCGAGAAGATTTACTTGTATTTGTTATCTCAGAATACTTTTATTTTTCTCAGTTTAAATAATTTCGTGAAGTCATTGAAAAATCATCATTTTTCATTACGGAATGTGACTTATGCCACTTTCAAAAAAATAGTTTAATAAAAACTACTGACTTATTTTAATTTTGTCCGATGTATTTTACTGAGTGATTTTGAAAGGACAGTGATTTTATAAAATTGATGAATAAATTACAGATAAATAATTGTCGTACCCTGAATCGGGTGTCTTGTACGCGTTGTTAGTTTTAAATCTTTCATTCAAGATTTTTTATAATCATGTGCTTGCGCACGTTGCACTTTGGCGGAAAAGGGTTCTTTCTTATTCGATGTTTAATAAATAAAATGTTTCCATATAATAATTTTTTTTGACGATAATTAATACCAAAATATCATTATTTTTGGTAAACTTCGAGGTAACCTAAATTTCCTCTGATTTTAGGAGATATTAAAGATTTAGTACAAAAAAAAAATATCCCACACAATTTGTTTCGATTTGTAAATTTTTTTATTGTACTTACCCATACACTATCTCTGTTATAACGAATATTGCTTTTTTTATGTTGGTATTGATAAAACATTAATTATATATCTCTTCCACTAATCCCCGCAATTAATTTCCTGAGTCAACAGTGAATTATGATGATTGTGAAATACATACCAAAAATAATACCAACAAATTTACACTGTTAAATTTAAAAATATTCCAATTGGATTTGTTTTGTGGCGAAATTGAAACATTTTTATATAATCTTTAACATTTATATTAGATAAGTCTGTTTTATTTATTTACGCTAGTTCTTAATAGTGTCGCTGTAAAGACCAGATAATTTTCTAACGATTTGAAATAAACACGAGAAAATCGTAAAACGATTTGCTAAACTTTTTTCAATTCTAAAGAAGGCTATTTTAGACTATGTTTCTACTTTTATTTATCCGATCCTAGAGATGTTCACGGGGTCTCACCTATATGACCGAATAGCTAAATCAAAACCCCACGTGTGTAGTGAACAGGATTTAATTATAATGGTTTTTACAAAGTCCAGCGCATTTTTAATAAACTATGGTTTTTGATTTCAATCTATTTTCTAACTGTTCTGTCACCGCTCCTACAGACATTCACAGTTTTTAAAATATAATTTAGAATAGCGAAGACAAAGTTGTAACACTGAAATGAACATAGATAGTTTAAAATGATATGTACAGTGCCATACAGGCAACATTCCATAAATTTTAATAAATTTTCAAATTTTATTTCATCGATCCTAGAGATGTTCACGGGGTCTCACCTACATGGCCAGATAGATCAGTCAAAACCCTATGAGTGTGGCGAATGGGATCTAATTCTGGTGATTTTTAACTTGCCCAGATACATTTTTACGTTTACGGTTATATCCCATATACCAGAAATGTTCACGGGATCTCTTTCATATATTCGAATAGGTCAGAAAATTATCTATCAATATTGTGAAAAAGGGACACGAATAATGATTTTCACCTTATTTTTCGTGTGTTGATTAAACACTGTTTTTGATGGAAAAAATATCGTTTAAGCAAAGCAGTGGCTTGATTAGTGTTATCCGAACTCTGCACCAGGTAAATCTACCATCATTGACTGGTATGCTGAATTTAAACGTGGTCGTACAACCTCCGATGATGCACCACTGTGACTCCAGAAATCATAAAAAAATCCACGAAATTGTTTTAAAATGCCGTAAAGTGAAGTTGACATTGTAAAGATATCAGTAATGAGTAGCATTGTCCATGCGAAAGCTGTGTTCGAATTGGGTACCGCGTTTTCTCACAATGGATTAAAAATGACAACGCGTCGATGATTCCGTGCACTGAGAAAGAGGTTTGGCTCCCATGAAAAAGTGATTGCAGAAATTGAAACTTATTTTGAAGACAAAGATAGTGTTGGGTTCACTCTTGTACTGTTTGGAATCTTTCAGACTGTTGTGCGCCGATCATCGTGTTCTTCCCATAGGCCGCTAGGTCTTACGATGTAGCTTTTATAATGCTTAATTATAATATCATAATGGATGATGAGATTTATGTAAATTGCTACGATTTATGAGCAATCCCATTTGCAATATTATAAGAATACTATACCATATCTAGAAAATCCTCAGACGGGTTCAACCATTCTTATTGGAGTAACACAAGCCTACTTATATAGGTCCGAGTGTACCTATTAATGTTATTTTGTTTGACGTGTGATGAGCAATTCCATTCACAATATTATATAAATAATATAAAATATGTTAATAACATAAAATAACTAGAAATTATTTTGTATATCCCATTTCCGGCTAGACAAAATAATTTTTTTTTTCAATTTAAGTCCACCGTACTCAAATGTGTATGTAAGTAACCATAGTTTGTAGTGGTTTTTGTTTTTCTCATGATTCTCTTTCGTAACGCTCACAATTGTGATCGCAGGCGGGAAAAGTGATATGCTTATTTAGGAATGTCAATTGGGTAAAAATCATATTGGAGAAAATACCAAAACTTCCAATTGAGAAAGAAATTGAAAATGAAGAAGTTTTAAATTTCGAAATACAAGGTGAAAATTATTATTCGTGTCCCTTTTTCACAATATTGATAGATAATTTTCTGACCTATTCGAATATATGAAACAGATCCCGTGAACATTTCTGGTATCTGGGATATAATCGTAAACGTAAAAATGTATCTAGGCAAGTTAAAAACCACCAGAATTAGATCCCATTCGCCACACTCATAGGGTTTTGACTGATCTATCTGGCCATGTAGGTGAGACCTCGTGAACATCTCTAGGAACGATGAAATAAAATTTGAAAATTTATTAAAATTTATGGAATTTCTATGTAGCCTGTATGGCACTGTACATATCATTTCAAACTATCTATGTTCATTACAGTGTTACAACTTTGTCTACGCAATTCTAAATTATATTTTAAAAACTGTGAATGTCTGTAGGAGCGATGACAGAAAAGTTAGAAAATAGATTGAAATCAAAAACCATAGTTTATTAAAAATGCGCTGGACTTTGTAAAAACCATCATAATTAAATCCTGTTCACTACACATGTGGGGTTTTGATTTAGCTATTCGGTCATATAGGTGGGACCCCGTGAACATCTCTAGGATCGGATATATAAAAGTAGAAACATAGTCTAAAATAGCCTTCTTTATAGAATTAAAAAAAGTTTAGTAAATCGTTTTACGATTTTCTCGTGTTTATTTCAAATCGTTAGAAAATTATTTGATCTTTACAGCGACACTATTAGGAACTTAGGGACTTATCTAATATAAATGTAAAAGATTATATAAAAATGTTTCAATTTTTGGTATGTATTTCACAATCATGAATTATGCCATTTTCAACATAAATATGTTTGTTATACCGTTAATTAGCAAAACTTCTTCCAAACAAAATCCCTAGAGTTCTCAACATATTGATTGGATTTTTTTTTTAAATTAAAGATACCGTTACATTATAACTAATGTTATCAATAACTAGATTTTTTTGAAAAAGTGACTTATGCCACTTTCAAAATAAACGGCTCAAATAATAAATAAAGGAAAATATTGAGGGCTGAATTCTGAACCAAATACACTGAAACGTAAACTTGAATCTTATTCTTGACTTTAAACTTTCGGAATTTCAATTTAAACTCTACCATTTTATAATGCGTGTAGTGTGTTTCGCCAAGTGCCTACGGCAAATAGCGTAAAAAGTATTTTATAATGCAATTCTGATACAAATGTTTTGTAAAAGTTCTAGTAGCGTAAATAAATAAAACAAGCAACAAACAGTCTAAGACGCACACAAAACAGGGTTGATCATTTTCTTAACTTGTTAAAAATTGATTTTAGTTCCTAATTTTCTTTCAATTTGCATTATGTTATTTGTTTATAAATAAATAAATTTACCGAAAATTTACTTAAATATTTGCTTTTAACCGACTATTGGCTCGCTTACGTATATACTAGAGTACTAGACCCTTAACTTCTTCGTAATATTAAATTTTTGTTTTACTTAAACTGGGATATTTATATTCTAAAGCCTAATATATATAACACATTAATTGTCTGAAATTTAGCTACATTTTCGTAAGACTGACTACCATTCTATATTTTCATAGAATGTTAGTTCGGGAAATATTGAAAGTTCCTTTATTTAAATTAGAATCTATTCTTTTGAGTGCACGTTTTAATTAAGCATTTAAAATTAACTACATAAATACTTTTTGCCCATACAAAATTACATTAATTTTTTAAAAATGCCTTCTCGAACTATTTCATTATGTTATGCTAAATTTATTTTGGCCCTTAAATTAACAAAAGTTGGCGTTGTAAGTGCAAAATAAGATATCCTCAAATCCGGACATTTCTTAACCAATTCTGTGGTCTAATTCACAAACTGTGCTCTGTAACAGAAAAAAAAAGATAATGCGTACTAAAATGGTATGCACAAAATTTAACTCGGCTCACTTTCTGAAAATTATCATTAACTCAAATTTTCCAGCCATTATTTTTCCAACATAAATTTTGAGTATGATGTTTAACTCTTTATTTATTTGAATAACTGGTCACATATATCTTGTCTCCATAGTCTCAATGGATGATGTGGTGGTTGAAAGACCAAATGTCTGCCCATTACTTTCTTCCGAAAATGTCTTCTCTCTTCCATTACGATTACTTCATTAATATTAATGCTGTCAACCGCATCACCACATTTGTGTTATGGCTGATGTTTTAATTTACCAAATTTTCTGGAAATGATTAATTGCAACATGAACTTACTTCTTTGTTTACAATATTATTTTGCAACCTAGATTTGCGATAATTTAAGGTTGTTATTTTATTTTCTAGTTGGGCAGACTTCAAATATACGAGGTATCCTTTTTTAAAATCCCTACCTAATTATACTCATCAATGTAATATTGATTGTGACTCACCGCTTGGCTTCACACCTCCCGCTTGGTCACTGGAAATTATTATTAATATTTTGTTGAGTAAATATTACTTCTACCTACGAACCGCCATTATAACCTGACAATGTACATAATAAATATATACGATAAACTGTTGTTTTATTTTAGGGATTCTAAATATGGTAAAGGTTAAAAATAAATTACAACCGGCCTTTTAGGTTCATTAACGCTTGTAAGTTTTAAGATAGTGGCTATTATAAATTCTATTAAATTTTTAAAACCACTTTTTAACTTCAGCCTGTTTTCCGTCACACTGGAACGAGGTTTCTGTCAAATTGAATCACTAATCAAATGATCTATCTTTGGAATTAATCATTTCTTAACTTAGGTGGTCATTTTATGGTGGTTATATCACGAATTTATATCACTCTATTGGAGACTTTTTTGCCGTTTTTCAAAATTCTTTTTTTTGAGGGAAAACAATGAATTAAAACTAAAAGTGATATTTTGAGGGTTCTTCAAAACCAAATATGTTTTTTATTTATGTTTATGATGAAAGATATTTCGGTTCTTTTCATTCGAATCAATTTCTTTATATTGCAAAATGTGATATAACCACCATAAAATGACCAAATTTGGGTGTATGACGAATTTTTGATATCCTTTGAGATACAGGGTGTCGTTCGGGAAAAAAGTACAACCGAATACTAAACTGTAACTTACAAAATATTTACCGGACGGCAACCAGCAAAGCCTCATTTGACGGACAATTGAATAGGCAATATTTAAAATGTTATTGGCTATCTTGCATCTGTATCCATTTAAGAGCTATGACGTTTTAAAGTTAAAAAAAATAAAAAAACTGACTTTTTTTTTATAAAACTGAGTTTTTCTCAAAAAAATCTTGTAATATTTTTTTTTTACCTAACTTTAGTCCGCTATGATCTCTACAATCTCCCAATCCGTTATTTGTACCCACGTGCTATATTTTTTTTACTTATGAGATGAAGAATGAAAATACTAAACACAAATTGTAGTGTAAAAATTGCAACAATTTTTTTTCTTCAGTAAAATAATAGGCGACGAAATTGTTTTACACTACAATTTGTGTGTAGTGTTTTCATTTTTTATCTCATAAGTAAAAAACTATAGCACGTGGGTACAAATGACGGATTGGGGCATTGTAGAGGAGATCATAGCGGATTAAAATTAGGTAAAAAAAACAATTTTATCAGAAGATTTTTTTGAGAAAAACTCAGTTTTATAAAAAAAAATCATTTTTTTTATTTTTGTTTTAACTTTAAAACGTCATAGCTCTTAAATGGATACAGTTGCAAGATAGCCAATCAGATCTTAAATATAGCCTATTCAATTGTCCGTCAAATGAGGCTTTGCTGGTTGCCGTCCGATAAATATTTTGAAAGTTACAGTTTAATATTCGCTTGTACTTTTTTCTCGAACCAAATTTTTTAAACACCCTGTATCTCAAAGGATATAAAAATTGACCCCCCCCCCCCTACCATACGATTTTTTCATGAAATGAACCAAGGTATTACCCCTTAACGGATTAGCATCCCAATCGGGGACACCCTGTATGTTCCCGTGTTTTGATCTATAAACAAATTTAAAAAATTTGACGAACATGAGCATTTTCCTAGAGTCGGGGGTTTTGTTGCTATTATCGAAGTATTTTCAGAAAAATTTGGGTTTATCTTAGTTTTGTTCTTTAGTGTTAGTAATATACATATTATATTTTGCTAGGAAGTTAAATTCTCCAGTCTGTTGTTAGAAAAAAAAATCGATTCACGGTTTCCAGTTCTTAAAATTGACGAGACTGTCGTCGAACCTTAGTAAAATAATAGTATATTATATTTGTTTTACTTTATTATGTTTTTTAAAACCTTTTTATATGTTGTTACTGTTATTATCCTATTTAACTGCTTCTATAAGTTAACACTTTAATAGCCGCACGTCTGCGCAGTTAATCTTCGCCAGGGGCGCCAATATTTTTAAAAAATTGATTTAAAAAAACGTTAAATAAATACAAATACAAATTTTTTTTGCCATTTTTTATATTTTTTAGTTTTTTTTTGTTTGCATAATTACAGAAAAAAAATAAAAGAATTTTGTATTAGTTTTCTATATTTTAAAACAGTCGGCGATAGTATCACACACATGTTGTGTGAGCCGTCACTAACAGTTGTTCATGCTATCACACACATGCTGTGTGAGCGGTCTTTAAAGTGTTAAATTGTAAACTTTAATAGTCAGATCGGTTGAAGTTGTGCATTGGCCTTTGTCTTTGGTAATGAGGTGACTTTATTAGCTGAACGTGGTTTTCATTGACCTCTGATAAATATCTTAATAAATAGAGTGGGTGATTAAGTAGCTTCATACATCTGCTTGGCCGATGAAAAATAAATCCAAGGACCTCTTCTGTTGTTCGAAAGTCATTGAGACTTATGCAACAGTATGTACATTAATAACGCCGTATCTATAAACATATTGTTGTGCGGTAAAATTAGCATTTCATGTAGGATTAAACTATCTTTCGCAGATTACATTAGTTTACATTAGAAACTTACATTCCACTTTGTTCGCATTTTGGAAGTAAATACATATACTGTATTAACTTTTCACAGTAACTGTGGTCGTTTTTATCGATTGTCTTAAAATGTTTGTAATTTTGAATTAGCAACCAGATAATATCAGCCACATCTCGTAGTGCAATTTAAATTTTTTATTTAATTAGCCAGTTCTTAACTTGTTCCTGCCAAATTCGATTGCTTCACAAAATTAGGATTTGTATTGAATTTTCGATGAATTTTCTGAAATGGCATTTTATTATTGATCACGGTGAAATTTTTTGGTTTTTTCCTTATACGATAACCATAAAAATTGGTTTAAAGTGGAATTAAAAATTCTAACAGCATTATACAACTGTAATGCAGTCACGTCAATATTAACGATGTCGAATGGAACTCATCAATTTTATGTAGTAAATGGGCATATAAAAAGGCTAAAACTGCGCTGATGCAAGGTCATCGAACAAACCCTGCTTGAATGTCGAAAAGGAGGTAGCTTGCGATGGCTCGAATTAAGTCAATATGTATAGTGTGTTTTGCAAACTGAGTGTTATTTTTCACTCCTTTTGCAAGAATACAAATTATTGCACCCAATTATTGTTTAAGCCCTTCAAAGTCCTTAAAAAAATGTTTTTTTTATAACAAATTTGTAGCATACCTATACCTGTTGTCTATTTCGACTTCCAAGAAATAGAACTGTCTTTCGTTCATTTTGCATAATTGTTCAGGTATCGTTTTTTACTCTGTACATAAACCTGTACCCTATTATTTCTCGTCCCATAATTTCGAGTATACTGTTAATAATTAAATTTAGTGTTGATGAGTTTTTCCACCGTGTTTTAGGTTTTTAAATAGAATTTTAGATGAAAGATAATATCAGGTAAAAACAAAAAAAAAAAAAAAATACAAACAATCGCACCAATTGTGTTATAACCTCCCTCATTGTAATTGAAAAAGTTTTCATTTCAACCCAATAAATCAATTATTTATAAAAACAAACTTCCACAACAAAAGCGGAACAATTAATTATTTAGCATCTTAAAGTTTTAAAAAAATAATTCTTTTCGTAATACTGTTTTGTTATTTTTGTAAACGTAACAAGAAAAAATATATAAGGAATTCCTTTCTATTTAAATCAATTAAGGAAATAACACATGTTCTTAATAATTTCTTACAATTTATCCAAATTACATTGAAATTAATCTCTTAGGTGTTTTTAAGAAATACACAGACAGATATAGAAAAAAATCTATTTGATCTTTATATAAAACAGAAAGAAAAATGTATATAAATTTATGGGATTGTGACATGTATATGTGCTGCAATGTAACATTATATATAGTTTGTGTTAATGGATTTAGAGATTAGACGTATAATTATCATTATGGTTAATTAATTGGTTGAGGTTAAATAATACAAAAGACTTGGTCCCTACCCAATAAATGACCTAGCATTTAAATATCACCCACAACATATTTTCCATAATGCACAAAACATGCAAATATACATAGTTAATAATATTTATGTACAAAATAGATTTACAATACGGCCCAACATTATATTAAATATTATAGTGGTTGCATATTTAAATTTTTAATCAAATTTTAAATGACATTGTAATCATTTTGATATGACGTATTAAATTATAATTAATTATCATATTATCTATCATAATGTGTTTAATTTTGTTTTTCATATTTCATATATGATATGGAAAATTATAATCATTATCTATTACATTATATAAGCATGCATAACACTATAGAAATTATTATTTGCATAATACGAATATATCAGGCCTATCTATTATGATTGCATGATGTGATAAGACGGAAAATCAAAAACCCAAATAACAATTATAAACTATAAATGAAAAATGTCTATAACGGATGATTCATTTAGAGGTACTTTTTCAGTAGGGGTTTTGTGCCAGATCACGTGTGTGTCATGTTATGGTATTTTTTGTTCAGTATTTCATCATGGAAAGACTTAGCCCGGCACAGCGTCTACAAATTATTCAGCTGTATTACGACAATCAGCGTTCTTCGAGGAATATGTTTCATGCGCTTAGCGCAAATTATGGTCCACATAATCGGCCTACCGAACGCACAATTCGCTATACCATCGAATTCACTATCGATAAGCTTGGCTTCTCGTATTCAAAAACTTAGCGTATTTTAAGTAAGGGTCTTGGTTTAAAAGCATACAAAATTCAAGAAGTGCAAGAATTGAAGCCGGCCGATCTTCCAAATCGTCACCGTTTCAGGTTTTGGGCTTAATGGCTACGTTAATAATCAAAATTTCCAGATTTGGGCTGAAGAGCAACCCGAAGAGGTTCAAGAGCTACCGTTATATCCAGACAAAACAGCGGTTTGATGTGGTTTATGGGCTGGTGGAATAATCGGTCCATATTTGACGAAAATTAGGCTGGCCGGAACATAACTGTGAATGGCGCCCGTTATCGCGCTATGATAGTTGAAACTGTTTATTGTAGACTGTTTGCTGGCTGAAATTGAAGTCCGTGATCTCAATGACATTCGGTTCCAACAAGACGGCGCTACTTGCCACACAGCCCGTGAAACTTAATTTCACGCTTCGGACCAGTGAATTGGCCACCTAGATCATGTGATTTTACATCTTTAGACTTTTTCGTGAAGTCTAAAGTCTACAGGCATAAGTCGGTTGCGATTGAAGAATTGGAAGCCAACATTACTTGCGTCATTGGCGAAATATCACTCGAAATGCTTGAACGCGTCATCGAAAATCGGAACTTCAGAATGGACCATGTTAGCGCAGTTACGGGCAACATTTGAAAGAAATAATCTTTAAAAAATAAATGTAAAGATTTACTTGATAAAATTGATTATTTTTTTTTTATTTTTGTAAAAGTGCCTCAAAAAGAATCACCCATTAAAATTTTATATCTCAAATTCAACAAAGTATTCCTGGAATAAATCAATTATCAAAAGGACGAGGAGAGAAGTATACATACTTACAAGGATACAAGGAGAAAATATTCAAAATATTTCAATTGCTAAGGATAATTAAGGATAAGAATAATTGTTATGACTGTTTAATGTTATATGCCCTTGAGCAAGATTTATTTCATGTCAGAGTAGATGATAAGCAACCAACTACACTTTACGCTTGTTGATGCATGATGCTAATGCTTATTTGCTTAACTGACACCTTTGGTTCTAAGGATGGCTAAATGTATTCGCCCACACCCAAATATCGTTTACTCGAATTTCAATATTTTCATTGAAAACTCGAAAAAGTTTAATTCCCGTAATCTAATGTTAATTTACAAAATTTTTAACATTTTTTGAAAATATTTTAAACCCTTTTATGATAAGGCCGCTCATCACTATGTGATGACAGCGTAAAAATTTATGAATCCCTATGAGACGTGGTCCTGTTACCAGGCTGGTATAATGCCTTCGCAGAGATATCAGGTGTCTTGATCTTAGCCGTTCAAGTCTTAGTTTGCCATGTGTTAGGTCTTTGCTTCGTTCAATAACTTTGACTTATTAAATCGCATTTTTCGAAAACCAGCAATTAAATTGTTGATCCAATAACTTTCTTTTAAGTTTAATAAAAACATATATTCTTTCAATAAAATAAAGTTGTTTTACTAATAAATACACTTATTATAATGACAATGTATTAGTTGCTAAATAAACTTGCTAAATTTATTGATCAGATAATGTTCGTTATTAAAATAAACATAAGGACTTAATTCAACAATTAAATTTATTACATTTACAACGTGACTGCTCTCGTTATTCCGCCAATAACTTTATTGCAATTACATTTTGCCCGTAAATTAATTATGGAATTTTTATTTGAAGACATAGTGATGTTTGAAGAAGTTTTTCATTTGGTGATATAATTCGCCAAATTAATAAGTTCTTGTGTTGTACTATCGGTATAACGCAAGAGTTGAATCTTTGCAGTTTGGTCGAGATGACTAGACTAACTTTTTATTAGTACGAAACCAAGCTGCCAGCAAAGAAACTTGAAGAAGTTCTCATTTTTGTAAGGATTATGTCTTTACACAAGTATCCTGGGGTTAAAGTGGCAAGCAAGTGAATTTTCTACTTTTTATGGTAGATATATTGTGAGTACCCCTCTTTGCTTGCATATTTATTTGATAATTCAGATGTGTAAACAAAAATTTTACTTTATTGTGATAATTACGCTCTTTGTACAAATTAAAAATTAAATTATTTGGAATAATAACTATAGAAGTTACAATTTAAAACGTCAAGTTATTCAACAGAGCTAAATACTTATTGGTATTACAATTTTTTTATCGATCCAAAGGTAAAAAAACCAATAAATATAAAAATATTACGACAAAAAGTTCATCTATTGGCCAAAAACAACCTATGTTTTTTTATTGATTTTGCATATGAAAATTGTTACTTCGTGAGGATGTTACAAACCAGTATGCGTATGTCGTTCCCATAAGTCATAATCTCGCCAAAATGTGACATGGTACTCCTTAATTTGTTTCTCTGAATGCCAGCATGCGCCTGTTAAAAATCTATGCATATAAAACATACTTATAGCCAGTGTTGGCCAAAGCTATTCCGCCATAGTTGCTACAATTAAACTGATTTCCCTACTTAGGTAGCGGACAACTAAGGGTTATTTTCAACCCTTTTGGAATTTTCTCCGTGAACTAAACTCTTGAGCATTTTGTTGCAGATGCCATCTTCATCAGGTTCCTTGCAATTTTTCATATTTGATATGACATTTTGCACTTCGTCGTAAGATAGAGCCACAGTCCGTGCCATTTCTAGATTGATATAGGTTTGATACACGTTTAGTAATTGTGTTAGTGTTGTTTAGCAATTCTCCAGATTTTTTGCGAATAGCGCTACTATACGTGGGTGAATGTCGATAGCGATTTCTTTTATTGAACGGTATCTGTCTCATAAACTTGACATTGTGCCATTCGTATTTCATTTTTCTACGAAGTCGGTGCGAGTGTTTCCTCACGAATCAATTCTGAGCCCGTGCAACTGGGTTACTCAATGCTTCAGTATTTCAACGCGTGATTCGTTGACATCGATTATTATACTTGGTACATAAACGAACCGCGTATTTCGCATTTCCAAAAATGGCCAGAATCGATGCTATTTTAAAGAGTTTAAGATGAATGATTGTTAAGATTTGTGGGAGTGGAAGAGATATCGGTCGATTTTGTAAACTTATGCTTGACCTTTCTCAATACATCTTGTTACAAAATGTAAAACATAAATATAATCATAAAAATTCAGTAGTCCACCAAAATATTCATTTGAATTGGATCAATTAAGGTCAATCATTTTTGTTATACATGAAAATTTCATAATCACAACACCATATTTCTCAAAACTCGCCATTATCATTAAACCTTCTTAATTTTTAACCTCTCTGTAACCTTTTATGCATGCGATAATAAAACTACGAAATATTTTATAGAGCTCAACATAAAATTAAGTGTAAATTTGAGAGGGAACATTATAAATATTACGATTGTGTATCTGCGGGTGAATGCGTACATGGAAAATTGTTTGCACAGTCAAAATACACAACTCTAATCAGTCATTAAATGCGATATCGTATAAAGGTGAGGAGAGTGGTAAATGGTTTGTATCCTTATTCCCTTCAATTTTATCCGTACTCGTTCGCCATAATTCCATTTCATAATTTTTGTTTAAGGTGTAATAAAGTAACACTACAAGATAAGATTAATGATTTAATAATAAAAAAAAATTTATTGGCCATGAAAAATCATAAAAATGAAGTGTACAAAAATTCCCCAAACTCTTGAGAATTATTTTATCTACACACATTCCCCCAAAAAATTTGTGAAATTTATGAGGCACTTCATGCCAGGGAGGAGGAGGAGTGAAAAACCCACATAAATTGTTTTAAATCATGTTGTTTGTGATTCTCATTTCGTTTTTTTTTCGTTGCTATCCGTTTTAATAGCAGATAATCGTCATATACCGCAATCGCATGTTGTCACAATGAAAATGGTTACCTAAACGAATTTTTGGGTTTTTATGGGTTATAAATAAAATGGCGAGACATTACTTCTGATAAGTGCTCTGTAAGCTGGATCTTTTACCATTTTCTTCAAAACGCAAGGTGTTGGTTATAGAGGTGATAAAGTTGTTACTTTTTCAAGTTTGGGATTATTCTTTTCAAATGGAGAAGATATTTCTTCTGTAAATAAATTTACATTTTGTGGTTTATGCATGTGGTTGCATGCACATGATTGATTTTTGCGTAGGCCTCAACTATTTAAAATTTTGTCACTTATTAAAGCAATAATAAAGAAAATTGTAATGTAATAAGTAAGACTTACAATAATCATTCTAGCAATGATGTCTTAATTTTTCGAATAAACGTCTTACATTTATTAAGAAAATTGCCTAATCTTTCCGAAAAAGAAACTCAAATATGATAATAATGGTATAATAATAATAGTGATAATAATAATAAATAATGATTACATTAAATCCCTCATAGTAATAAAAATTAATGAAAACATTTTGTTTTCAAAAATATCTGTACTCGTATATGAAAGTCTTCTCTAAATAGCCACTGGTACATAAATTAAACACATTACGAGTACATATCCACACGCGTATATAGGCCATTTAGTACATATATAGTTGGATTTAACTTAAAAATAACATAAAATGTGTGTGTATAGGTAATTATTTATAATTTAATTCGTTTTGTTTAAAATTTTTATAATTTGTTACAAAAAATTATATTATGTATTATTTTATTATAATAATTTTTGTACATAATACTAATAATAAATTTGAATATATATACATAATTATATAGGATTAAATCCATGAATGGTAATACTTTAATTAAGGGCTAATTGATTTAACTGGTTGCTTACCAATTGTGTTAATGTACAATAAAAAATATTTTTCTAACCATTTTTGGTTCAGGTTGGAATAATGGTTGAAAATTACTCCATTGTGTTTAATAAATTTCCATCAGATCATTATTTTTAATTACTCGATGAGCATTGAACCTTACCTAAGTGCCCTTTGAGGTCAATTTCGCACAATTTGTTACTTTTTTTTAACTAAATAAATATTATCACATAAACTGTTAAATACCAATATCTTGCAATTGCAACCCAGAGTGTCGCATATCGTATGTTTTTATTTTTTTGATATTGCCATTTAAGAATCATATGTACAACTTGTTAGACACGAAATTATGGAATAACTTTATAATCGGCGAACGTTACCAATAATGACCAGCAAGATTGGAAGTATTCCAACATCTGGGTGATCTGATTTTAATTATTATTATGTTGCTTCCCATTCATGTCAAACGGTTTCCATAGAACTGGTAGGTTAGGGAGATTGATAAAAATAGTAACAAGTGAGTTTTTGTCGAGAATTACGAAAAACGAGAAGTGGTGGCCAACGTGTTAAGGTAAATTTTGACTTTCGGTTTTATATTGGAGAAATCTTAAAAATTGAGACACTATTGATTTTATAATCTACAAATTATGCTTCAATACCTAAAGTTCACGTTCCAATTCATTATCGTTAGTCTAACAGTTTGAGCGAGGTCTTTTGAACTTCTCAAGTAAACTATTATATCTTCACAGTACACGACGTACTGTTGGGAATCGTTAAGGCCGGACTGAGCCCCCTTTTAGATTTCTAAAATATAGGTCCCTCTAAATTAATGAAATTCACCATTATATGTATATTACGTGTTGTTCAGTATGTTTTACCCTGGCCGGCTATTGAAAGAGTAGCAAAAACCATTACAACTAATTCAACGTGTTCCGAAATTGCGCTGACGTTTAGGAAAAAGGGAATTAAACTTTAGTTATAGTTTGAAGATTGGTACTTTCTAAAAATAATATGAGTCTTTTGATGCGCCATCTACTGAAATTTAGTTGTATAGTTCTTCTGATGTGGCGTTATCTCATCTTAAAATTGGACACGTGAAACAATGTGATCTCTCTTTAAAGGGAAAAAGGACAGGAACAAGAAGTGTTCAATCGTTTTCTAATCCACTCGCTATACTGCTCACAATTTGCATTTTCACCAACCCGCATTCTAAATAAATAATAAATCTTAGATAAACAGCAGGTGCGGAGTGTTCTTCACCTGATGTAGGTCGTTAAGGTATTTGATGATGCCTCTTTTATAGTTAATAAACACATTTTTATTAATCACTTGTTTTTTGTTCCGCAGAATATTTTGAATGTCTTTCAAAAAGTTTAAAAAATCACTCGATCGATTTCGACTTGTTAGGTCATCATCAGGAGTATCTACTGATTTGTATTAGTAAAAATTTTTGTTATATAAAAGAAAAAAGCAAAATATAATAAAAGAAGGAGAGAAGAAAAAATAAGCAATAAAAATTAATCTACGGATCGCGCAGGTAGGCGATGAGTCATATGTAGGTTGAGTAACAAAATTCAAGGTATATTATTGCGTACGTGAGAATAGAAAAGGGCGGGGTCTGTAATTGGTGAGAACCGGATTTCTCTTTGTTCGTTAAGGATATTTTGGTTAAGAAATATTGATTTTCGAATTTCGTAAGATTCTAAGGTATCTAAACGTCTGCCTTTGGGTTGTATATGTAATATGTCTAAATTGTTCAAGCTAGCTGTATGATTTTCTGAAGTTAAATGGTTATGGAAAGTTGATTGATTGCAACCAGATAAATGTTCTTTAGCTCTAACTCCAAAATTGCGCCCAGTCTGACCAATATAGGAGAAACTACAATCATTGCAATTGATCCTATAGACACCAGATTTGGAAAGGCGATTTTTAACAATAAACCTAGAGTTGATCGCCTTTCCAAATCTGGTGTCTATAGGATCAATTGCAATGATTGTAGTTTCTCCTATATTGGTCAGACTGGGCGCAATTTTGGAGTTAGAGCTAAAGAACATTTATCTGGTTGCAATCAATCAACTTTCCATAACCATTTAACTTCAGAAAATCATACAGCTAGCTTGAACAATTTAGACATATTACATATACAACCCAAAGGCAGACGTTTAGATACCTTAGAATCTTACGAAATTCGAAAATCAATATTTCTTAACCAAAATATCCTTAACGAACAAAGAGAAATCCGGTTCTCACCAATTACAGACCCCGCCCTTTTCTATTCTCACGTACGCAATAATATACCTTGAATTTTGTTACTCAACCTACATATGACTCATCGCCTACCTGCGCGATCCGTAGATTAATTTTTATTGCTTATTTTTTCTTCTCTCCTTCTTTTATTATATTTTGCTTTTTTCTTTTATATAACAAAAATTTTTACTAATACAAATCAGTAGATACTCCTGATGATGACCTAACAAGTCGAAATCGATCGAGTGATTTTTTAAACTTTTTGAAAGACATTCAAAATATTCTGCGGAACAAAAAACAAGTGATTAATAAAAATGTGTTTATTAAGCATAAGTGTGTTTCGCCAAGTGCCTACGGCAAATAGCGTTAAAAGTACCTCTTTTATAGCACGACATCATCAAGCCGAGAGCTGGTTTAGGTCCCACTAAAGAAGCCGGCACTCTCTGGCTAATTTGTCGGCTTCGTGATTTTCATAGGTTCCTCTTTCACTGGGCATATTTAATTTTGTCTGTGGTTAACCTTTAAGGATTTCAACATTTTCTATCTGAAAATGGCATAATATCGAAGACAATAAATCAAATTGTTTTCAGGACCAGATACGTGTAGTCCGGTACCATCAACTAGACAACGTAATTAGTTCACCAGTGGACATGATCAAGTCCCCGCCGAAAATGTAAAAAGAAACATTGTGTTCCCACTCGTCTCTTATTCATTATACAGTAAATGATTATTATCTACTAAATCATTTCTTGAAAGAGCCAGAGAGCATGCAAGCCACTGAAAGTTTGCTTAGTTCCAGGGCGCGTGCTTGAGTGAGATCAATAGGTTAAGGGTCATAAATAGGTTTCTTACCAGTTCCAGTTTCAACTTTAGGCCTTGCATTTCTCTTCAATGTGTTTTTGCCAGGTAATCTTTAGATCCCACCTGACCCAAATGGAAATGAGAGGAATGCCAAGTTCTCCACTTTTGAAAAAAAAACAAATTTCGTAAACTTATTCGACTCGTGAAACAAACGATATCGATGTCATTGGTGTATCTCTGATAGCAAAATCGGTTATCTTTAAACCTAGTTAATAAGAAGTTAACTATAGCCGGCATCACAGGAAAGGAGACTTACCCCCCGATTCTAACGTGCAGTCACAGACGTATTTTCAGTCTTAGCGAAAACTTTTGTCTTAACGAAGACTAGATACTTTAAATTCGTATTCTGCACTTAGTCTTATCTGACAGTAGTCTTAAAAAATTGTCTTCGTTAATATCAGCTAAATAGGTGGTCTTAGGAATCATAATTTTGACATTTACACAAAAACAATAATTATTTGTATTTGACTATAAAACCGGAAAAATTATTCAAAATACAATATTATGTACTTTCTCAGCATATATAAAACATAAATTTGAGTTTTTTTACCAATTTCGAATTGGACTGTCGCTTTTCGTTCATAAATTTGAAACAATATGGTAAAAATTTGGTTTCGACAGCTCTACAAAAGTCTTTGGAGAGTTTCTAATATGCTATTTAAGACTACTGTCTTCAGAATTTCAATGAAGACTTTAGTCTTAAAAAATAAAGTCTTAACAAGAAAGTCTTAGCTAAGATAGTCTTAGTAGTCTTATCGCCAGAATCAGGGGGGTTAACTCCTTACATCCTTTGCGTGACGTTATAGTAATCGTAGAAATGTAATAGTCGTCCAGAAATTCTTGTGTCTCCAGAAATTTTTAATTCCCCTTTCTACTTCATGAAACGCTGTATCAACATACATATTTACCTTTTTGGTATGAATTTCATTTAGAATGAATGGAAATGGCCATAATAGAGTTCTAGTCATAAAGAATCTCTAAAGTAGATATTCACTAGGTGTTCTAAACATTTAGAGATTTAAGTTAGATCGAGGACAGATTTATAGGCAGAAAACTTTTGCATGATCATACGTCAGCTTTGCTACCTTACATACACATTTGAATTTTACTCCACAACTGTGGGACATATCCTAGAGCCAAACAGGCTCGTAATATATGTAAAAATGAATCTTAAATAAATTCCAGTTTCTCCTATAGAAGGGCTGGAAAATACCGTTTGGATCTGGTATTTTGAACGCAGAGGAAAAACAATCGCTCCATCGTAAACTTTCTCTATTTACCACCTTTAGAGTCACTGGCCAGTCTCTGGGACTTGGGTATTCGGTGGATGGGTAAATTTATTTTACTGTTCTGGGATCCCTTCTCTCTGTGAAATGGGTTTCCAATAAACGATCTAGAGTTTCCTGACTGGTTTTCATAAAATCCCATTTATTCCGCCAGGAAGGGTCCGATAGTAATTTTACGACCGCCACGTCCTCTCCACTCCACATCTTCATTACTGAAGGACGAAGTGACTGATAAAGATTAGAAATATAAAGCCCCAGTTTGTATTTGTTTCTAAACCCGCATGTTCGGGTTTATCTGAAATTAAGAAAAATAAAATTTAACGAGTGCTAGAAAAAGTTATCTCTTCTAAGATCTTCCTGAGTAGGACCTTCTCCCTTAGGTCCCGAGAGGCAAGAGTAATGTCAATTACTTCCTGCTCTGTTAGCCTATTTACCGGCCTTCATAAACTCCTGTGTTGGAGGATGAATCCCGAGTCATATGGGAAGTAATCAAAGATTAATAAGTAGAATTTCGCCGCTTATTATTTAACTTAACTGCAGCTGCTGTAATGTTGTTACTACAGATTTCATCAAAGACCCTGAAATTCATATTATTGCTATTGTATATATGTATATAGGTTCTTGGCCTGAAGCAGATTTTCTAGTAGATACTCGATCGGCTCGTAAGGAAGCCATTTGTTAGCCGAAATCCTGACTACTCAATCAATTATATCAAGGGAATTTAAATTTCAAAATAAATTTTTCATATTATTTTTTGTTTATTTAGGCGATGTTACATTAAAATTTACGGCTTCAAAAATTAGAAAGTAAATTTTTTGTCGTTTTCTGTGCATCGCAAAAAGAAACAAAAAGCTTTTTGAAAATTTATTTTGAAATTTAAATTTCCTTGATAAAATTGATTGAGTAGTTAGGATTTCGGCTAGCAAATTACTTGCTTGCTAACCAATCGAGTAACTACCCTTTACTAAACATGGAGGTACCTGAGCTTCTTAAATTACGTCTCTTGATTTTACTGCTATTAATCCATGGTTTTCAAACATCATTTTGCAGATTTATCTGTGTAACCGAACAACAGCAATCTCCAATGGAATTCCTAATAGGTGGCATGCTGACAGTGCATTCAAGTTTCCCAATTCGGAAGCAATACTGAGAGTTTCGTTCAAACCAATGGTGTCATTGTTCATTTGATCTCTATTTTCCATATTGCAAAATGTTTTGATTTAAAGAGGAATATGCACAGCTTCATCAATACACCCCGGCTTGTATTAATAATGCTAGTCGGAGACCGCATAGATATCCGAGCCTAGCTTGTATAGCTGTTTAACCGAATAAACCGTCCATCTAACGCACCATATATACTAAGTACCTAAATTTATCCGGGTTTACTCGCGTAAATCCCTCATAGGCAGTAAAAAACAAATAGTGTCAACTGGAATAGAGGACGCGGTGTTATACCACGTATGATGTACAAATCAGTCAAGAAAGTGTGATTTTTTTAAATGACTTATCAAGTGGGATTTGGTTAATTTGTTATCAGGAATTCAATAGGTTAAGTAAACCCATGGTCACTTTAAAGACCATCTTAATCGCACGCGCCGCTAAACGTCTGGCATAGTGACTGTCTATAGAGGATCATCGTTTGATATAGTATTTAGTACTGATGTTCTACTTCCACCGGGATCAGTTTGTTCGTATTTATTTACGCTATAGTATTAAAGATGAATTAAAAAATATGCTATATGCTTTCGATTTAATTTCTTTAGGTTTCTTCAAAAGCTCCGTGTTCCATTACCTAAGATAAATGATGTTCTCATATCCGTTTTAGTAGGTTGCACATATGCCAAGCACTTGCCTCCATTTACAAATTTATTTGATTTACCGAAATTGCGGGAATCTATTTAGTCAAGAATATTACTTTTCCCTAAAAATAAAAGTGCCTGGGGGCTGCAACCTTAAAAGTAATCATAAATTCGGCCCACCCCACTTGGATGCACCTATATCCAACTAGGATTGACCAACCCAAAAGAAGTGAAAAGTAGGAAATCGTCAATTTCCACGGAAAAGCGCAAAATGCCTCAGAAAAATATGCTGATTATATTTTGTAAAAATGTTATTTTTTTAATTTGCGATATTCTGAATTTCGATATTTTTCAGGGATATGGTGTAAATAGAAGTATCCTTAGAATATCTGCGCCCTACGGCAATATAAACAAATTGCAGGAAAATCAAACCAGGTTTTGGACCTAGATTTTTATTGTAAGGATATCAATAACTTGCTTCTACGGACCGAAGTTAAATCAGCCCAACAATCCAATCGTGGACTTTCAAAATGGCTTCAACAATTTTGTAACGTCATAGTAAAGGATATTGGTATCATGCTAACTGGGAAAATTAACATACTTAAATTGATGGGAAGTAAATTACATATATTGTTTTGGTTATTTGTTAACAAAATATTTTATGAATTCTTGTAGTTAGTCGGCCTCGGTGGCACGTGCGGTGGAGTTGAATAACAGGTGTTTAATCCTTTTCTCAATTTGGTAAGTTTATAGATTTCTTATAAAGTAATTTTATAGAGAAAATACTGCTTGAATTCAAATTCTTGCACGACTAAGGGTGGATGGAATTAAACAATAAACATCGCCTGAAAAGTTCCCGGTTTAACAAAGAAAACACAGTTTTTTTTGGGCAAAATACATTTTATTCATCAAACTTAGTTTCCTTCTAGAGCGATACAGTCAGTCCAACGCCTCTAACATTTCGCCTTTTTTGTGGAACGGTTTATTTTTGTCTTCAAATTAAGCTTCAGTTTCAGTAATCACTCCTTCATTGGAGCCAAATCTCTCTCTCTCTCTCTCTCTCTCTCTCTCTCTCTCTCTCTCTCTCTCTCTCTGGAGCTTTTTTTGAGGTCTAGTAAAAATCGCCGCGACCAAATCTGGCGAATACGGTGAATGTCGAAGCAATTCAATGTGCAATTTTGCCATTGTTGCGATCGACTTGTGACATTGTGCATTGTCTTGGTGAAAGAATTTTTTTTTTGCAATTTATTCCTTCAAACCCACCAATAACCCGATATAATACTCGCTATTGATTTTTTTCCCTTTCTCAAGGGAGTCAACGAATATTATACCATGTGCATCCCAAAATAGAGTCGCCATAATTTTTTCAGCCGACTGTTGTGCTTTTGGTCGCTTCGGACGAGGTTCACCGGCCTCTCGCCATTCAGTTCATTGCCGATTTGACTCTGGTGTGTAGTGGTGGATTCATGTTTCATCCATTTTACATACCGCATACAAAGCTCCAAACAGCGCACGGAATCATCGACGCGTTGTCGGTTTCATCCATTGTGACCAACGCGGTACCCAATTCGAACACATCTTATGACCAACACGTTCCATTGATATCTTGATGTTAGCTATCTCACGCAACTTCACTTTACGAAATTTCAAAACAATTTCGTCGTTTTTTTTATGTCTTCTGGAGTCAAAGCCTCATTTCACGTTGTGCGATTTTGTACGACCACGTTTAAATTCAGCATACCAGTCAATGATGTTTGATTTTCCCCTGGCGCAGAGTTATCAAGCCACTGCTTTGCTTGAACAGGGGTGGAATCATGAACGCCGGACGGAAAATTTAAACGGTAGTGAAATTTTATATGGAAAACAGCAATAATTATACCGGTTTTGTTCCATTGTTTCGCAAAAAAAACACAAATAGCAAGCCAGAAAAAAAATAATTCATTCGTCAGCTTTATAGCAATCGAACGAATTTGTAAGGTTTTTTTGAAACAACAGAATAAAACCGGTAGAATTATTACTGCTTTCCATATAAAATTTCTCTACCGTCTAAAATTTCCGTGCGGCGTTCATGATTCCGCCCAGTATTTTCTCCTATCAACAAAAAACAGTGTTTAATCAACACACGAAATTCTTTTTTTTTCATTGTTTCGAAATTAACAACATCGACAATTAATAACATTGTAGAATTTAAAAATAAGATGTGTTTTAAATTTGTGACACCATCTATGTGTCAGACCGGAAACTTTTCAGACGATGTAATAATTGTTTTTAAGTAATATTCACTTTATTTTTCAACCTAGTCTCCTTTTACATAGATATGTTACGGTCAAAGTGTATAATCCGGTGATTATATATAATTACGGCTCATTATATTATAATCCCTAGTGCGTTGATAAATTTGTGAAATATGAATGATTTTCCTTTAATTTATCATTCTAACCGGTTATTTTATATAATTACCAAACCCCTTTGGTTAATGAATGGTAATATGAAAATTTTTTTTACTTAGTTTAAAATTATAAATAAAATTTGACACTTTAAAATTTGTATAAATTCTGGAAAAGCGGGGGTTTGGGAGGGGGAGGGGAGGCAACCCCATCCTCTACGATATACAACGAATTAAAATTACATTAAAAATTGTTTATATTTACAAAAGTTGATTTTTTTTAGCATTTGTGGCACTATCAGAAGAAGCGAGAATAGCGATAAAAACTCTTTGATCTGTGTCTGCAAGGTTGACGAAGCAATTATTATTAATAAAAATAATTAAAATAAAACGTAGTTTTTTAATTCAAAATTCCAATTTTAATTTATTCAAAATCGAATTTATCTTTAATTTGTTCTTCATCTTCATTTTCAATTGTATTAAGGTTGTGATCCTCGTCAGTCGTTTCATGAATGTTGCCTGGATATAGAATCCCCGCATGTTTCATGTATCATGAAAATTGAGTAAAATGATTTTATAAAAAAAAATTTTTAGGAAAACTAAAATTATCGAAGAAATTTAGATACATTTTTTCGGAAAATTTAGCTTGTACTTTCTAAAAATTAAAGATACACAATCCTAACGTCAAAAATTATCAAACAATTAACATCTTCCCTTATTTTGAAAAAAAAAAAAAGAAAAATTTTCCGGAAAATGTAGCTTCCCCTTCCTCAAAACTGTTTTTGCTAATTTCCAAAATAAGTATTTGTTTCAGCTATTATTTCATCATTTGACCCAAATCTCTTTTTTTCATTGAGTCATTTCTACATGTTTGGAAATAGGAAAAATCACAAGGGGCTAGATCAGCTCAGTATGGTGGATTAGGGGGGGGGGGCAATTTGAAGCACAATTCATCCAATTTTTGCTGTGCGTGCATCACATGATGGAAGAGCACTTTTCCTTCTTCAAATCTGGCCGTGTTACCTTAATTTTGTCGTTCAAACTGCGCTTAATAAAAATGCATAATACTCACCGGTAATAGTTCTACTCTTACTAAGATAGTTGATGAATATTATGCCTTGTGCATCTCAACAACAGTGACCGCAACCTTACCAGCTGATGCAACAGCTTTTGCTTTCTTTGGAACACTGAACCAGCTTCTATCCATTGTTTTGCCTAATTTATTTTAACCTTTTATCAATCCACCCTTGTAATTAAGAATTTTTATGTGCCTATGAAATTCGATCCAAAGAAATTTGAATACAAAATGTTTTTTCGTGTTTTTGAATAGCTGCAATAAAATTTTTTCATGATGGTATCAGAATGTCTAACAACTACTGTCCACCTGCCATTAATATCATGTTATTACCAAAAAAGTTGCCTTCGGGACAGTTTAATCGGTTACCATCGTATTACTTATATATTATTGTTTAATGTCACTCAGAGCTTCATGTTATACGGAATTTTGACATTTCAATTAGTTTCAAAGTCATTATGAGATATTTTTGTTGTATGTAGTGGTTTGGTTATTTGATTGATTTGAGAAGTTTGACAGCAAGCGACACTTGCTAATAATTATATACATACTTTGATATAGTATAACATAAAGCCAGATGGCGTGTCCACTTAGGGTTTCAACTTATGGGCTACAAACTTACTATAATTAACCATATTTCATTTTGATTGAATACTTTCACACATACATATTTTATTTACTTCATGAGCACATTGATCCCAGACTAATCACTTGTTTTGAATGTACGCTTAAGTGAACGAATGTATAATTTATCTTTCATCGGTTACGGCAATTTACTACTTCGATTAATCAAATTCTGTATTAAATCATAAATTAAAAATCTTTTATAAATATTTAATCGATTATTTCTAAATTTAATGTCTGACTGCAATGAGACAATAGTCGGTGTTGTGTGTATGTGTTTTTATTTATAAATCGAAATTTAAGAAAATTGAGAAAAACTGTAACACCCAAATCCACCGTGGAGAATTCATATAAATAAAATATAAAACATGATTTATTTTCTATTTCACTATTATTATCTAATTGTTGTTGCTATGTTTTATAATAATATCTATCTGTATTCTAAACAATTTGTCAAGACATTAAATTGACTACTTTATTGTATTTTGATTGTTGTTATTGTAATGCATGCTTAATTTTATTTTGTCGGCATCTTTGTAACAATTCTTATTTATCTAACACTGTTATTATTATTATTTACGTTGTTATTATTGCATTTTCTGAGCTATTTCTAATTATGTATTATATACAGCAGTAACTAGGTATAGTAAACAATTTAAATTCTAATGTATTATTAGTGTATGTACATAATAATGTAGAATATTAATTGGTGGAATGGCTAATTATTTATGTTATTCTGTAGAAAATCTGAAAATATACTGAACACCTTTTCCGTGTAAAAACCATAGTCTATGTGCACTGCATTGTTGTGGAGCCAAGAAAATAATTAATTTTCTTTCGTTGTTTTTCAGTAAAATAGACAAAATTATTTTCTATTTCGTTTAGAGGACTTTTGGGTCATTGGTCGCATGAGTATATAGTCCAGTACATACATACATAAGAAATAGACGAGGTTTTTTTGTTTTGTTATGTTTTGTTTTGGGTAATTTGATAACAATACTATCAAGAATAAATGAATATGTGTAGATGAATAATGAAATGGTATCATAAAATGGAATTTATGTGTGGGCTAGTTTACCGCAATTTTTTTTATTTTTCATTCTATGCATACATATTTTCATCTAAGAGTACCTATGTATAACGTTTTTATGATACCGCCGTACTATGTGTAGATGTTAGTTTTATTTCTCTTAACTGGAATGATTGAAAACGTGTTTTCAAGTTTCTGTCTTTGATATAAAGGTAAGTGTATAGAAATTCATTTAAAACTTTATTTATATTTGATATATTGTAATGTGTCATTCGCATATGAAATGCTTCCTTATTAGAAATAGTTATCAAATTTTTGTTACTGAAAATTATGGTCCTAAATAAACTTAATATGATTTATTACCTTATTATCGATTCTAGATAGATAAAATATTATATAATATAATCAATTATATAATACATACAATCATAATCCAACCAAATTCTGTTCTTCAATTCATAACTTTTTTGTGCTGCAAATCAGAGATAAATAATTTAAAAATAAATAAAGAAATGGCGTCAATAGTTAGGTGTCCACAGCATAAAATCTAGAAATAGTGCTGCGAATTGAATGTCCAATAAATATTTCCAATAAAATGCTATTTTTTAATTCAATAATATCTTCGCCAAAACAGAGATAATCAAACAAATCAAATCAATCACATCAAATTTGGCTATAAGAACTGACATTAAACATCTTCTCTGGCGAAAATGCACCACAACCACTTTGGGCAGTACTACAAATGGAATATTCATAATAAAATCGTACATTAACTTGCTTATATCAGTTTGAAAAGTAATCAAGTTCCTGTGTCGATATTTTGCAATTATAAAGAAAGAATATAACAACTAATTTTAAAAAGATTAAAATGTATATCAATTGGTATAAAATTTACATTTTTTGTAATCGCTTTGATTTTTATATTAGGTCGTAAATTTTAATAGTGTCTTATGCGGAAAGTACCCTATTCAAGTAAGGTATTTTGCGAGGCGACTTATTTGAGCAAGTTTTGCTTGCTAGCTGATCAAAAAAAATTAAATATTTTACTTACGAAAATATTAATTTCAAAGGGTAACTTAATTACAAATAAAGCTATAACGTCATGTCAACATAAATATACTGATAACTTTTATATACTGTATCGAAAAATAAAATGAACATATGATGTCGGTAATATTACATCGAAAACAGGCTATCGCAAAACTGTATAAAAAAGTTGTGTATCTATTGTCAAGATGTCTTTTAACTATGGATTTAAACATTGCTAAGGACATCGTTTTATCGAATTCTTGCAAATTGTTGAATAACTCAATACCTCTATAAAAATGATATTTTGGGTTTTGGGTGATAATTTATATTTTGGGAGACGGTATGTCTCTTGATACCAAGATTGATTGATTGACCTGATTAAGTTTATGATACCAAGTTTAATTTTGTAGATCGTACCAGCTCTATTAGTTTGGTAATCACTCAAATATTTTCGTTATAAAGTAACTTTGTTGATGTACGGGACGGAAGATATCTTATGGCACTTATAGCGATTTGTTTTGTAATATTTGAATGTCATTTGCGCATTCCGTCTTAATGCTCCTATAAAAGGAGAAATTTTCAATTGTACGGAATTATTATGATCCAAGATAATTGAAAGTTTATTTTGAGATTTAAATATGTAAGTAATAGTTTGGACTCGTTTGGATGTTTGAGCACTGAACAAATCAAAGATATTTGGGTGTTGTTTGTGTAGATAGAAAGTTAAAATTTTGTACTAAGTTTGCTATTATACAGTGGTTGTAAATTTCCTGTAGATCCGATTACATTTGGTGTTTGCACCCATAAATAATGGCTATATCTTCCGCAAATAGTTGTATTTTACCATGTAATTTAATTTCATATAATTCGTTAATATAAATTAAAAACAAAATTAAGCATAGAATCACCTTGAGGAAATATGCATGCATTGAATTTTCCGTGCTATTTATGAACACAAAGAGTTTCAACTAATTTCAAGGTGGCCAACACCGAACATTTGGTCTTGCAGAATCCAAATTGGTTCTTATGTATGCTTTTGTATTCATTTAAGTAACTTACTATTCGGGTTAAGATAATTCGTTCAAAAGTTTTCCTTACAATTGGAAGAACTGAAATGAATCGACAATTTTCAACTGATCATCTAAAGGGTGTTTTTTTGGAGGTTCACAGTTTTAAATTAAAATAGAGCAAAGAAAAACATTTTGAATATCAGTGAAACTAGCTTTATTGGATAGATAATTTTATGCCATTTAATGCTTAAATGTGGTTTCGGCCATGTGGCCGCCGCAGCTTTTTGCAGCAATTGCGGCAGTGACTTAACATATCCTCAAAAAAAATAATCTAATGGAGTTAGATCACATACGATCTCGGTGGCCAATTAACAGGACAATTACGTCATCGGTCTTTCATCAAATGTTTCTTTGAGTAAATTAATTGTATCCCGCGCTGTGTGTCGAACCCGGAACCTCCCGATCCAAACGCCAATGCTTTAACCGTTGTGCCATTTGGTCGGTAAAAGTGAGCTTCGTCGCTAAACAAAATTTGTTTGGAAAATCAACGTCAATATCAATTTGAGCCTCAGCCCATTGGCCGAATTGGCCTGCACAAATTGCATTTTGGAAGTACGTAAACCAAGATCCTTAGATAAAATCTTCCATAAAGTAGATGGACACATCCCAGTGGCTGAGAACGACGTCGAATTGATTGATTTGGATCTTCCTCAATGCTACGCTGTACAGCGTCTATCGCTTGTTCGGTACGCACTGTTCGACCTCTTACTGGATGCGTAGAGCATAGAGTCACTAACGAAAATGATCATTTTGAATTTTTTTTTCCAACTTATAAGGTTATAAAATTTATTTTGCAGTATTTTATTAAATTAAATAATTTTACAAATTAACAAATTCAAAAATTCTCTCTCTCTCTCTCTCTGGCACTATATCCCGTCAAGGGATTTGGCCGCCTCAAATGCGGTTTCATAATCATATTTTCATTTCGGATAATAAGTGATCCTTGAATTAATCCTTGAATTCAAAAATACGAAATAGACATTCATTTACCGTTTACAATAAAAAAAAAGAAAATCATAAATTTTTTGTAACGAAAATGATCATACACTTACTGTATGATTCTCGATTTTTTTAAATCATTTACATAAATTATGTTTCATAATTACTTTAATATTGAGTTAGTCCTCGTTTATTTTTTATAACCTCTTTCAGTCTTCGAGGCATTCATTCTACAAGTGCACCTAGAATACTACAGGCCACACTGCTTGCTATGTCATTAAATTTATGTCTACAGTTGTTTCTTTGAACTGTAGGCGGCAGTCATGTTCATAAAATGAAAAAATTAAAACAAACAAAAAAAAAAAATATTTTTTTACGTGTGCTTAAAAGTAAGGTTATGTCTTCTCGTAAATTATAAGAAATGTGTACACATTTTATACGTGTTTACATATTTAACACAATTTAAAATGCATAATTTTATAATAATATTATGAATTAATACTTTTACCAATAGCTTTCTATTAAATATTAAAATATATTGTATTATTAAAATATTTTTCTTGTTTGTTTAAATTTTTTTCTTATCAATATGACAGCAAACACAAAAAAAATCAAATCAAACTTTTTAATTTTAGTGCTGCCTATAATGGCCAAAGAGAAAACTGACGACATAAATTGACGTCATATAGCAAAATTTTTAAAGCAGTGTGGCCTGTAGTATTCTAGGTGCACTGATTCTACTAACTTCTTTGTAACTG
This sequence comes from Nephrotoma flavescens, assembly GCA_932526605.1. NCBI lineage: Eukaryota > Metazoa > Arthropoda > Insecta > Diptera > Tipulidae > Nephrotoma > Nephrotoma flavescens. The sequence continues at coordinate 161,680,247 of OW052222.1, read as the reverse complement.
CTGGTGAAATTTTATTCCATTGTTTCATTATTGTTTCTTGCAACGTTTTTTTGCTGGTAATCCTGTATTTTCTAGTTTGGCGTTCTAGGTGATCCCATAAATGTTCATAGGGTTCAGGGCAGGCGATTGAGGTGGCGAATGTAACTGGTTTTGGACGTTATTCAGAATCGATTATTTCAACCTTTGCTTAGGTTCGTTGTCTTGCTGGAGATCCGTAATGGCACGAGCCCCAATTGTTCCACGGATGTTTTCAAATTGCCCTTTAGACTATCTAGGTATTTCCAGCGATCCAAATTTTCATTTATAAAAATTAGTTTACTAAAAATTAGTCGTCGACATTGAACCCCATAGTATAACCGAACCACCATCATATGTATTAGTTAAAATGATGTGTTGTGGCTCCAGCGGTGTAGCAGTTTTTCTCCAAATTTTACCTCTCCCATCGGCTCCGAAAATGTTGAATTTACGAATTTATGTTCATCTGCAAAAACAACCGTCTTCCAGAAGTTGAAGTCTCTTGTTTTTAATTTTTCTGCAAATACAATTATATTTTTGGAACTAATATTCGAAATTATTGGCTTGTTTCTACAAAACCCTTCTAATATTTTGGGGGTGGATAGCTTTATAAAGTATCTTCTCCATTTCTGAAGCTAGTTTTGGAGCACTTGTTTTTGGATTTTCTCTCACCAAATCCAACATTTTTCCCTCGTTCCGATTGGAAAATGTTGCTTTTCGCCTGTTCGCCAGTGTGCCTGTTCGCCAGTGTGGAATGACTTCGGCCAACTAATTTTCCAATTTCACGCTCCAGTTTGGCGTTCTTTGTTTGTATGTAGTTTCCTTTCTAACATCGGCCGAACGCCACGCAATCATTACATTTCAGTTTGTATATGCCTGTATTCAATATAAAAGAGGTTATAAACATAAAGGATGAGCAACTAATATCGAGTTGGTTATCCTTTATATGAAACATAATTTAAGTAAATGATTTAAAAAAACAATCGAGGATCATACAATAAGTGTATGATCATTTTCGTTGCAAAACATTCTTGATTTTTTTTTTTTGTTAACATTTTGCTTTATTTATTGAATCTTTCAACCATGAAAATAACTATAAGTTTTCAAATCTTAATAACTAAGGTAATTATGTAAATCTGCGGGAGCAGAATTTACTTCTTATAAACGGTAATTGAATTTCTATTTTGTATTTTTGGATTTATTAATTTGTAAAATAATTTAATCTAATAAAAAACTGCAAAATAAGTTCTCTAATCCATACATTTTGTAATTTTTTCTTCAAATTCAGTGTGTATGATCATTTTCGTTACTGACTGTACATACGTGGTGCGAAAACGATCCACAATTAACAGAATTACTCGCTCTGATGGACGATTATGACGACTATAAAATTATGACAACCGTAAAACTACGATTATGACGACAGTAATGCACGATAAGTTTGGCGAACATAACCATAATATAAAAAATATCTTTATTCATTATAAAATGGCAAATCAAACTAATGACAAAGCAAATGTCAGGTGTCAAGTCGAATGTCAAACAAAACAGTGTTGCCAATTTAAAAATGGGAACCTCTAAAAAAACACCCTTTATTTCCACTTTTAAAAATTGATGTTATTCTTGCAATTTTTCTAACTCTTAGAAATTTTTTCTCTTTAATACAACTGTTTATTCACCATAGAATTAGATTATATAGAATGAATGTAAGCATTTGACAAGCGTCACAAATTCGGAGGGTAAAAGAGAAAACGAATAAATCAACGGGCCCGTATTTAGAATTTGTTTGATCGAAATTAAAAACTACACAAACTCAAAATTATTTTTATTCCAATATACTTACTATGCATTAATTGTTTTTATTTTCGGTAAAAAATTTTACTTATAGTATTCCAAAATAAAAAGTAATTATGAAAAGAAAATCACGTAGTGATGTACATAGTAAGCACGTAGTAATAATAAAAATGCGACACTGTAATATAACATATGTTTACATGAAAGAAAACACCTCACGCCAACATCCAAAATTGTTTTCTTAATTTTTTTCTGATTTATAACTTAAATTAAGACTAGAAATAACTTACTTAACATAATTTACATTTTATTTCATAAAAACACTTGGTAAACTTACTGATTATAAGAAATTCCATTTTATAATTTTTTAGGTGTGGTTTGGCAGCTTTTCACAAGACACTTTATTTTAATAAGAAGTTTTAAATTTTTCTTACTAAATGATGCTATGAACTAATTACATTTTATTAACATATTTAACACGTTCGCGGACAGTAGCCAAAATTGAACGGCTCAAAAAAACACACTAACGTTTTTTGTAAATGCATAAGCTTTTAACATCCATAAAACAAAAATGATAGGCCTTATAACATTAGAACCATTTACGACCAAAAAATGGCCAGACGCCAAATGCCGTCTTGTCCCGGCAATAACTTTTTTTGTTGGACCAGGACAATGAATGACGTGAAATGCCGTCAAGTGGAAACCAATGTATTATCCAGCAAAACTTATTTATTGAATTTATAAATATATAAAAAAAAATAAAAATACTAATCCAAACAATTTATAGATACATATATATAATAATTACTAAATAATAAAACTATTTTTTGTGGTAGTTTTCAAAGCATGGCTCGATACATAGTGGTGGTCTATCCGGACATGATTTACACAAATAATTTGTTTCTTTGCGTTTAGCAAAAATCGTGCATTCTTTACATCTCAAAAAATAGCTCTTGTTCGGCTTCTTTGGGTTAGGAATGCTGCTGGGGAAGTGCATATTTTGGGTTTGTTGATTATCTTTATCTGTATCAGCTGGATTGGGTGGATCAATTCTTGATCGTTTGCCTCCATGCATTGGTCCTGATTTCACCAATTTTTTGCCATTGAATTTCTTGCTGTTGGATATGCCGAGAAATTCTTTGACTAAATTTTCACGAAACTGTAGCAAAGTCAGCTTACTGTTGAATTTTCTGTTTATATAAAAAGCATTCCATATCGCTATATCTAGCAGGTGGAACATTACTTTTTTGTACCATCTGATGCTTTTTCGAGGTGAAGAATAGTAACTGACTGGATTGGGTGGGTCAATTCTTGATCGTTTGCCTCCATGCATTGATCCTGATTTCACCAATTTTCTGCCATCGTTCATGCTGTTGGATATGCCGAGAAATTCTTTGACTAAATTTTCACGAAACTGTAGCAAAGTCAGCTTACTGTTGAATTTTCTGTTTATATTAAAAGCATTCCATATCGCTATATCTAGCAGGTGGAACATTACTTTTTTTTCCCCTTTATATATTGCCGGAAACTCAAACGGCCGCGGAAAAGCATAAGTGATTCGTCCAACGATAAATCTTCCGTAGGGTATAAAACACGTCTAAAATTGATGAGTAGCTTATTCAACAGAAGACTAATTTTCCAGAGTTTATCCCTAGGATTAATAGGCTGAGCATAACTGCAACTGGAACATCTTAGCAGCTGTTCGAATCGCCTTCCAGATATAGTATAATGGAATGCAGGGCAATAATAAAGCGGATCCATGCTGAACATTTTTCTTATAGAGGGAAATTTCAATTGACTCTGAAGAATACAAAGCGCTAGAAATTGTTTCAACTCAGTAATATTTGTTGGTTTGATTGAACAAAAACGGCTGTGTTTGGTGTGAGGTCGGCCTGTGTTTTGCAAAATTTCTGCATATGTATTCATAGACGTAACTATCATATCCATTATATCATTGTCCCAAAGTTGTTCAAAACATTGTACAGCATTTGGAGTATGTTCGAAGTGAACCTGAATACCGGATTGAGCGACATCAAATCCAAAGTCCGGAATCTTTTCTGTATCGTCTTCCCATTCATTGTCAATCGAAACCTCAGAAATGCCATTATCATTATCAATTATCAACTCATCTACATTTCTTACAGATGTGTTATTATCTGTTGTGTCGCTGCTGAACTCATCTTCATATGTCGGGTCGATTATGTCGTCATCTTCTCTGAATAGTCCTGACTCATTTCCTGAGAATTCAGATTCGGGAGTACTCACTTCATCATAAAGTCTAAGAAGTCTTTCTTCTTCCTTTGGGTCCATGGAATATCCTGGAAAAATTGTAGATAAACTCTATAAATACAAACCGTATCGGAGACGTTGCATAATTTTTCTTACTTGTTATTTTCACACCGGCACAAAACAACTGTAAACACTATATTCACTAAGGACCACTACACAGACCATCAAATAGCACGTAAAAATACGCCAGAAGGTTTATAAAACGATTACAACACAATACTGAAAAATACTACCTAATTCGTCGTTCACAACAAAAAACAATAAAACATAGAGAGAGAAAAAATATAAAAAACGGATATAATTTTTTCTACAAACATATTTTTACAGTTATATTTTTACAGTATGAAGATACAATTCACAATATTTTATATCTTCTGCTGGGATAGTAAACTACAAACAAATATAATTCCTATGTAAATTTGACGACAAACGCCGATTTGGCTCCACAACAAGAAACAAATTTGGACGGTATATCCCGTCTTGTCTCTATACATAGTGACGGCATATGCCGAATTGTCCGCGAACGTGTTAATAATTTTAAATAATTATTCCAAAATTTTATAAGAGCACATAATCAAGTCGTCACTTCGTACAAAAACAAAAAGTAGTTTTGTTGTTTATGTAACCATCCTGCTCTGGCTTGTGACACATGAAATAGGAAATTTTATGCGGAAAAAAACTTTACATTCATTCTATAGTATATAGTTCTATGTTATTGTTATTATTTATAACTTATTTTAAATGAGTAACTCATGGGACAAAATCGATATGCAGGTTTGCTAAAAACAATAATTTACTAATTTTCTTCGTGTTCCATTGTATCCTGGGTGATATTTCTTTATTGTTTCATAATAATTAAAACTAAACCGAATACGCTTGGGTTATGGGTGTTTTTGTACATAGTTCACTTGATAGTGTTAAACTCACGCTCATTTCAGTTTTTGTTTTCGCGATTGCTATTTTTTTGTTGCTTTAAGTTTATTACTAGACTACTGAAGCTAATGTGAAATTCTATTTATCAAAATCCGGCAAAAAAAATTGATTTACATCAAAAATTTTGTTCTATTTGCCAGAAAAAAATCAATTTTGTTTTTGATGTACATCAATTTTAAAAAATGTAAATTTTTTCGTAATTTTTTTTGTGATGGAGAAATACCAATACAAAATGAAACGTCAATTTTTGTAGAGACGTCAATTGGTGTGTTAAATTACTAATAAATTAAAGCATGTGTTTAAAATTTAATTGACATATATTTTAATCTTTCATTAATAAATATGTGATAATTATTCGTTCGGAAATATATACATATAATTTCGTATAGTGGAGTGCACAATTGATATCGTTTTGACGTGCCATTTCTAAACTTCAAAATCTTATTTAATATCTCCAATACATACATAAAACCACATCAATTTTGATTTTTTGCTCTATTTGAACCATAAATTTCACATTGATTTGGAAAAGTAAATAGAATTTCACATAATAAAGAGGTGAACAATAGAGGTGGATCATTGCGTGTTTTATTGTATTGTGTATATAACGGCAATTTTAAATAAAGTAATTGGGAGATGCAAAGAGGTGGTGGTCTGTCGCGGAAAAGCATACATTGAGGTTTAAAAGAAGTGTTTAGTAGAAGTATTGAGAATATTTGTAGTAGTTGTTGAAAATATTTGCAAAAGCAAAATAATTGAATCTAATGCGCCAAATCCGCAGTTTAGTGCAAAGAAACAAATCGTGCCATATTATTAGTGCAACAAAGTAAAATGAAAGTCATCGCTTAACCTACTACTCAAAATGAAGCCCACAAAGTTGATTGCATAGATGTTTCAAAATACTCTGAAAAATACTTTTCAACAATTTCAAATTGATTGAAACAATTCGAAGGATCTATACTTTATTAAGTTATAATTATATCTAATGTATTCCCTTAACTCGGTTTGGAAGTTTTTTTTGCCATAGTCATTGAGCATCATTGGTTATTCAATCATTTTGTAAGACACAAATCAATCAATTAAAAATTTGAGAATTTGATCAAAGTTTTGTTTTAGTTCCACAAATTTTGATTTTAAATCTGGTGAGCGTCTTTTCGTTGCTTCGCCATATTTTAAATGAACCAAATCAAATCAAGCGTCAAGAAATACAACTATTGATGCTCGCTCAGTCGTCAGATTAAAACTTAAATAAAACAACATTTCCTTGTCAATTTTTATTTAAGTTTCTTACAAATTGAGTTTGTCTATATTTGTGTGTTCCTTACAATAGGAATTCTTTTCTTAAAACAAATTTTATTTTGGGTTTCAATTTTATTTATAGTTTACTTTTAGAAAAATCTGCATTTTATTGATTTTGGGGTTTCACGTCGTTTTGTTATAATTTTTTTATTTTCTTTTTATTATTTTTAGTTATTGTTTTATGTTTTGAAAAAGAAAACAAAATACTTTACGGAAAGTATTTTTCATTTGCGTACATGTTGTATACAATTTTTATTATATCATTCGAACACACAAAATAAAATGAAAATAATAAAATATGTCGTCTTTATTCTTAAGATAAATATTTGTATCGTTTTTCGTTGGTAAAACAAATATAAAAACATACAGTAGAACGTGGGCAACTTTTTTTTTGTATCGAATTTGTGGGAGATTCAGTTCGCGTATTTCGATAAAATTTAATCTATATATGCTCGTAGCGAGATATTGTGCCAAAATTTATTATTTCACATTCACCCTTCCCTAATAAAGTATATGACAATATTCCTCCAATTGTATCTCGTATAAAATATGTACTTTTACATGTACATATAAATATAGATTATTGGTTATAAAAAAGTTAATAGTTATTTATATATTCTAAAATTTTTATAGTTTCCTCCGTGGTCTCTAACTATCTTATATTTTATCTAATAACATAGTAACATAAAAACATAAAAATTACGAAACCTATAAATTTCAATTTTTCATGTTTAATTAAATTCCATTTAAAACGGGACATTCTATTTTCCGACCACCACTCTCCTGCCACAAAACAAACTTTACTTACTCCGAAATTTTCCCAACAATACCCAATAAATAAATTTTCTATAAATACATTCTAATAATCGTATATTGATACCAAAAATATATCTCTTTTCATACACATGATATACTTATGTACGTTCTACGTACATTAAAAAGCTTAAATTTAATTTTAACAACAATAATAAATAATTTTGAAAAATAAAAATAAAAACTTTTTTTAAGCCGCCTTTGCCATCATCATACATAAGTCAATCAATAATTCGTTAATGTCGTAATGACCCAAATAAAATTTGTCCCAACCGTGAAATTGATTACTAAACGAATACTAATAATATTTAATAGTGGTATTAGATAATCATTAGATTTTATATTATTTATAAAAATATAAACAAGTTAGAAACTTGAAGCTTTTCTAGGAAAATACAAACAAAACGCTTTAAAGTGTACGACGTATGTACATAACGATGTTCATATACAACTCCTGTCTGGCTTTAATTGAAATCCATTAAGTTGATTGTCATTTTCTGCCCATTTTTTTTTTGTTTGTATTTTCTTTTTGGGTATCCTTATTAGTGTATCTATTTTTGGTTAATAACAAAATAGATAAAATGTTGTATAGACTGGGAAATTAAAAGCTTTTTGAAATACTATATCATAAACATTGGTAATTCGATCGCGGGGGATTTTTATTATGTTGCTTATGGTTCATTGATGAGAGACACCAAACGTATTTATCCAAGGCTGTAAACAGATTTAATTGTTAAAATAATTATTTATTCATGTTTAGAATATTTTTCAAGATGAATAACAAGTATTTCTTATTATTTCGAATTTTTGTTATTGATTCTAATTACTTTCCCATTTATTCAGCAAATTGCTCGCACTTACTCCTCTGTGTGTTATTACATATAATCGTCATTAATTTAATCACGTTTGGCCACATCTGGATCTCGAGGTTCAAGGGAATTAAGTTGGATTCTAAATTAATTATGCAACAAAGTCGGCCCGGCTCAGTTTTCTAAAATTTGAAGTGGAATGACAATTTTTGACAAAATTGGTACCAAAAGTCGGCTCTGTACTGCCTAGGCGGATTGTTTGATCGATATGAAACTTCATACTTAAGCTTCTTCCATAAATTGGAAGATCGAAGTGATTTTTTGCTGATGTCGGTCGACCAGTAGTGGCAACTTCCAGAGGAGCATTTTGGTTTTTCCAAATATTTTGAAAAGTATATAACATTTACGAAAAAACGATTAAAAACAAAAAGATTTTAAATTAAATTTCACCCAAAATTGGTGGAGATCATTTTTAAATTTTATCGGAAATCATGAATTTTGAATTTTTTCTAAAAAAACTTCATTTCACCAAAATTCGTCATCTCTACCAGGCGGATTGACTATTCGGAATAAAACTTCATAGATGAACTTTTTCTATTAATTGGGAGATCCTTGCGAAATTTGGTGGAAATCTGAGTACCAGAAGTGACAGCTCCAATGACAGCTTTTTGAATTGTTGCAATGGTGTTGAAAAGTTTAGCATTTACAAAGAATTAAAAGATTTAAATAATTTTAAAGATTAAATTTTCAACCAAGAAGGATCTTGTTGGTTTTCTGAAACTTATGTAGGGATAATGTTTTTTCAATATACAATACAAGACAGTTTTACCAAAAGTTCGGTAAGTTTAATTTTTCGCTTTACAAGTCAAATGTGATGTATTCATGGTCTCTGTATACATTCGTGGCAAGAGAAAATCGGCTGCTGGCCACTTAATTTAGATAAAGGTCTGTCATTAGTCATACATATTAAAATTACTTTAAGCTCTTCCTGCTCCTAGATATGGGAACACCCGGAGCGACATATGCTTAACCCTTTGAGTGCCAAGAAGCGCGATTGCGCTCCTCAATACACTAGCCGAAAAGAGCGCGATCGCGCTTTTGCTCCTGCACGAAATAATACGATCTCTATTTCATACTTGTGGAGATATATCACAAAAGTTTATTTCATATTTTTTCGAAAAAAAAAAAAATAGAATTGTTTTTGAAATAATTTTCGTAAATAGAATAGCATGCTTCAAAAATGAATTATATTTTTAAATTTCTATGTTCCTCTATAACAGCGTAACACTTTTACCTAATCCTCTGTTGGCACTCAAAGGGTTAAAAGAAATAGAGTAACATGGTAAAAACACAATGACGTAAAACCATGCTATAATTCTGCGGGAATATTACGTCAGGACCACTCGATGATTTAAATCAACTCTCGGTTCGTGGCGGTGAGAGATAATGCAATAACAACTTCACTGTTTAGTAACCATTGCATGCTAATACAAATTTTAGTGACCTCATACGGGAATAGCACAAAACAGTGTAAAAGGGAATAAACATCTTTATATAAATTTCCAACAAAATTCTAGATGCTGGGCTTTCTGAGTCGAACCCGATTCACCACTTCACACATTCCTAAACTACTCTTGTCTAATAGTAGTCCTAATCTGAATGTCCTAATCTGGACTAGGGTTGCAATTATAACATGAATTTTAAATTTGACCTTGGCCATTTCCGAACCACGATTTTGATAGAATTTAGTTTCTACGGTGGTTTTGGTATTATAACTTGAAATTTTAACGGATTAGTGGAACTTGGCAAATACTTAATGTATTCAAGAAAGAGGCCAACAGTTGGAAGCTTTATTTATATATAGCTTAAAGTCTACTCGCCCAAACATGATTCGTTTTTTATTAAGAATAACTCCAATGTGCAGGGACGACTGGATTTCTCGATAAAGGCTGAACTCTATGTATCTTGAATTTTACGAAAAAAAGCCCAAACCCGGTTTATTCAAGTAACTGGATGTGGCTATATTTATATAAAGAATCTTCGTAAGGCGAAAAGTTTCAGAAAACCCTCTATTTTATCACAAAAAAGCCTTAACACTTCATTTACATTAGTTGCCGTTCGTACAGTTTTAGTTTTTCGTTATACAAGTTTCTAATAGAGTAGAAAGCGAAAGCCAATTCTAGAATCTCGAAAAATGACTCCCACCTTTTATTGATGTTTGTTCCGCCGTGTATTGTGTGTCGTGTCACATTGATTGTTGTCGTGTCACATTGAAGTATTCCAATTATTATTCTTTGCTTGTCCTAAATTATCCGGTCGAGCCGCCATATCTCGGCCATATACATGCGCTATTATCATATACAGGCTATTTACCCACGGTTCTTGGATTCAAATCATCATGTATCTTTTAATTCATCGCAGCGAAATAATAAGCGTGTTTTTTTAGAAAACTTATATTTAGCGCGCTATTTTTGCATATAATTAATTTGTTTAACTGTAAACTAAGATTTTTCATTCAACTTTTTACTTAAAAATCGATAAAAAATATCTTGCTCTACCTATTTATCGGGAGTCACTATCGGGAGCACTATCTATTTCAAGGGGAAACCTTAAATTTCCCTTGTTTTGTACAACCCTTAAATCAAAGAAAACTTCAAATTTTGACGTATGTCAATTTTTTATTTGTTTTGTAAAGTAAAAAAATGAGTTTGTGTTTTAAAAAAATTTAAAAAAAAAAATAAATTTATAATATGATTTAATTTTTATTAAAATTTAAGTATGCTACGTGATCAAATTATTTAGCCGCATACGTACGATGTAATGTTGCGACGGGGTCGGATCAAAAACGACCGATTTTTGGAAATTGTACAATTATCACATTTAGAAAATCGGGACGTGATCTAAACGCTATTGATGTGCTATCACAATCCACAATTTGCAATTTTGGACGAATGTACGAGCGCCGTTTCGGTCGATGTCAAAGGCCGAAAATCAGGAATCACATTATTCACCGTATCCCATCGTAAATCACTATGGAAACACCATGATTACTTTTTACAGTTCGCTGGACGTGGTGGTTATGAATTTGGGCCAATCAGTGGAGCAAAAGAAGAGCGTGGGTCTTAGTTTTAGTAACAAACTTTCACAGAAAATTTTCCGGTGGAAGAAAAAGGATAAAAATTTTTCCCTATAAACAATTTTAATTGCCTAATTTAATTTAAATTTATATCATTGTAAAATTATAATCATTAAAAAATTTTTGTACAGTTCTTGTGTTAGCGGACAGTCGTCCAATTTCATAACATGTATCTATGGATTTAAAATACATAATAAAATCGTGAAAAATAAGGAAAACTTTAATAAATTATGTTTATAAATAAAAATATTTTGTATATTGATAAGAAAATTTATTAAATTAAAAAACACGAACTGTTCATTAGTTTTTATGGAACCGCGTCGAAATCGTTTTAGGCATGGTATACATATTTGCTGTGGTAAGTAATCTTCGGACGGGATTGTGGATCGCGGTAACACTAATTATTAGTTCGATCATGTGAGCATCTTCGTGGAAAAATCGTTAGGTAACTGAAATGCAAGAAAATAAAAAACTACAAAAAATAACAAATTACCTGTAGGGATATATCCTCTAACCGGTCGCAAGTTAATTATTTGCGACCAGAAATATGCTTACTAGATTTATTTTGCCATGCCAATTGACACATTTTTTTTAAATCTAAATTTGTTTTGCGTTTGTAAAGTAGAAATCCACGAAAAGACTGCTACGCATTTGCCGATGTCGCAGTCTTTTTATGCATTTCTACTTAACAATCGCACAACAAATTTAAATTTAAAAAAGATGTAAGAATTGGCATGGCAAAATAAATCTAGTAACCATATTTCTGATCGCAAATAATTAACTTGCGACCGGATAGAGGATATACCCCTTAAACTCCTTGAAATTATGTAACAAAATATAATTGCAAATGTGTTCTGTAAAATTATGGTAATTTGAATAATTCACCTGTGCACAGCTGCGATTGCAAAACCTATACTAAATATGTTTTCGAAAGGATTTTTATTTAAACAGAACATTGCAGTAAAAATATACCGTTATAATTTATCCAATTCTCTTTTTAAAAGATTTTTTGTATTGATCTACAAATAATTTCCGGGATCTACTTCAAAGCGGTTCCATTTTATGTTATGGAGGGCTAGGCGCGAAGATGGGCCTTAGCTATATATTTTTTATTTTTTATTTCAAATGTGTGTGCGTGTACTGAATAATCGATATGATAACAGAAAAGTGTATCTGTATTAAATATGACACAAACCCGCATTTAATTACATAATTTACCAATTTTGATTAGCTGTAATTTATGCACATAGCTTAAACAGATCTAACACGAGTCTCGTGCTCCATTGATAATAAAGAAAAAAAATTAATTTGAATTCTAACGGATTATTTAATCAATAAAATTTAATCATGAGCATTATTAAATTCGTATACAACAAAATTTAAATCAAATCTATATATTCATTGATAACGAGCTAAAATGCAATTTAAACAAATTTAATTTAATTAAATTATAATAAAAATTAAATTTTCAACACTAATCCCATCATTTAAGAAAAATCAAAAGAATTTTTGTTTTAAAAAAATAAAATAAAAATTAAAAAGAATTTGTTTGATTTGATTTGTCAATACATTTTAGATTTGCATATAAATGTCTTAATTATATGAATTATACACTAGTATCTGTTTATTATAAATTATCTACGTAATATGAATGTATTAGAATTTAAAAAAAAAAAAAAAAGAAGTAGATGTAAGTTTTTTTTTTCACTAATTTGGTATTATCTTTCGACTTTATAATTTATGTAAAGAACTAAACTAAACGGCTATCGGCAGTGTAGGTGATTTTTAACTTTTCAACTGGTTTTTGTTGGCGTCTTGTGGACAAATTTATTGGCGCTTAGCTTAGTTGATAATTTTATGTGTATGAATGTATACCTGAAATATGAAGGTGGTATTTTAAGTAATGAGTGCTTATGAATTTTGAAAATAAATTATGTATGAGCAAAGTTCAACGACCGATCTTCGAATAATATTAGGCTAGTGTTAAACCAAACCTTATTGGTTATCACTTTTCGGAATATAATTTACCAAATTATTATTATTTCTTCATTTTTGAAAAATTGTTAGTTTGTTTGGGGCAAATTATTTAATTGATTGATGGATTGAGTGGACTGTAACAGGTGGACAAGTGACATAGATAGCGCTGCGCCTATTCCACGGTGTTATAACAAGAGGGTAGCGTAGGTATCCTAGGATAGGAAACGATCAAAACAAATAGGTAAAAGTAGGTATGTTTTTATTTCATTTAACCTCCATTATAAGTACAATTCTAATTATTTGGTTGGCCATAGTGGACTTCATTAACAAAGAAAGTCAGTCACATTGGTGGTTACCAGACTTGTAATTACAAAAACGAACAATTTTCATACGAAACTGCTCTTTGAAAATGAACTCTCAAAGAAAACTCGTGAGCAACACAAAAACCGCCCGCTGGCCTGCATCTAATGGCAGGAAAAAATTGATTTACCATAAACCACTCGAAAAAATACCACACTTCCAACAAAGGAAGTCGCTTGGCTTTCGGCCTCGAATGTCAACTTCCTCACTCGAGTAACAACACAAACTTCTACGTTTTGGGCGCTACCAATTGCAGCATTGTTGTTATTAACTCGCAATTTATAAAGGACACATCCTCGTTATAATAAAATCTAAAATTTGGGCGAAGTAGATTCCGGACAAGCCGAGCAACATGTTCCAAAAAAATTCAACCTCACTTCTCAAAGTTATCTATACATTTATTATAAGGACCGTATTAAGCAAACAAACCAAATAAATTTTGACCGCCACAAGTAACTACCTGTGAAGTTTGTAATACAGATGTAAAACTAAAACCTCGTTATTCGTTACCAAAACATAAAAATTCGAGATTCAGTAAGCAACTTTATTTACACCAACGAACTTTTAAAATAAATTAATACCATTCGCAAACAACAAAATTGGTCTGTCAACTTTTAGATTTAAAAAGTTGGGGTGAACATGGAAATTTGTAAAGGGTGTCCCAATAAGAAGTTCAGATTTAAAAATTAAAAAAAAACAAAAACGGCTTAATATATTTCCAAATTTATTTTTTTGTATGAAAGTACAATCCTCCTGGTTATTTATGGAAAATGATTTCATTCAAATGGGAGCCGCGGCTGGCCTTTGGGTAGTCCATTCGGTCGGTGCAATTTCTGAGCACATTTTGGATTATTTGCAAATCTATTGCGGCAATGGTTGCTTCAATATTGGCTTTGGCTGCCGCTCAATTCACGTCACCATTTCGACTGATAAGGCGGCCGTCGAAATTTTGACTCAGTTTCGCTATTGTAATGCCCGATGTGTGGTATGGCGCAGCATCTTGCTGGAACCAAAGGTCGATTTTTTGAACAAAATCCTCATCTATTTCGAGTTTGTCGCAGGCCGACACAGCGAATCGATAGTGAATCAGATGGTCACGGGGCTTCAATTGCTGGACCAATTGAACTTTATAGGGCCACAAACCAAGGTCTTTACGCAGAATTCGTTGCATGGAAGACCGGCTGATGTTCATTTCCGATGCACGATGACGAATTGATGTTCTCGGCCGTTGGCGTACATTTTCGGCCACCGCGACGGTTTTTTCAGCTGAACGAACATGACAAGCACGGGTAAGCGTTGGATTGTCGACTAGGTAGCCTGTATCACGCACTTTATACACAAACTTCTTGATACCGCTGGGTGTGAGCCCCATGTTTTGGCCCAATTTTGTATGACATTTTCTTGCGATTTCGAACCAATTGTCTTTGTTGTGGAAGTTAATTTGCAACATTTCCCACTTTTGTTGAAGCGTTAAGCGACTCATTTCGTCAACTATAAAAATAATATACCGAGTTTCTGTCAAAGAAAGGATGGCATTAGTGTTGCCAGAGCCAAAATAATCGATATGTCCAATCTGAAGTTATTGTGACACCCTTTATATACATATTAACTCATATCGACGAATAAAGCAAACTAGTCTGTTCTCCACAATCTTGGTATAGGGTTTTCCAATAAAGTTATATGATTTCTATTAAACAAACACACTAATTGTTAAGGAAATTGAAATGGTATTTTTTTAATGTGAAGTACAATTGATACAATTAAGTCCTGAATAAAACGTCATTCAAGTGGCCTCCACGACTTCTTCTGCAGGAACGAATTCGATTAACCCAATTTTCGAGCACTTTTTCCACTAAATCAAGTCGTATGTCATGAATAGCACATTCAATATTGACTTGTAAAGCTTGAAGAGAGTTTGGTTTATTGCTAAAGACCAATGACTTCAAATAACCCCACAAGAAATAGTCTAATGGTGTTAAATCACAACTTCTTGGGGGCCATTCAATATCACAATGTCTTGTATTAATCAAATCTCCAAACTTTTCTTGCAATAATTCAATTGTTGCACTTGCTGTGTGGCACGTAGCCCCGTCTTGTTGGTACCAAATGTTTTCAAGATCAACTTCTTCCAATTTTGGTCATAAAAAGTTGGTTATTATCGATCCATACCGATCTCCATTGACAGTAACGGTGTTACCAGATTCATTTCGAAAAAAAATACGGACCGATGTCCACCAGACCAAAAACCACACCAAGCTGTCAATTTAGGTGAATGTAATGGTTTTTCATGAATAATTTGTGGATTTTCTTCGCACTAGAATCGGCAGTTTTGTTGATTTACCGCACCACTCAGATGAAAGTGAGCCTCCTCGGAGAAGATGATTTTCTTAAAAAAATCGTTATCGTTTTCAAGTTGTTCCAAGGCAAAATCAGCAAATTCACGACGTTGTCGGTGGTCCAATGGCTTCTTGAGTGAGCATAATTTTATACGGATGCAAACGCAAATCCTTTCTCAAAATCCGCCAGGTTGTGGTTTGAGACAGTCCCAATTCTTGAGAACGTCTTGGAATCGACAAATTGCGGTCTTCAGCAACACTTGCCTGAACGGCAGCAATATTTGCATTACTTCGAGCGTTTCTTTGTCTTATTGGCACTTGAACATTATGTAAAGAAAATGTACGCTCAAAATTTTCAACAATTCGACGAATAGCGAGCACACTTGGGCAATTATTACGACTATAAAATGGCAAAAGCGCACGAAAAGTTGCAATTGGAGAACAATTATTTTGATAATAAAACTGAATAATTTGTAAACGTTGTTCTTGCGTATATCTCACCATGATGAAATTCTAAACATTACTGAATGCAATGAAACCAAAAATGACAGACCTTGACTTATTACAAATAGCCGAAACGTCACTTAAAAATCATATCATTCCTATTGGAAAACCTTATATATTGCAAGAAACGATTAATGCAATAAGTTTTGGTATACATTTTTAATTTAAAAGTACAATTCTGCCCTTCCTGCTTTAAAAAACCAATTCAATATATTTGGGTTTCAATCACTGGTCGAACAAGAAACTGTACAAAGATTAAAATAAATAGGAACACGAATAAGAATTCAACTGTCCAAAAATCATACTATTTATCATAAATATGTATGTTTTTAAAAAAAAACTTTAAGGAAGTTAAACTGTATTCGCGAAACCAAGTTAACTACTACGAAAATTGATCAATCCCTCTAAAATCGAATTGACGAGCATTAACCATGTAAACACATTCATTATGTATTTATACAAAAACAACATTCTATTTTGCCAATGTTTTATATCAAGTTTCTTCAATAGTTTTAGAAACCGCTGAAGTACTTTTGATGAAAGTTTTTTCCCAAGAGAATTTGGCAAATTCTATAATATTTCAAAATTCATTCGCTGAAAATGAAAAATTGTGAATGCAATTAAAGAATTTAATCATAACATTTTTAATATAATATAAGTCTTGTATTTCAGAGATTTTGATCTCTTCTGTTTTGAAGTACTTTTGAAAACTTAATTAATTAAGGAATTTTCTTATTACTAATGCCAATTTTTAGTTTTGATTTCTATTTCTTAGAATTTAAAGAAAATAAGATAACACAATATTTTGAAATTTAATTTTAAAGTGCTCTCATGTTTATTATAATTCGCATATTCGTATATATTTTATTTAAATTATTAGGCAATTAGTAAAACTGTTTTATATTATTGCCTTTGTGGACTAGCATTTTGTGATACCCATTGGTAATTAAAAATTAGTTTTACATCTTAATCATGGTGATAATTTTGTACACTACTTATGAAATCGCGATTATTTTTTGTAAACAATTATTTTGTAAAAATCCCTTCCAAGGCATGACTGATTGTTAACTCAAACTCAACGTAAATATGGTTTAACTCGTTTGGATAGGAATTTCGTAGAGCTACCAGATGCCACATTAGAACCTAGAAAAATGAAAATCCAACGGGATTGGGCCATATGACGCACTGAACAAATGACTGCTTTGCAAAACCAGGTTTCGTTTTATTTTGACCCGTTTGACTGACCTTTCTCGAATATAGCCGTCTCGTGAAGGTTGTTACAGGAGCTTTTTGTGATATGAGTTATTGGTTTTTAGTATCCATAATGCGTTCGCATATAATACCAAATTGCAGTTCGGTGTAAAAGCGAAAATGTTAAATTTATCATCGATACATGCCAATACTGTATAATAATAAATGAGGAAAACAAATGTAATTTTTAACATAATCTTAAATTTTCACTTTGTTATGTCCTACTGTCAAAGTTATACCAAATTCTAGCGCATTTTCATTTTTCAGAAAACCAAAAATCATGAATAACTAGTTAATTTGATATAATGTCAATAGATTTCGCTAGTAGGAACTGTAATAATGTCAAAACAACATTGGGTGTCATTGCTATTGTATGTCTGTCAACATTTGTGAAGCCTTTAGTGCTTTTACAAAAAAGTTTACAACTTTTATGTGAACGCACGAAAACGTTTAAAAAAGTTTGACAGTCAAACAATTACAATTACATATTATAAAAACAATTAATTTTGAAAACTATTGTGAAATAAATTGTGATGAATCGTTGTATTTATTTAAAAATTTTCATTTTATTTTATCTTTTGTCGCTAAAAACCTCTAATCTCTCTTTCTTTCTCTCTATCTCTCTCTTTTCTCTTTTTATCTCTCTTCCTCTCTTTTCTCTCTTTCTCTTTCTCTAAACAAAAGCCGACCAAAAATCATCATTTTTGTATTCATTTAAAATTTTTCATTTTATCTTATGTCACTAAAAAACTCTAATGTCTCTCTCTTTTTCTATTTCTCTCTCATTCTCTCTCACTCTCTTTTTTCACCCTCTCTCGTTCTATCTCCTCTCTCTGCCTCTTGCTTTTTCTCTCTCTCTCTCTATCTCTCTTCCTCTCTATTTTTTCTCTTTCTCTTTTCCTCTTTCTCTTTTCCCCTCTCTCCTTTCCTTTTCTCTCTTAAAACTAATTACTATTACAACACATTAAAATTTAAATACATTTAAATAAGGATTAATTTATCAAATTTATTTTAAAAACTTCAATAAATATTTATAAAATCATTTTTATTCAATTTACATGTTCGTATGTCTTAGCCGCCAAGTGGCCCAATCTGCGGGCTGCTTTGCTGATTTGTTAATGCGCTTTGCAGCAGCTATTGCTACTTTAAATTTACTACATATTTTAGATTCGATGGAGTTGATGTCGATTTCAAAATCAATCGTAGTTTGCTTACCTACAAAAAATTAACTGTGCCAAATTTCAGAAATGACGATTGAGTATTTTTTATTGAAATAGTTTTCCCTATTTACTTAATTTGCTTTGTTCCGCTAGCTTTTTAAAGATTTCTTTGTGAACTATGTCGCGTGTAAATTGTCGATCATCACCAAGCAAATATCCTTGATGCGGATTTTTCGTGATTTCTTTTAAGTTGTTTTCGTTTCTCTTTTATGTTAGTATAAAAAAGTATTTGAATTTTTAAACAAGAAAAGTATAGCGTTAATGAGAATTGTACTTGCGACTTTCGGCGCCGTAGACCACAACATAACCATTGCGCTACTGTCACAAATGCAAAACTAATTTTTTCTCCCAAAGACTACTTCTGTAACATGACACACAGGACAATTAATAATATGTATGTATTATATTCGTAAAATCCGATTTCGATTTGACTTTTGTTTTCAAAATAGAGCGGATTTTACCATTTCGTATGTTACGAAAACAAATTTAAGTTCATAATAGGAAAATCCGCGGCAGATCAAATTTTACGAAACCGATGAATTTCGTCTTGAGCTTGAACACACATAATAGTGGGGTGTATAATCTTTAAAAGGTGAAAACGTTATGATTTTCTGCAGAGTGGTTTTCAGATTAAAGGTTTTTCAATACATTATGAAGGAGTCGGTTCCTCTTAATTGAATCGATTATGCTGCGATGTCTATCGATTAACCGTCAAAATCGTCAGAAGTAGATAAGCCAGCGAGTTTTTTAAATTATCTAATCGATTTTTCTATCAACTCAGTGATGAGTGGCATACCAAATCATGATAAAAAATTTCCAAGATGTTTAATGAGTTGACCTGAACTACAATATGAAAAAATTAAACTATCTTAAAGTATTTGTTGTTGCTTGATCTAATCCGGTTTAGTTCAATTTTCGTGAAACAACACATATGCTCTTACTAGAGCTTAAATTAAAATTTGGGATATAAAGCAAGAGTTGGATAAAGTTTTCCATAAGTATGTATTTTTAACGGATCGGGATCAATAAGTATAAGCATAAGTATCACAAAATTTATATGACGACGCTTTTGAAAAACCCGTGTACACTACATCAAGTTAATAAACACAACTAAGACCCTCTGATGAAGTGCAAAATTCAGCGCCGACCCACCGTCCATGTCAATGTACAGGTTGACATGGAGCTTGCAATGTGCAGGTTGTATACTGTAGTTGTGTGAATAGGTGAATGGTTTAATGATGTGGCGTGAATGCGTGGTATCACAATGGGCCAAAAATGGCCTAAGTGTCAACCACTGAAACCTACCTATCTACATCAAGTTGATGCTCTGATGCAATTTTCCTTTGCAGGTAACCACAAAAACACATGAGGTTAGTGACTTAATGATTTCAGATGACAAAATAAAATTTTGTGGACTAATGATAAATATATGATGTGAAATCTTCCAAGGCTCCGGAAAAACACTACTTCAAGGATTTGTATTAAAAAAAACGCCATGGGAGCCAGACTAACGACACATTTTTTAATAAAGATGGATGGGATACCATTATGTCTTGAACCTTTATTCATATCAATGATATTTCATTCTCTATACCATTCATTATGCAGTTGATCTCTCTGCTTTCATTTTTTTGCTCCTTTTCGGTCAATTTTAATTTAATGCGCAAGCAGCTTATAACTCTCAACAAAATTAAACTACGAGAATAAGCACAAAATCAACCAAAAACTGGTGTACTTACAATTCCCCAGGGTTCACAATTGGAAATGGTGTATCTGTGGAAGATATGGTGGGGCATTCGCAATAATGAGTTTGAACGGCAATAAGTAATATTATTGTACTTTTTACACTATTTGCCGTAGGCACTTGGCGAAACACACTTACACTTCGACTTGTTAGGTCATCATCAGGAGTATCTACTGATTTGTAAAAGTAAAATTTTTTATATATAGCAGAAAAAAGCAATACAACTACTATTAAACCATATTTGATTATTATTATAAGAAATTCTTACCAACAAACGACGATAAATTACGGCGAGGGTGGCCAAATCTGCCAACTTAATACTTTTTACACTATTTGCCGTAGGAACTTGGCGAAACACACTTAAGTACACTTAATAAAGACATTTTATTAAACACTTGTTTTTTATTTCGCAATAGTCGAAATCGATCGAGTGCTTTTTTAAACTTTTTTCAACAAATTTTTTAATTAAAATATTCAAAAAATCTAATTTTGCGAAATAAAAAACAAGTGTTTAATAAAATGTGTTTATTAAGTAATATTATTGTATCTTACATGTGGCATCAAACATATTTGGAAATATAACATGGCCTCAATAAAAATTCGTTTTGTGGAACGAAATAAAATTTTTATTTTGACACCAAAATATATAAAATGGAACCTACAATAACATTTTAGAGTAAATGGTACCAAATATAATGGCATGCATTATTTTGGCTTATACAATATCATAAATTGGCACTCGTATGTCACACTGAAAGTGAAAATATAAATTTACTCTAAAACTCGTATGTCACGCTGGAGGCGACAATATTAATATATTCTAAAAATCGTATATCGGTCTGTAAACCAAAAAAAAAGTACCACATTTTGTAAAAGATTACAAAAATTAAAGCATTTTATAATAGTAATAAATAAAATAAATATGTACGTTCAATTCTACAACTGTAAATTATTTTAATTCATGTAGCTAAAAAAATAATATAAGTTGACACTTGTATTATTTTTTTAGCAACCTTGAAAATAAATCGAGTGCAAAGGGTTAATATGCAAAAGAATTCAATACAAAGTTAAAATTAAATAAATATAACTGGATTTATGATCTCAAGTGTTCTTATTAATTTATAACTTAATCCCTTTCTTATAATGATTAAAAACAATATTTTCAAATTATGATTAAAATTGAGGGGCGGGGAAATTTTATCATGAAAATTATTACAGAATTCGAGCAATAAATTGAAAAAAAAAATTAACGAAGGGAAACATTTTTTACGTTAGTGTCAAATATTTGTGCTACAAAATATTTATCATACAATTCGGACAGAGTCTAAGCACTAAGTGCATAGGTATAGTGTCTCATTAAGTCAATAACAATTCTTGAGTTTCTTTCGGTGTGTACGTCCATTTTAATTTATCGCGACATATATAGTATATTACAAGAAATGTTTAAAATTTAAAATCTTTTTTAACATTGAAACACCGAGTAAGCTTTATCAAGTGTATATAATAGTGTAAGAAAGTTTTTCCTAGATTAGATCATTGAAGGACGTTATTTATTTGCTCAGCATTTCCGCAAATAATTGATGTAAATTTCTTGTCTATAAGTGATTTCAATGTGTACGCGGTCTTGCACCTTCCACATTTTTTCCAAAATATCTACTATTTTTCAATCTCGTCAAGTTGTTTAATGGTAAGTGGTTGGTGCAATTTCTCAATTGCTTTAGTCGAAAGTAAACTATTCCAACTGGCATTTATCATTAAACCAATTACGTTCCATTTATATTTACTTTAATTAATTTAGCGGTATTAACAACTGTAATTATATAAAGCGCGAATTATATATCTCAAGATTATAGCTTATACGAGTAACATTTTAGCATAGCTACTGCTGCTGCTACCAGTACACATATAAAACACAACAGCATTGAACATAAACAAGAAATGCATTTAAAACAAAAAAAAAAATATAAAAATTGCAATTTTAATCGTTGTGTTATTAAAGTGGCTTTATATGCAAGTTTAAATTCGTATATACGTATTTTAAAAGGGGTAAGAGCTGCAAGCGTACATAACAAAGTGATAGCGAAAAGCGAGCAAAAAATTTTTTTTCCATTTTTCATTTCATTTTCCGACTGTGCGACCGCACATCCTATACACCAACCACCATCTATAGTCCACCATCAGTTGTAGTAATAGCTTTTAATTTCTTTGACAAGGATAAATGGGTTGATTTTTTTGTTTTGGCGAAAGTTCCCGTAGTACATTTTTTATTTACTGTACAATATACATATAATACATAATGTACTTTAGTTCATAATTAAGTAAAACAAAAATTGTTGTAATAAATATAGACATAAATCCGAATTACATTTTACATGCTAATTACCGTATGTATAATCGATTTATAAACAAAATAGTACCATGTCGCGATATTAAAATAGTTATTGATAGTTTGTAATTATTTATTGGATTTTTAGATTTGTCGGTAAATCGAAAATGTGCATGCAAGTGACAAGTAAAGTAGATAATTTATTAGTATTTTCGATATAATTATATAGTTCCTGGATTATAGTTTGATTTGTGTTTGCATGTAAATATCTTTTTCTCTTTTTTGTGAAGATTGATTGATATTGTGGAGGCGACTATTTTCTTTCTGGTTTTAAGGTATAGCTAAATACAAAAATATAACTTTGCTTAACTTTTTAATTTAGATTTTGTAATATGATATATCGTTTTAATGGCGCCTTACAGCCTTGTTTCAGGGTTCATGGATACATTTCAGAGATAAAATATTTTGTGTAAGAAAATATTTTTCTGCATTATTTATTCCATCCAACTCGGTACATTGACCTATAATTTTGTAAACGTTGGTTACATATTAAAAATGTGTATGAAAGGGTGGAAAGCGAAACGACGTAAACATGTGAAATATAAACCCCATTTTGTCGTTTCTCTTAAATTAATAGTTTTACAATTATTTGGAAATTAATTAAAATTAACTTGGTATTATTTGCATTAAGCTGAGGTTCAGGTGGAAATTTAATTTGTGTTGCGTGTGCTGTACATGTAACAAAAACTTTCTGTGTGACATTTTATTAAATACACGCATGCCCAGCATTATAAATTAATATATTTTTACTGTTTTAATATATTTGCGGTCCTAACCAATTATTGGGTTTAGCAAATCAATTATTAGCATTTCGAGCTAATCGTTTCCATTGAATCTTGTTTTTGTTTTCCTTACTTGGTATGATAAATTTTTTACATGACCTTGAAAATCTTTAAAACGTTTTCTGAATATTACTATTTTTCAACTAGACCAATCTTTATTTTTGCAATGTTGTAGCAAACTAGATTTGCAGCTCGGCAAGTTGTATTGGCAGTATTTATAATCCTCTTGCATGTAGTGTTTCCCAAGTCGATAAAATTATTGAATTTATTTCGTCCCAAGTGCATATTTGTCATTAATAATAGTGATGGGTGATTTTAATTTAAATTTAGTTTAACCAATTAGTGGCTGCTTATTCTTGTTTATTGAAATTGCAATAATAATTCGAAAATAATGAGTAATGACGCTTTCCAATCTTGATAATACTAAAATGTCTTATGGTGTCTGATGGTGATTTCGGATTGATAACCTTGGCTTCGTTTCCAGGAATCTCCCATGATTACCTTAACGGTATCGATTTTCTTCATCTGAAGATAACTATATTTATATTATGGGTTTTAATAGTTTAAATGAAAATCTATTCATTTAAAATAGTCAATGGTAGAACTGGATTATAATAGATTCGTTTACCGACATCAGATCTAGTATCATAATAAACATAGCCCGCGTGGACGATTGCGAGTAACTAAAATAACAGCATACGACTACGTTTGATGAAGACCAACTTAAAATGTTGTATTGCCCTTAAAAAACTTTTATCGCAAATTTTAATAAGGAGAAATGATTAAAATGCACACACGGGCACACGTTAATTAATCCGTTTCCGTTTAATTCGACGAATTAACTTTAATTTAAGTAAGCATTGATTACTTTTCAGTAGGACAATGATACATAGCATGCGGTTCCACTTATTAACTTTTAGCTCGCCACTTAGGATTATACGATTCAGCATCGAAGGTTAGCACCAATCAGTTCAAGTCAACTATTTTTGTTTATGTAATTGTGCAGTTGAACTCATAACCCGAGCATGCATATTAAACAATCTAAAAAATAAATTCGTCGTTTTTTGAAAGCATCAGCCATCTTGATGTCTAGCAAATCATAATTTTTAAAAAAAATATGAGTTAATGCAATAATTTTTTATGTACTTCTATTTTTGCATCTGTATTGTTAAGATGTTCTTTGAAAATTCCTCTGTCTTTACTTTCCTTAACCTAATTTGAAATAAATAAATAACAAATATAAAACGTTTGTATTAAGAAATACACTTCATTCTCTTAGTGTGTGTTTCAATTGGTTTAAATGCTAAATTTTTTTTAACTTTTTATCTGTTTCAATTAGTTAAAATTTTGACAATAACATGGTTGCTTATTTTATGTGTAATTATGAAATTTATAGCAAATTTAAATATGGAAATATGTAAAATAAATACTATTTAAAGGTATATTAGTTAATTATGGTCAGTTTACATCTAAATTATTACGATTTTTCTCAAAATTTGTACATGACAAATTTCTGTTTACAAACAAATATTTTTGTCAGCCAAATGTTTTTCACATAAAAATTTTATCAGCTCTTGAAGTAGATAAAAAGTTTGACATTTTTATTCACCACAATTTTTAACTTTTTATGCGGCATTTAAACCAATTGAAACACACTCTTACATTTTTGATTAATTTTCTATTAGCAAAAAACTTCACATCTCAAAGTAGGCGTCTGTATTCATTTAAATGGAATGCGTACAAATACGCCGAATGTCGAAGGGCCGAATGTGTCGAAGGGCCGAATGCCAAAGGGCCGAATGTGTCGAAGGGATGAATGGGTCGAAGAGCCAGTATTTTTTTTAGCCCTATGTCAGTTTTCTGATAATATTTAAGTATATGTACAGAAAATAAAAAAAAATAATTAAATTAAATAAAAAAATTAAAAAAATATATTTCTCAAAACAAAAAAAAAAAAAATCGGTCCTTCGACTCATTTTTCCCTTCGACACATTCGGCCCTTCGACATTCGGCCATTCAACACATTCGGCCCTTTGAAATTCGGCCCTTCGACATTTGGCTCTTTGATATCATACCATTTAAATGGACCTGTTTCCTTTTCCCAATGTGCAGAGTTTCAATAATCGTGTGGAAAGACATGTTTAGTGAATCATCAGTAATTACCGTTGTCTATTTATTTACCAAAAATTTTATATTTATTTATTTACAAAAAATTTTGTGAACCCTTTTTTGAGAATCATACAGGATGAGAAGTTCATAATGACATCTAAAACTTCATATAGCTTTTCTTTCCTTGTATACATATTTTCCTACAACTATTGATTTCAATACAAGTTTAATTAATACTTTTCCACCACGCTCAATATGTCAGGGGATTCGTGTTATTCAAAGTTGTTTGGCTTGCACATTTTGTACGCCTCACTCATGCTATGATAATTTTTTTCGAATTAGTGAGTAATCATAGTTGATTCAATGTTAGCCAGTTTTAAGTATTAAGTAACTATTTTTGAATATTAGGAGGTAGTATTAATATTATATTGAATTCTTAACTGTAGTATGCGCAAGCTTTGAGGAAATGTAAAAACCAATGTCGGTTTATCTCTGTCTCTCTCTCTCTCTGTGTATCTCTCACACACTTTCTTTCTCTCTTTCTCTTACTCTCTCTATATCTTACTCTTACTCTCTCTCTCTCTCTCTTACTCTCTCTTTCTTACTCTCTCTCTCTTCCTCTCTCTGTTCTCTCTCACACTCACTTTCTCTCTTACTCTCTCCTTCTCTCTAGTTTTCACATCCCATGAAGGGATTTTGCCGCCTGCACTATGATCCTCCATCCATCTCGATCCATCGCTCTCGTCTTCCAGTTTCGACATCCTAATATGTGGTCTTGTTCGACATCGTCACGCCACCACAGTCGGGGTGTTCCTCTACGACGCACACCGGCTGGTTGTTGATGGATCGCTTTATTAACCCATTAGCTGTTTAATTTTGTTTCGAAAAACTTTTTGTCCCTGCTTAATTAGTTTTTATCGAAGACGATAATACAAGCCATTGTGAATTAAAATAAATAAAGTTACCAGATTAAGGAATATTCTCAAGTGTATATTTTTAAATGATCTTAATTTACCCTTCTTACAAAAAAATACAGTTGATTCGTTGAATAATAATACGAATGTATTTTTTTTTATCTTTATGACATGTATACTCGACATTGTTCGATAGCAACACATCAACGAAAAACATTACTCAATAAAAACATCAGCAACAACACATAATCCAAATTCGTTCACATGACAAAATTCCACCATAACAATTTGATTCCAATATCAGTTCACTTTACCAGCAACGGGATCCATCCCACAATCGGTCTCCATCAACCTCTAAAAGGAAAATAAGGGAAAAACAAAGAATCATCGAAAATTTACTAAATTGAATTTTTAAACTTATCTGAAGGTTACGGCTGATCCGCCGTTTTGGGTCGATACTACAGGATACTTTGGTTGTCCACAACATAGTTATTAGTTAGTTCTGTTAGCTAAAAGTAAAGTAAAATTATTTCAATTATTTTAGTTAATAAATTTTAAAATAAAACTCACCATTATTGCTGTTTCACAAAAATTGTTTGTTTATATAAATTCTGACAGATAAAATAAAAATTGAGTAAAGAATGTATTAGATTAAGCGATAACTAATAGGAAAAAATTGTACTAAATATTAGAGCAATTCGAGCAAAATAAGTTTATATATGAAAACCTAGATGTCACTTTCCTACAAAATGTAAATTTAGTTTTTTTTTTTTTTTTAACAAATAAAATTGTAAGAAAAAGTTGTGAAAAAATATCCGTGAACAAGCGCGCACCGCAAATTAAGAAAATAAAAAAAAGATTTAAAATAAAAATAAAACTAAGTTGTACGTATTTATTGACTAGTTTTTTTGTGGAATTGTGGTGCGTGAAACCAAAAAAATAAATAAAAATTACAGTCCACTCAAGCCACACAGGATCAGCGAGGTTGTGTTTGAAAAATCCCGGTTCAAAAAAAAGTCTGTGAATGGTCAGCGAGGTCATCGCAGACCAGTGGTCCTTCGAGCCGGATTGTGATACGGTAATCCAGCGAGGAGTACAAATCAGAGCGAGCGAATTAAAAGACAGAATTACGGTGAACAAAGTTAATTTTCTCAACCATTCTACACATAGAGCAACCACGAGGTGCCGCCATTTTGCAAAGAGAAAATTAATTGAACAAAGGAGTGACGAGACACTAGGACATCCAGCGACGGAGTGCACGGGCAGAACGAGCGAAGTTACCGAGACAATACGGTAAACCAGTTTGGCTTCTCGATAATTCCACACATACATCAGCTACGATGCATCGCCATTAAGCGAAGACAAAATCCAGCGAAGGGTTACAACACGAGATACCTATTAGAACTAATCCAGCGAAGGGTTACAATACGAGATACATAGGGGAACTAATCCAGCGAAGGGTCCCAATACGAGTCAACCAGGGGTAAGTGAACTAAGAATCATATTTTGTTATTGTTGTGGAATCAGGGTTAGCATTTGAAGAGAATCTTATACAGCGAAGTAGTATTGTTGTTTATCAATTCATTTATATGTTGGAAGCAGAGAGGGTTAATTAAAGCGATTTTTTGTACGAGTGTTGTTGCGTCGTCAAACCAGTAGTGTTGTGAGTGAATATTACGTACGCGAGTTAGTGTTCGACACGTCAACATATTATTCGAGAGTTTGAAATTGATCGTGATCATTTAAGGCGCCAATTTAAAGCGCAATCGTAGCCGCCATTGTTGATAGTGAGTTGCATTACAAGGGTCGTTGCATATTAAAATCATTCTGTACTGTGAGTAAAATTCGGGCTGAAATTCGAGAGAGAAGTGCCATTAAATTTCGAGAATTCGATTTGGTATAGTGATTAGAAATCCGCGAGCGCAGTGTGAAGCAATTAAGTGAAATGGTGGACAAGGAAGTCAAAGAATTAACTGCTAGGCGAGGAATGGCAAAGAGCACCATTAGCAGATTAGTAACCTTTGCTGATAAAATGACCGAAAGAACAACACGGGTTGAGATTGTAACGCGGTTAGAATATTTAGAGCGAGCCTTTTCGGAGTTTCTTGAATGCGATACTAAATTGGTTAGCCACGATTGTACTTCTGAGCTTACTGAGTATGAAACAAAATATCTGAACGTCAAGGCGAGGTTTCAAGAACTAATTCAAATAGACCAGCAAGGGCAAGAACGAGGTCAAGTTGAGGGAATGATGTCCAGGTTACTACGAGAGCAGAACGAGTTCCTAAGCACTTTATCGTCCACATTTACAACCTCCCTAAATCAAACCATTCGAGACACGACCGACGAAGGTAACATTTCCGTACGACTTCCTACACTACGATTACCCAAATTCTCAGGAGCCTACGAGGATTTTCCGAGTTTCAGAGATATTTTCGTTGCATCAGTACATAGTAAGTTGGGATTTAACGACGTTCAAAAATTCCAATACTTAAAGGGACAATTGGAGGGTGATGCTGCGGACTTAATCAAGCACATAACTGTTTCGGAGGCAAATTATACCCAAGCGTGGGACAAAATATGTGCTAGGTACGACAAGGGGAAATTGGTCATAAACTCATTGATCAGATCATTTATTGAGCAACCGGCAATTCAACAACCTTCAGTCAAGAAACTGCGACAATTATTTAACCATTCGGATGAAGTAAACAGGGGCATAATTGCACTAGGCGGTGAAGCCACCAAGCGTGATCCGTGGCTCATATATATTCTCTTAAGCAAAACCGATGTGGAAACCAGAGAGGCATGGGCGCACAAAACTGTAAACAATGATTATCCCTCATATGACGACTGTTTACAATTCTTGAGTGATAGATGTGACGCGTTGGAATCGTGTGCACCCGTCAAGCAAGGTGCATTGAAGCCTACGATCGTTAAGGCTCATCAGTTAAACCCAGTTGCTTCAACATCGTGCGAATGTGTGTATTGCAAGGGTTCACATCGTCTATATCAATGCGACAAATTCAAGGGGATGAATTCGAGTGACCGACGCGAAGTAGTGGCAAGATTAAAACTATGTTTCAATTGTCTATCAAATCAACATAGAGCATCGAACTGTTTAAATAGATTCAGTTGCATGAGTTGTAAACGTCGACACCATACTCTACTACACCTTGATAGTACAATTACCAATTCAGTCACAGCTGCCACAGAGACACCAGTAAAATCAGTACCTAGTCAGCCAGAAGGAAATACTACACCGTCAGAAAGCATAACAGCAAACATTTGCAACCTCGGTAATACCATTCTCCCTACAGCTACAGTGAGAGTTAAGAATCAAGCTGGACATGTTAGTTTCTGTCGACTTCTCTTGGATTCAGGATCCCAAGCCTCATTTATCTCGCAATCGTGTGTTAACAAGTTGAAATTAAAGACCACAAGCTGTCGACTCCGAATAGAGGGAATTGCAACGTCAAATGTCTACACTCTCGGAAAAACCGAAGTCACTATTTATTCACGTTTCGAAATGTCTCAAGGTCTAAGCATCAAAGCATTAATTGTTCCAAAAATTTCGACGTTAACTGCAAATCAAAAGGTCAACAGTGAGATCAATCAATTGTCAATTACTAAAATAGCGGATCCGAGATTCAACGAAAGAAAGGAGGTCGACATATTATTGGGTGCCGATTATTTCTTCCATATCCTGAAACCGAAGCAAATACCATTATCAAAGAACGTTATTGCACAGGAGACAATTTTCGGCTATGTAATTGCGGGCATGGCAACTGACAAAATTCATAACAGCCAGGAATTAGTCCCACAAACTAGCTTCCATCTAGCAATCAAGGACGAAACGAGTTTAGATGAAACCTTGCAACAATTCTGGAAACAAGAAGAAGTGATCGACACAATCCCACGGACGTTGGAAGAAGAAGCGTGCGAGGCGCACTTCAATTCAACGTATCTCAAGAAGGATAATGGGCGATTTGTCGTACAACTTCCAATAAGGGCGAACTCGCCACCACTGGGAAATTCTTACCATCTGGCCTTGCAGCGACTAATGGCAATGGAAAGAAAAATAAAGCGAAATCCGGAATTCGGGAAGCTGTATCAGCAATTCATGGACGAGTATCTCGAGCTGGGTCATATGCGAGAAGTACAAGGCGATAAGGAGAATCGAGACAAGGAAGTTTGTTATCTCCCACACCATGGAGTAATACGCGAAGGAAGTGCGACAACCAAGTTAAGAGTCGTGTTCGATGGATCAGCTCCGACATCCACCGGCACATCCGTTAACG
Organism: Nephrotoma flavescens; assembly: GCA_932526605.1. Lineage (NCBI taxonomy): Eukaryota > Metazoa > Arthropoda > Insecta > Diptera > Tipulidae > Nephrotoma > Nephrotoma flavescens. Next base: position 161,649,278 of record OW052222.1, on the reverse strand, counting down.
ACAAATTATTAGTTGGGCCGACAATTCAAGACACTTTATGGACCATTCTAGTGAGATTTCGAGGGTTCAAGGTAGCATTGTGCGCGGACATTGAAAAGATGTATCGGCAAGTACTAGTAAGCGATAAGCAGACACATATGCAAAGAATTCTTTGGCGCCGACATCCAGATGATCCCGTAAAACATTACGAGCTAGTAACGGTGACTTACGGAACTTCATGTGCACCATTTCTTGCTATTCGAGTGTTGCATCAAATAGCAGACGACTGCAAGCTAACTCATCCAGAAGTATCCCACGTGATAAAGAAACATTTTTATGTAGATGACTTACTAGCCGGAGCGACAACCGAGCAAGAAGCTTCGCAATTAAAGAAGGACTTGGGACAAGTACTGGCCGAAAGTGGATTTTTACTGAGAAAGTGGCATTCCAATATAGCATCGTTAAGCGATTCCAACGATGCAACGCAAATTGTGGAGGAAGGGAGGACAACACAAATGTTGGGTCTCCGCTGGAACCCACCTACCGATCACTTCTCGTTCGAAATCAAGGACGCGCCTAATCAAGCTTGCTCAAAACGCAATATTTTGTCGGTTGCAGCGATGATATTTGATCCGTTAGGTTGGTTAAACCCATTTACAGTGAACATCAAAATCCTAATCCAAACCTTATGGTTACGGAAAATATCATGGGACGAACCATTGCCGATAGACTTATTAGAAGCTTGGGCCAATCTACATAGCCAATTTCATATAGTAAACCAAGTAAGGATACCTCGATTCGTAGCAGATTTTTCCAATGAAATACAGTTGCATGGTTTCAGCGACGCCAGTGAGATGGCTTATTCAGCGGCCGTTTATGTTAGATCGAAAATTGATGGCGAATATACAGTACATTTGCTAACTGCAAAATCAAAGGTAGCCCCAATAAAGCAACTAAGTTTACCTCGGTTAGAACTTTGTGGAGCCCATCTGCTAGCGAAACTCATGAAAGCAGTGTTGCGTGCAATTGATAAACCACACACATCAATGTGGTTGTGGACAGATTCAATGGTCGTTCTAGCATGGTTAAACAATCACCCGCGAAAATGGAAGAATTATATTGCCAATCGAGTAGGAGCAATTCACACCTTATTACCAGAAGCAACTTGGCGTCACATAAAGGGAAGTGAAAATCCCGCGGATCTGGCAACTAGAGGAATTACTGCGGAAAAATTAGTCAACAGCGACTTGTGGTTTAACGGTCCAAAGTGGTTATCTCAGCCTGAAATGAGGTGGCCAACGAAGCCAACAATCATCGAAACCGATCATGAAGTTCGGATCAATAAAACCAAGAATTTCCACGTAACAATCGATCACAATTCCCACCCAATTGCTTGTTTAGTCGAACGTTGCTCAGATTGGCCAAAATTGTTACGTACAATGGCATACGTTTTAAGGTTCATATCCAATTTAACACAAAAGGCGAAGACCGCAACTAAATTGAACGTGGTTGATTTAACCGCAGCAGAAGTCACCATTGTCCGTTACAGTCAACAAATAGAATTTGAGAACGAAATCAAGTCTTTGAACATTTATAAAACAGTGTCTACTAACTCAAAATTGAAGGCATTAGCACCGTTTCTTGATTCAGATGGTGTGCTAAGAGTAGGTGGTCGTCTCGAGAATTCGCATTGCGCATATGATACCAAGCATCCAATGATCATATCAAAGAATCACGCGATTACGATGCTAATATTACATCACTTACACACAAAGTATTTACATCCTGGTCCGTCACTATTAACCGCCTTCTCACGACAAAAGTACTGGATTTTGGGAGTACGAGAATTGGCTCGAAAAATAACCCGCAAGTGTGTCACGTGTTATCGATATTCCACACTGAAATCAACACAACAAATGGGCTGCTTGCCAGAAGCACGAGTGAACCCTAGTCGGCCATTTTCCATAATCGGAATTGATTATGCGGGACCAATATTAATTTCATCCAAGGTAGGAAGAGGGGCGAAATTAGAGAAAGGTTTTATTGTAATATTTGTATGCTTTGCTACGAAAGCAATACATCTAGAAGTTGTATCGTCACTAACAACGCAAGCATTTATCAACGCTTTAGATCGGTTCGTAGGACGGAGGGGAGCGCCGAGCGAGATTTTTTCCGACAACGGCTCAAATTTTCTAGGAGCGAAGCGACTGCTACAAGAGTATTACGCCGTATTATCAACGAGAGAAGCTGTAACTAAGCTCGACGAATTCGCAATGAACAAAGGTATAAAGTGGAATTTAATTCCACCACTCGCGCCACATTTCGGTGGAATTTGGGAACGAGCGGTGAAGTCCGTCAAAGCCCACTTAATTAAAGTTATTAGAGCTGCGAACCGCACATTCGAAGAAATCCAAACAATTCTCGTACAAATCGAAGGAATCCTCAATTCAAGACCCTTATGCGCTATTACCAATGAAGATCCATGTAATATCGATGCGCTAACACCGGGCCATTTTTTAACATTTGGGCCGATTACCGCCTTGCCACATCCCAACTACGAAGAATGTAGCATGGCACGACTCAACCGATGGGAACAAACGCAAAAACTGGTGCAATTATTTTGGCGTCGATATGCACTCACATATTTAAACACACTACAGCAACGATCCAAGTGGCAACAACCAAGTAAAAATCTACAAATCGACGACGTTGTATTATTATATGACAAAAACACACCACCGTGCACTTGGCTGTTGGGCCGCATAAAATACGTACATACCGGAACAGATGGTTTAGTCAGGGTAGCTACAGTTCAAACCAAAAGCTCAACCTTTAAACGACCAATTACTAAATTATTTCGGCTGCCAATAGAAGATTAATGAAAAAAAATTAAAATACATTTTAATTTGGAGGGGAGTATGTTCGATAGCAACACATCAACGAAAAACATTACTCAATAAAAACATCAGCAACAACACATAATCCAAATTCGTTCACATGACAAAATTCCACCATAACAATTTGATTCCAATATCAGTTCACTTTACCAGCAACGGGATCCATCCCACAATCGGTCTCCATCAACCTCTAAAAGGAAAATAAGGGAAAAACAAAGAATCATCGAAAATTTACTAAATTGAATTTTTAAACTTATCTGAAGGTTACGGCTGATCCGCCGTTTTGGGTCGATACTACAGGATACTTTGGTTGTCCACAACATAGTTATTAGTTAGTTCTGTTAGCTAAAAGTAAAGTAAAATTATTTCAATTATTTTAGTTAATAAATTTTAAAATAAAACTCACCATTATTGCTGTTTCACAAAAATTGTTTGTTTATATAAATTCTGACAGATAAAATAAAAATTGAGTAAAGAATGTATTAGATTAAGCGATAACTAATAGGAAAAAATTGTACTAAATATTAGAGCAATTCGAGCAAAATAAGTTTATATATGAAAACCTAGATGTCACTTTCCTACAAAATGTAAATTTAGTTTTTTTTTTTTTTTTAACAAATAAAATTGTAAGAAAAAGTTGTGAAAAAATATCCGTGAACAAGCGCGCACCGCAAATTAAGAAAATAAAAAAAAGATTTAAAATAAAAATAAAACTAAGTTGTACGTATTTATTGACTAGTTTTTTTGTGGAATTGTGGTGCGTGAAACCAAAAAAATAAATAAAAATTACAGTCCACTCAAGCCACACAGGATCAGCGAGGTTGTGTTTGAAAAATCCCGGTTCAAAAAAAAGTCTGTGAATGGTCAGCGAGGTCATCGCAGACAGACATAAACAATTAAAATTTTAATCACCCATTGTTGTGGTGACCTTACAACCTGGCCGAACCATCTAACTCGATTAGATTTGATGAACCCGACAATATCGCTACCTCCGAGAAGTTGCATTATTTCGGAGTTCATACATCGGATTCGCTGTTCGCAACTTTAATTACACCAAAGATTGAACGAATGACCTTTCTTTCGAAGGTAGATAACAATCTATATTCGTTAGAGGTCACGGCCCAGTTCTCGCTTCCGAAAGCCAGGGCATGCCTTATTAGTGATTTATAAAGTGAACCATTGAAGGGTAATCAATGTCACAATACCTAAATTACAAAAAAAGGACGAACTAGTTGGTAGAACTGTAATCTAATGAAACCTAAATATTCTATGCTGAAGCTAAGAAGGGCGGAAAGACGTCCAGACGGAAAGAAAACTACGAGGCAAAATCAAATACGCTCAAAAAATATTTAAAGCTAAACAAAATATTTTCAATTGGTTTGTCATGGAACTTGGCAATAATCGCCCATAAAGACTTGTAGGTACGCAAATTTATCGCTGCGTTAAATCTAGATCTCCAAAAGTCTTAAACACCATTAGATTCCTTAGAAACTGAGTCACTTGAAGCTATGCGTGAGATTACAAGTAACCACTAGGTAGTCCACGGTTGCTAAAGGCGCACATTCACGTGAAAACGGTTGCTTGTGCTCTAGAATGCTTCAGTTGAAACAAGTTATAGCAATTGATAAACGCTGAAATAATACAACTGCCGTGACCTATCGTAGCACAAAGTAAAATAATATTATAAAAAAATTTAGATATTTTCTTGATGAGGAAAATCTGGTGAAATGGCCGTTATCAAGAAATATGGTGATTAAGATCCATTTTGGTCCAAATGGCTACATAAGACAGTAGCCATATCCTGAGCATTTGATAACCTTACGTGGCCAAGCGTCAACGCAAATTTATCTATCTATCATGTTCCGAATAACATTGTAAATGTTATCAGAAATTACTTCAGTAATCTGGAATAATAAGAGACATGTTTACGATTCTTAACTACACAAATTTTCAAATGCTGTATTCAAGCCTCAATTCTAGGTCCCCCTAATGAGTTTGATGGATGAAATTGCAATAAATAAAATACCCCATGGGAGTAACTTCTCCCTTCCTAATTGTGTGTGGAAACGGCTAAGTAACAATTCCAATGCCTATGGTTAAGGCAAGGATGGTGACTGCATAAAATACTCTCGTAAATTATTGCAAAGATGTGTTTAATCAATTTTTATCTTTATATTGTAATCATTCTGCGTACTCCCGGTGCACTAACACTTAAGCACTTTGATGGCTGGTCGCCACTTGCATATTTTTCTCGTGACAAAAAATAAATGGCTTCGGCTCATGACATTATTAGTATAGTATACTTACTACTACACTCTTCAAAACTAGGCATATTTTCTCTGTTTTGATTACGTAGAAGAAAATGGTTTGCTTTGTCATTTTAGATAGCGTGCTGTGCTGTGGTTATAACAAACAAAAATATCTACGATTTTTTAATTAAAAATGTCAAAATAATATAATGTGCGCTCAAAATTGAGCATAAAAACACAAATTATGCTCAATTGGCACAACATCATGACAAAAATCTTGAATATTTTGATCTTTTTCTCTCTTGAAAATGCGCATGCTCAAAACCATTTTTGCGTATGTATTTTGGAAAATGTACTAAAAAATGTCACAAGAAAAAAAATGGACTAGATTTTTTTTCCGTCATGAGAAAAATATGCAAGTCGGCCATGACAAGCAGGAGACCGGCCATGACAATACATTTTTGGTGCAGTTCTTTTATGATGTAAGTATGCATTGTAAAACAAAAAATATTTTTGAGAACTTTCTGTTTTTTATTAGAATTAAATATTTTTTTAGGCAAGGAGTGCAATCTTTGTACTTTCAAAGCGAGTTGATTTTTCCATTTATAAGAGTTGTTGGCCTTAAGCAACAAACGCTGTCGTTTTTGTTCTTTCATTTGAATGAAAGAGGATTAATCTGGTTTCATTCGAAATCCTTACATTCAAAGACGAGGGTACACAACCTGTTCCAAAATCTCAAATGTTACTTTAAAACAAAAACCACCAAAACATTCATATTTTTTTTCGTACCGTCATCACTAAATTTGTCCCCTAATACTGCGCGTATAATATTATTATTTTTTATTTTCACTAATAATCTAATAAATTTTAAATCATTCCAAGCTAGTTTACGACCACCATCCTCCTCTATCGTAGTTACAGCTAATAATAATAATTTCAGTTACTGAACATTAGAAAAGTGCTTGCTTGCTATTTTTTGTTTTATATGTGTGGTGGTAGGTTGGTCAAATAAAAATTACAGATTACCATTAATTTTTTTTGCGTTCTAATTTATTTTCTAATATTTAGAATTTTAAATAAAAAAAATTTATAATGTAATAATAGAAAATTAGATAATTTTTTAAATAAAATGGGAAATTATTCTCTGATAACAAGGAAAATTTCGTGTACATAAATATTATTTTTTTTGTGGTACTATACAGCAAAGGAGTGGTTAAAGATGGGTTTTATTTACTTCTGCGTTTGCGAAAATGTACACGAGAACTGAGGAAAGGAAAATGTTGGTTAATTTAATTTTTGTGAAAATAGAATTCTAGGTTTGGGTTAATTCGTTATAATTTATTCCGTCCAAGATAAGTCTGAACTTGCCAGGTGATAAAACCTTAAGTTGCACTCTTCGAAATCCTAATTGAAATGAACCAAAGAACAACTAAAACTCTTACGAACGCACTGGTGATAAATTTAGGAGTTTTAATAAATAACTGAAATTTAAAAGTTACGATACTTTTACATTAAACTTTATACAAATATACTTAAATTTTTACCTTAGCATGTACGTAATATCTTTTTGTATTTTCCTGTACCTTACGACCATATGCCATCGCAATAAAAGATTTTATTTTAAAATTTTCTTAATAAAAACATAAAAGAAAAATCAATATATGTATATGGATGTGCGATACAACTTATGTATATAATTTTTCCTTAAATTAACCATTTTATTATATTTTTCCGATTTTCCATTTTACATTATTGTATAGTCATAACATTCGATTAGATGTATAAATTTATAGATTAGAATTAGATTAGATATTCATATCATCTGTATAATATAAAAAAATATAAAATAGAAAATATATAATTCGTATAAGAAGCCATAAAAATACTTTCTTGATCTCATACGATACATGACACAGAAACAAAATTCGAAATTTGTCAAGTCTTTAGAGGCAAGGAGGATTTATCGGTATATATTCTAAAATATGCGATTAAATTCGATTTGATGATTGTGGTGTATGCTCATGTGAAATACGTTTTATCGATTTTTAAATTTTCTTTAATTTATTGTACATAAAACGGCTTAAAAATGTGTAATTCCATGAATTGTTTGCTTTATTGCTATTTAGGTTTAGTGGGATTTTTTCCGCTCTGTTCTTTCTCCCCAATTGATTCGTGTGACGATTGACATTTCACAAAATTGCCATACACGTAACTTCTAACGGCGTCACTAGTAGTGCACTAATTCATTAATTTAAATCATCCAATCCATGTAAACAAGGGGTGCGTTTCAGTTGTACGAGTTCTTTATTTTCGTATAGTAGACTTATCGTGAGTGAGAATAGTCACATGAGTAAAATACACCAAAGCAAACTTTTTGACGAAAATTGTAACAACATAAATCAATTTCGAAAACGTATACCCGTATGGTCACTTCATCATATGAACAGTTACAGTTGATCGTAAACCGCCATCATAATTTAGGGACTGACTATATTGCAGGATCTCAAAATGCACTAATTTGTAATTATGTTAATACAATTATACGCAAACCGAATCGTGCATCATCGGCTTCCTTTTATCTTTGTTGTTACTAACTCGATTGCATTTTCGCTGCAACACCCGCAATGATGCAATTTCCAAATTCCACCAACAGGCCACCGAAGGGTGGCGAACATAGCACGCTTATCATCCTTTTTTTAGGCATTTGTAAGATTGTGCTTTGGTGAGGTCAGGTTGGTATGTTGGAGTTCTCGTTAAACGATTTTGTTTTCCACTTTGCATTTTGATTGCCACAGTACCAGCACTACTCCGGCTGAATGTAAGTTGTCTGGTATGGCACAGTACAACCTCAAGGACTGAGAAAACCTTCAGACAGCTTGAACTCTTCTATTAGAATGCTCTCTCACTATTGTGAGACTATTGTCTCCCGCATCATAATGAAATAACCTTGAAAGTGGATAAGTTCTCTATTGACTCACTCGGAGAAGCATAACTAATCACCACGTATCCAGATTGCAGCCTTGCCCCTTTATAGCCTAATCAGTGCACTATCATCCAAGTTTTTATGATAATTGTTTCATAAAAATTGAGCTTGTTTGAATTCATGTTTTTTGTAGTGGTTTAAATTTAACAGAGTACCTCCATTTTTTGTAGTTTTTTGGGTCGACCTTCTGTTGCGCAGGGCACTTACACAACCTTGCTTTTCCATAAGGCTGATGTATGTCTTTCCAGCATTTATAACATCTCACTTGGCTTGCTATTTCGCGAATCGGAATCTAACTCAGTATATACGAATTCTGCATCAGTGATTTTTCGACTTACGACCGTTGGTACTTTAATAATCGCTATTTGTGTCCCTCTTTACGCTGGTCTATTACAGATCACAATATTCTTTTGAAGGTTCACCAGTTGTTCAAAGCTTTTGGTTATTACGTCAAAGACTTCCTCGTGTAGTGTGGGTTCATCGATGTCCGAAATCTCAAAAATACTCTAGTTGGGTTCGATGAGAGGCTTAACTTCTAGTTCACTTTCAAAGGTACGTCTCAACTATGTTTTACTGGCAGTTTATCCTGATCAATTTATCGTGAACAATTTACCGTAAAACAATTTATCGTAGAACAGTTTATCGTAGAACAGTTTATCGTGGAGCAATTTATCGTAGAACAAATTATCGTAGAATAATTTATCGTAGAACAGTTTATCGTGAGGACAGTTTATCGTATAACACAATTTGTCTTGGATTTGAAATATCTTAATGCATAAAAAAATTTCTAATATGTATTTCGTATAAGAATTCGGCCATTTCTTAACCGATTTTGATGGGATTGAGTATGTCGGATAGAAACGAGATTTTTAAATAATTTTTAAATGAAGTTCTGGTATATGGTCACCTGGAACGAACTCGGCTATTTCTTAACCGATATTGATGGGATTTTGTATGTTGGATGTGAAACTAATGTTGGTTCTGAAATATTAACACCTGGGACAGAACTCAGTAATTTCTTAACCGATTATAATGAAATTGGATATGTTGGATGGAAATGGGATTCTTAAATGATATTTGGAAGAAGTTTTGGAATATGACCACCTAGAACGGAACTCGGCCATATCTTACCGATGTTGATGGCATTTTGTATGTTGGATGAAAATGAGATTCTAAAACAGGTTTAGGAAGAAGTTCTGGAATATGGCTACCTGGGACGGAGCTCGGTAATTTCTTAACCGATTATGATGAAATTGGATATGGTGGATGGAAATGGGTATTGGATTCCATAATGATTTTTGAAAGAAGTTCTGTATTATGATGAAATTGGATGTGGTGGATTTAAAGGGACTCTTTAATGATTTTTGGAAGAAGTTCTGGAATATGGCCACCTGGGACGAAACTCAGTCATTTCTTATCTGGTATTGATGGAATTTTGTAAGTAGGATGAAAATGAGAATTTTAAATGTTTTTGTAAGAAGTTCCGGAATATGGCCATTTTTGACGGAACTCGGTAATATCTTATCCGAGTATGATGGAATTGAGTTTATCAGATGGAAACGAGATTTTTAAATAATTGTTGTATGCATATGGCCACCTGGGAAAGAACTCGGTCTCTTTTTAACCGATTGTGATTTGATTCGGTATGTTGGAAGCAAATGGAATTTTTAAATGACTTTTGTAAGAAGTTCTAGAACTTGGCCACCCGGGACGAAACTCAGTCATGCCTTAACCGATATTTATGGGATTTTGTAAGTTGGATGCAAATGGGATTTTAAAATGACTATAGTATTTTACAAAATCCCATCAATATCTGCTAAGAAATGACCGAGCTCCGTCCCAGGTGCCCACATTCCATAACTACTTCTAAAAATCATTAAAGAATCCCATTTCCATCTACCATATCCAATTCCATCAATATCGGTTAAAAATGATCGAGTTCCCTCCCAAGTGGCCATATTCCAGAAACACAAGATCATTAAAGAATCCCATTTCCATCCACCATATCCAATTTCATCATAATCGGTTAACAAATTACCGAGCACCGTCCCAAATGACCTTATTCCAGAACTTTTTACAAAAATCTTTTAAAAATCTCATTTCCATCCAACATATCCAATCACATCTTAATCGGTTAATAAATCGCCGAATTCAAAAATTTTATAAACCGGGCACTTTAATTTTTATTTACACATAATTTTGTTATACGGTCAATTTTCTAGTCTACGTTAAACTGGCCTACGATAAATTGTCTACACGATAAATTGGCTCAACGGTAAATTGTGTCTACGATAAACTGTTTTACGGTTAAATGTTCATGTTAAATTGAAACACGATAAATTGATCCCCGTTAATGTCGATTTTAATGGGTGTATTCTTATTTTATGGTGAACGTTAGATTTCCCCTTTATAAACGCGAACCCAATTCATCAATCTGTCTACCCTTACGCACATATGGGGCATGGTTTCTTTACAAGAGTCAAAAGAATATGTAGCGACCGTGACACATAACGGTCCAATGTTGATTGCATCTTAGCTGCCGAGAATTGTATGCAATCGCTTCTTCTAAATGGGTTTTCCTTTTCATCTTTATGTCCACGAGCAACGTTACTGTCGGACACAATCGCAGCTATAGTGTTCCGCTAGTACCATTACAAATTCCATCAGCCAAGTAAGCAACTCATGATTGGATACTTGTAGTTTTATTGCAGCGAAGACCACGTTCGTTACGGCTTTACCACCGTTGACTCCATTGTGTATTTGGGTTCTGGGTTCCGTCCCATATCATTTTATACCTACTGCCAATATGAGACAGACGCTTCCGGGTTTGAACATACTTATAGCGGAATACGCTCGCGATGTTCGACATAAAAGCTTTTCAGGATTTTATGTATGCCCTTTACCATATTCTCCGCATCTACGCGTGATCCGGGACTGATGATTGGTTATTCGTAGCTTACCTGTATAGCTCTAATCGTTCCAGCTATCCGACACTGTGTTGACCCCGCCGGTATTGAGCTGGCCTCGAGCTGCTACCTGTGGTATAAATTGGTATTGTTGTGTGCTGGTTACTTTAGAGATTAGTTATTTCAACAGCATTGTGGGTCATTTTAGAGTTCATAATTTGTCTTGGTGTTCAGTGGTTAAAGTAAACTATCCTTTTAATTTTGTTAGAAAACTGAAAGATTAAAATTGATATTTTAATACCTCCATAAATCTTTAATTGATTTTATGAAATCGTATCTGTTTAATTGTCTTTGTTTAAATTTTTGAATAAGTTCAAATAAGAAACGACTGCAATTAAAGTATGTAATTGGGGTGAGATAAGAAGATGAGCGCTCGCAATTTGCTTCGTTATTTGACATGTAAAAGTTTGTACTATTATTATAAAAACGCGCCTTCGTACCATAATAATACCTACGTTATAATACGACTGCTACTTATCCTTGGTACGAAAGTTGACTGTTGCATAAGACATTTGATTTCAAAGTAAGCCAACCTAAATATTTAAATTAAACCGTCATGCCGTTGTCGTAGGTATACTGTGGGTTCATGTAATAACAATTTAGAATTAACATTATGTGCATGTGTGGGTGCCTACATTATAAATTTATATACTTACCTTAATCGGCCTCACTGCGATTATGACGAAGGTCACTATCAAATGTAAGTTTTCCAATTTTATTCGCTCAATAAAATTTCACCTCCAATTTAATGCTTACGATGTAATCCATTTCCGGATACAAAATAAGGAATATAGCAAAGAAATCAATTTCTTTCATTCAATTAGAAACATAAAAATGAAAAACGTAAAATGATATGGAAAATTATTGTACATTTTCTTCTCTTTCCCTCTCACCTCTGTAACGTACATTTTATGTAAAAGCACAAGCATGTTTAATTTGAAATCAATGAAAACCGTCGTTGTTGTTGTTGTATAGTAATATGATGTTTGGTTAAACCAATTATTTTTTTAACAATTTAGAGTTAGCAAACAAAAAAAAAATTACGAGTTTATATTAAGATAAGTTGAAGGAACTTCTGTACGGAATAGATTTTCATCGATTTTGCATGATTATTATTTGCAATTAAGGATAATATTGGGTGTGTCCTATACCAACCGTATATTAAAATGAAATGAAAACGAACTAATGATATTATTAAATATTTACTCGAAAGAAGCGGGAGCGACGGGAGTTTCCATCGATAAAATATATATAATATGCATTATACCACTCACGATTTTGTTTGCTTCCGAACAAGCAAAAACTAAAGCGATAAATTTGTTTTCTTTCCGTTTTCCAAAAATTTTTAATTAATATTCATGGCAATATATAATATGTAAACAGCTATATATACCGTGTACTATTAGGCAACTAAGATGAACTCTTAATTATCAGCTCTAAACAAACATATATAGACGTACATATTTTACTTACGTTTAATTGTTGTTATAGTCGCGAAATTCGCTCCCATTTAATTAAAAAATAAAATAAATTAAAAAGCAACAAACAGCACAAATTTATGAAATCTTCATTAGCGTAATTAACATGAAAAACTAATTTTAAAGTTGTTTTTTATAAATTTTTTTTATGATTTATGCTTATTAAAAAGCTTCATGATACTTCCTTTTTATCTATTTTGTAACTGTGTGTATGTTCCTTCATAAAAAGGGGTTGATTAAAAGACAGGAAAATGAAAAGCAAAAAAATTCAAATGGAAAACTAACAAACTACTAAAAAACTTATGTTCTTTTAAATAAAATTAAATTAAAGCGACAGTATGTGGGTGTCGTGTATACCACCCACACTCTACAAATGGAAATTATTAAGTAGTTCTTGCAAAGCTTAGGTTAGATATTTTATTTAAAAGTCATGAATAATTCCCAAATGCTATATTTTTATGCAATGAACCAAGTTTATAATTGTTTATGAACAAATTTATTTATTTTAAGAAATCAACTTAGCAAAATTACAGATAAGATTTCAAAATTAAAAATATAAAAGCAAAACGTTTAAAAATAAAAGTAAAATAAAAATATAAAATTTTTGTTTTAATTAACAAAAGAACGAGAACACAAAAATGTACATTAAAATTAGTACTTCAATTACTAATTAGAGCAGGCAAAAAAGAAGAATTTTCAGGTTATTTTTGTAGCTGTCCTAATAAAAGTTTGATATTTTCTTGGATAGACACAAATGTTGCTGCCGATATGTATTAGCATTAAAAAATATTGTTTATAAAATACAAGGAAATACAAAATTTTTGTTTTTCTGAAAGTTTTGCGGAAAAATGTTTCCGTCAAAAAATATTTACTGACGTAGAGTTATTGTTAAGAGTTAAATGAAGCAAAAACAAAAATTTTTCAATTTTCTTAAAAAAATTTGCATTCTAACAGTTTTGTTTAAATTTTTAACTAAATAGTCATAATTATACATTATTTAGAAGAGAATCCAGCTTTTTAATAAAAAGAGTACTTGAAAATAAAAATTTCTCAAGATATTGAAATTTTTTAATACAAGGTGCTATGTTTGAAGACTCCTCTTTAAACTTCTAAAACTTCATAGGGGGGTTTAACGTGTGAAGTGATACAAGTAACCTCACATTCGTTTTGATCAAGGAATCCAACGGTACCATTCGTGTTAGCCACTCTCGAGACACCCTGTATAAGTAAACTGATTGAAAAAATCAAGCAAACATATTAGCTATTTCCTCGGCATTATCACTACTAATATTATTATATTCAAATCATATTGGCGGGGTATTTCTCAATTTCACGCTTATAGATCTAAAGTATTGCCAAAATTGTTTTGGGGTGATTTTGATTTTTTCCTGCATACCAGTTAGATATAAGCTGAATTTGGAAGCAAACGTTAAATGCATTACTGCATTGAATAATTATTTGATTATTCGAATTAAATCCACTTTTAATCATTTTAGCATACACCTTAATTTTGTTATTTTTTAATTTATAAGGCGATCGTCAAACCAAGGAGGATGGTTTGTTTTCTGCGTAGTGGGGTATGATTCTCAGACCTACGCAATAATAACCACCGGACAAGTGGTGCAGTGGTTAAAGCTTTGGCACTTGGACCGGTAGATACTGAGTTCGAATCCCAGCAGAGCCCGGATGCAAATCAAATTTTCGTCATCGATTACGATCGGTGATGTTAATAAACACGATTAAGACCCTCTGTTGGAGTGCAGAATTCAGCGCCGACCCTCCGTCCATGTCATGGAGCTTGCAATATGCAGGTGGTATACTGTAATTGTGTGTTGTGCGAATGGGTGGTGTCTGCGTGAATGAAAAGGGGGTATTAATTGACCTTCAAGGGACATTAAATCCACTGGACAATTAATACTTTCTTAAAAAAAAAATCTAGGTTTTGCACTCCAAATTCAACCTTTAACAAATCATGTTCATCAATTTCCAAATAAAATTCACCATTTTCCAAAAGACTTTCATCCTTTTCCAAATCGAATCAAACTTTATCCAAATCAAATTCACCTTTATTCAAAACATATTCATCCTTTTCCAAATTAGATTCACCTTTGTTCAAATCAAATTCAACCGGAGACAAAATAAAACCAATAGAACCTATTTAGTTTAATAAATATATTGTATAGATTCAAATTACTTGTTATTTTTTAAATTCTAAGCACAACTAGCTTTTTAAGTCCAAAGCACCAATTACATTTTAAGTCCAATTTCTCGCGAATCACTTTTCACGTCCTGCCTTACGCAATTGCCAGCAAAAATAACAAGTTAATAAAGTAAATTAACCTTTACAGAGTAACCAAAATGTTCGATGTTTCCTTCAAACTAGCTGCGTCTTGGTAACCTCCTCACGTTAACGAAAAAATCCGAAACGGATAAATTTCATAATAGACCCCCTGGATGTGAATGCTGGTATCCGCCTATCGCATAGAAACCCAAAAATTTCATAGTAATTCTGCTTTTTGAGTGCAATTACTATAGTCTCGAAGTAATGATAATGAACTCAGCGATTTTTGATAACAGTAGGATTTTTCCTGGCCACTGCGTAAGGTAGAACGTGAATAGCGAACCGCGAAAGAGTTGGGAGCGCTTGGGCTCCAGAACAGATTGCATAGATTAAAAAACAAAATACTTGTTATTTTGAGTCTAGAATTTAAATACAATAAATTAAAAAGGTTATGTTGGTTTTATTTCGTTTCTGGTTGAATTTGATTTGGAAAAGGATAAATATGATTTGGATAAAAGTGAATTTGATTTGAATAAAGGTGAATCTAATTTGGAAAAGGATGAATATGTTTTGAATGAAGGTGAATTTGATTTGGATAAAGTTTGATTTGGAAAAGGATGAATGTCTTTCGGAAAATAGTGAATTTTATTTGGAAATTGATGAACATGAATTGTAAAAGGTTGAATTTGGAGTGCATAAAACTGGTGTACATTAACATTTACATCTTTCGAATTCAAAATGTCATCCCATATAATTGTTTCGAAGTACTGTTGCAGGTTGGTCAGCTTTATTGTGTTTCCTGGTGTCAATAAATGTCAAAAAGTTGATGCTTTTGAAGCCATTCTATTTACGTTTTGGTAGCTAATCGAACATTTTTTTAGACGATTTAATGTTTGACTTTCTACAGAATTTGTATCTTATCATTTTAATGAAAGAGTTGCTTGTATACGGTCGGACCTTCATTGTAAGTGAATGCAGTTTATCATTCTCAACTGGTGAACAATATCTAGAACAACGAGTATGCCTTGATATTGCACCGATTGCATGTGGTATGCTTTCAAATTATGCTATGACGATTAGTTCTCACACAAATTACATTAGAAGACATACTTTACTACTTATTGGAATGATGAACTGTGATAATAATAATGGTTTATCGGCCTTTGTGAACGTTAAATTTTATGCGTCATCCAAATCGAAGCAACATAGACAAATCTGGCGATAGAGTAAAAAATTCGACAAATTTATAGAGAAAGCAGTTTCGGCTGGGCATCTATATGTTACGTTCAGATGTTCCGAGGTAGACAGTCTGTCAACGCATTGCGACCATTAATCAGGTAAGAAGCAATCATCTTATAGTTTGTTATGATAGTGTTAAAATCAACTCTCTGTATTACATACAACACATACATTTTTTTAACTTTACAACAACCAGTCCTTCTTTAGTAGCGCAAAGTACTTGGTCACTTCTAATATTGTGTTTATTCATGATCTAAGTAGATATGCCGCATCCAAGAACTCTTTCAATTGCTATGAAATTTGGTGTACTAATTTGTTCTATTTGCTGTTGGTGTCAATGCAGAATTGAATGAAGAAGCCATCTGATGAAAACGCCACTAGTGTTTGCTAGTTGGATATCCCTGTTCCCGCGATCACAATTTTGTTAGTAAAAATCGTGTACGAAAGAGAATCATAAAAAAAAACAAATCGTCATTGCAAACTAAGTTTTATTACATACAGATTTGTGTACGGTGGACTTAAATTGAAGCAAAAAAAATTTTTTTTCTGGCCGAAAAGGAATATTCGAGATACCGCTTGTTAATGTTAACATTGTGAAATACATAAATATTCAAGGACTGCAAAGATGAAGCAGCAAACAGTAACCAATTTATGTTGTTTGTATAAATGTTCCGAAGATCTTTAGTTACATTCAAACCTGTTTTGTGCGGTCTTTTTTGTGCGATTTTTTATGCGTTATGAATTTTTTTTCTCAGTTCTTTCAAAATCTCAATCAAATTAGAACATAATTGAATGTAATTAATCTAATTAGTTAATTGTCGTTGGCCATTTTGTTTTTTCGATTTTCGATATCTCATCTCATTGCGTAAGTATTACGTCAGGTTGCGTAATGTTTTGAGTTATTTTCTACGTGAAACTTTTTTATGCGGTCCCTATTCACCGCATGAAAACTTTTTAAATGTTTAATGTGTTGCAAAAACTAGTTTTTATACCTACTCGTGAAGTTTTGGAAGATTTTTTTATGCGTTTTTTTTGCGGTGCCTATTACCGCGCAAAAACTGGTTTGACTGCGTATTTACATTATTTGAGTGTAAAATATAAAAGATTATCTCGATAATTGTATTTTTATAATAAAAGTCTGAGGCGTCTTCTTTTTAATATTTAGGAGGGATGTCTGATTGTATTTCGGATACAGTGGAATTATATTTTAAATTTCTGGTAATACCTCCATAGTGATCCATCGTGAAGATAGAGTTCTCAAGTTCTGGGATATTCAATAGCTATTTGATATTTTTGAATGAGCCTGAGTTGAGTTTGTAATGAAATATTATATGACAGTTACCGTCCAGAGTAATTGTGAAATATTCCCCTATACGTTGCTGGAAGCTGAGCTAAGATATCAGTTCTAACTCGTAGATTAGATCTTTGCAGTTTGTCTTTGCTTGATCACTAATTATAAATTTGTTCTCGATACTGAAGCTTTCGTCACTGCATTTATGGATTTAAGATAGACCTCTTTTAACTTACATAAGTCCCTTTTTGAGAAGGAATTCTTTTAATTGACATTTATCAAGTTTATGATAAATCGGAATTTTTAAAGTCGGGATTTTGAAAACCGGGTTTTAAAAATTCAGGATTTTGAAAGTATGGATTTTTTTTGTCAGGATTTTGATAATTCGGAATTATAAAAGTTGGGATTTTGAAAGTCGAGATTTTGAAAGTCGGGTTTTAAAAATTCGGGATTTTGAAAGTCGGGATTTTTTTGTCGGGATTTTGATAATTCGGGATTTTGTGATTCGGGATTTTGAGCTGATCCTAAAATACTACTAAAATAGTTAAGCTTGTTAATCCAGCAAAGAGACGAAAAGTTTATCCAGTAAAGACAAAGTAGGTGGACACCGGCCTTTTACCCATGTTGGTAACTGTGGTTCCGCATATTTCAAACTTTTAGATGGTATTAGTTTTAAGAAATTGTAACCGTCGGCGAAATTTTCTTATATGAATAGTTTTGAGTCGATTAATATAGAATCAGTTTTTAGTGATTGATTATTTGATTGATTGGACTGTAGAATCAAGTACTTGACAAGTGTCTCGGATAACGCCGGGCCTATTCCTACAGCCTGCTTACACATAACAACAGGAAGGGTAGGAAAGGTATTTTTTTGGGACGGAACGGCCCGGTTTCAGACACTAGCGATCGTACGGCACAACACAATTCTAATCTACTTCTAATCTACTAGAGGTAGGATAAATGATTAATAGGTTTAATAGATAACGATGGTATTGGTCTTCAACAATTGCTTCTCTAAATCAGCAACCTGAGAAAAAAATATTATTATTTCACGTGCATCTCGAAATTTCCTGAAATATAATTCTACATTAATACTTTTCGGCTTCCCAAACCAACGCGGGAAAGTTGGCGTCGCTTAGAGTATACAGGAAAAACGAGCCAACGGATTAGCAACATCGTGTCCAATTATACCAATATTAGTTTTGCTTTTTATAATAATAACACAATAAAGAAAATGATTTTTAACAATAAACCTAGAGTTGATCGCCTTTCCAAATCTGGCGTTTATAGGATTAATTGCAATGATTGTAGTTTCTCCTACATTGGCCAGAATGGGCGCAATTTTGGAGTTAGATCTAAAGAACATTTATCTGGTTGCAATCAATCAACTTTCCATAACCATTTAACTTTAGAAAATCATACATCTAGCTTGAACAATTTAGACATATTACATATACAACCCAAAGGCAGACGTTTAGATACCTTAGAATCTTACGAAATTCGAACATCAATATTTCTTAACCAACATATCCTATTCGTTTCTCACCAATTACAGACCCCTCCCTTTTCTATTCCCACGTTCGAAATTATTTGACTAATACGTCGGGTAATTAAATGTACTTCATTATAGCTTGAATTTTGTTACTCAGCCGATGACTAATCGCCTACCTGCTATCCTTCTGACCCCCCTTTTTTTTGTTAATATTTCCGTATGACTAACAGTTAGTACATAGATTAATTTTTTTATTGCATATTTTTTGTCCCTTCTTCTTTTATTTATTTTTTGGCTTTTTTCTGCTATACATATATAAAAATAGTTTCTTTTACAAATCAGTAGATACTCCTGATGATGACCTAACAAGTCGAAATCGATCGAGTGATTTTTTAAACTTTTAGAATCAATTTTTTAATTAAAATATTCAAAAATCTAATTTTTGCGAAATAAAAAACAAGTGTTTATTAAAATGTGTTTTTTTAAGTTTGGGAATGAAGTTGCGAAGAATCCTCACAAATAGAAAAATTGTGAATAATTAATAATCTAATTTTATTCTTATTACATTAAATTAACTAATTTTTGCTATTTATTGTTTTTTTCAGAGCTAATCATCCAAACTTCTTGTTATTGAGAGAGTAAGTACTCGTAACACATTCGAATTTTAATTAAATATCTCCCGCAGTATTGATTGAAATTTATAACGAAATATAATTTTTTATTTTACCCATAATATGCAACTAACGACAAAACAGATTAGCTTGTATCTCTCTTTATGCTTTAGTTTGTACGTTGCCTTTCTCTTATTCTGCCAGTTGTTTCTTTCACATCGAGGCGACGTCACCAAGAGATTTGGAAGTTTGTTTTTGAACTAATGAAACTAAATTCTTTATATAAAAATTTTGCTCGTCGCATGCGAATTTTATTATACGAGTATTTGATGCCTACATGAGATTTTTGTATGATATATTGGATTATTATAGATAACTTGAAAATGAATAACCTGAAAATATAATATTATCTACATAATTTTTCTATATAAAATATTCAGTTTCATTATTTTGAATTCAATCTTCTAAACCTCTTGGTAACCTGACCTCAATGACAGAAATGCAATTTTTACCGATACAAAGATATGATATAATAGGTCGCAGCCGCAAAGAATTTTTGAACTGTAAAATTTGTTTTAGGTGAAGTTGTGTAAAATTGCTAAAACTGAGACGAAACTATGTAATGAAATTTCCAGTCGTTTAGTTTCTTTAATAAATCTGTCAAAAATTGGATTCCAAATTAATTACTCGCCTAAAGTTCTTGAAAATAAACAAACTGTAGGAAGCAACTTGAATATTTTTAAACCACTTATGCTTTCATGCTATTTTGCATGGAAATTTAATTTCAAAAATTTTTTTCGACATTACAACGGAGAAGTAAGTAGTAGTCTGGATTGTAGTTCTTAGCTGAGCATAATGATTCATAAAACCGAAAAGTTTGTGAGAAATAAAGGGGATTTTCACTGGTGTATAAACATTCCTTGGATAGATTAAGCCGATTGAGGTTGCAGAAATTACCTAACCTAAGCAATAGTTTCTTAACGTTGGTGCCTTGGTGGTGATGATGTTGCATTATTTCTTTATAAACTAAATGATTGTAAACCTACAAAATGTTGAAATTTATAATGACAGGCACAGAATGGCGGATGCAAGTGCCAAATACATAAAATATGTACATATATCGTGACATCTCGACTTGTGGATCGTGAAAATGTTTGTGTTGTAGCAATCATCCCACGTTCTTTTATAATGAATACTGAAAAAATAAACACGAGCTTGAATGATGTTAGGCTTAGTAATTTTTCAAGAAACCATGTTGTTATATTGATTAGTCCATGTTGTTAGAGTAATGGAAGGAGGTATGATATGATATGATATGATAGAGACTTACAGGCCAACCATAATGGTGATCCTAGGTATGTATAGCACATTCCTGGAATATACGCGATACAGTATTAAAATTCTGCACCTTATACTATATTCCAAAATTATGCGGGCCCAGGCCCTGCCTGCATCCTCGACATAAATGGATTAGGATATGATGAGATAGGATAAAATAGGATAGGATAGGATAGGATGTTAGTCACAGAAATAACCAGGGCGATAACCGCAGCAAAGTTATTGTCTAACTACATTGATAGGTTAGTTAATTTTATGTTAGTTATTCTAAAAATACCACACCTTGGAGGAGAATTTGTTAGTTTGTGTTAATTAGGATAAGGTATAGGATATTCTAAATTTCATCATATGTATCTATATATTGTCATCAGGCATATTACGACTGGAATAATTATTACAATGGCATCTTGCGGTCAACTCATCTCATGCTGTTTATTATAATCGTTTTAAAATCTAACCGACACCCTTTAATGCGACGGATGTTTGTTGATAAGGACTAAGGAGCCGACATCATATATTTCCACATATGATGAACTAAAAATTCTACAGCCCATACTGACTTATGGACTGTAGAATCTTTATAAAATTATATTTTAGTACAATATCATAAACTTTAATTAACTAGCTACTTTAAAAATTCATTCACTCTTTCAATTTAAAACGAAACTATCTCGAATTAAGTAATAAACATTTACTCATTCTTAATCAAAGAAAATAATATTAATATAATTACTATTAGTATTATACATAAATCCAATTGAAAATGGTGTCGCTAACAACATTCGGTTACAAGAAGTATTTTGATGGTTCGTTAAATTGAGTTGAAGATTTGAAAACAGAAAAAAAAGAAATCATAAGGATATGAATAAACTGATGAATGATCCTAATACAAAATACCTCATGGGTCCGAACGTTGAAAACATATATTTTATGAATATACATTTCTGTATCTATTTATTACCCACACACAAAACACTAAATTCAAATTAATGTATACACACCTGCGGAAACCATCGCGGCACAAATACATCGCACTCGCTCCCGCAGGTATAAATTCATACGTGCGGTGCGAGCGCGACATACCCGCGCCGCAACAAACGCCACAAGTATGTATACAGTATAAAGAGCAACACAAAATATTTCCACTCCTTATGAAATTAATGTGGAATTCTATTTACTTTTCCAAATCAATGTGAAATCTGTGGTTCAAATAGAACAAACAATCAAAATTGATGTGGCTTTATGTATGTATTGGAAATACTAAATAGGGTTCCGAAGTTTAGAAATGTCACACCAAAACGACATAAATTGTGCACTCCACCATACGAAACCCCATGTATATATTTCCGAACGAACAATCGTCACACCCTTACCAATGAACGACCAAAATATATTTCAATTAAATTTAAAGCACATGCTTTAATTTATTAATAATTTAACACACCAATTGACGTTTCTACAAAATCCGACGTTTCATCTTGTATTGGTATTTCTCCATCAAAAAAAAATTTACGAAAAAATTTACATTTTTTAAAATTGATGTACATCAAAAAAATTGACCTTTTCTGGCAAATAGAACAAAATCCCTGATATACATCAATCCCTTTTGCCGGGTTTTGGTAAATAGAATTTCACATAACTCTCGTTCAACACAGTATGTCATTCGCTAACAACGAAAAACAAAAACAACTAAAGAAAAATTTCAAACAAAACACCACAACACAATGGAAAAAAAGGGCTCCACCACCACACAGGCCAACGGTCACACACAAATAACAATAAAATTATATAAGATAAAATTATATATCTTAGAACACTTAGCTGTATCTCCCCAGGTTGATTCGATAGGTGCAGTCCATCCCCCACACGTGTTGATCGGCCCTCGTGGTAACACCGGTTTTCTATATATCGCCTTGTCATTGATGTGGTAGTGGTAAATGAAAAACCCGTTTCTTTTATTGACTCATATTTATCTCCAGAATCGGTTTTATCCTAACTTTATCCTCCAGCAACTGTACCCGTTGTAGTCGTATCCGTTTTATCAGGTGCTTTAGGTTGACCGAATTCTGGAGACGGAGCCTTTTTGAAATTACACGGATTTCTTGGTACACGATTTTTTTATATATATATATATATATATATATATATTAATCACGACACACATGACACATTCGTATGCGACAGCACACAATATATTCACTTTTGCATTCAGGTAAAAATATGCATTATTATTATAAAATTGACAATTACAATTTCAATTTATGATTTATAAAAATTTAAAAATTTAAATTTAAAAACGGCAAAAAAAAAAAAAAAATCGAAAAAATATCAACCGTTTGACTCGAAAGTCAAAGGCTACTCTGTTAGAGTAATGGAAGGAGGTACAGAAAAATTTAATTGTTTTTTTTGTAGATATCTCCCTCAGAATAACAAATTTTCCAAGTCTAACAGATACGAAAATAAATTCTACGTAAAAATTATTTAACAATATTTTTCCTACAATTAACGGGTTTCGAGTAAAACATAGTTTTAACTGAGTGGTTTCTTTTCAAACAAATTGAAATGTACTATGACAACAAATACATGAACTAAGATTGTGTATTTTCGCCATTACTGTTCTAAGTAGCATTATACAACGTCACGAGAAAACTAGATGGTCATGAGACTAAACACGCGACCATTAAAATTAATATTCGTCACTCAGGAAAAAATAGAAGATACCAAGGAATTAATTTACCTTGAGTATCCAGTACAGTATAAGAACGACATCACTAACGAATTTACAAAACCGACATTTAACATGATACCTTAAATTGAAAAATTAAAATTTTAACTTTTTCTTTACATTCGCCAACGGCTTTGAAGTGCTTTCCCAAAATTATAAAATTTTAAATAAACCATTGACCTTTCTAAATTGATCACTGGGATGATTCAATCTAAAGCAAACCTTCCAGTGATGGGGCTATATTTCTGGTTTCACGTGTGGTTAGCATTGGTTTCTTATTATGTATACGTTTGTTTTTATTTTAGATTAAATATTTCACTGAATGTATTTATATAAATTAATCAGCTCCAAATTTTAGAAATTCAATTAATCCTTGGGGACCTAATGCCTCTAGGTGAGAGAAAATCGATCTCTAAAATTGATCAAAAAACACTAAATATCATATCAAATAAATACTTGTAATATTGTGGTATGCTTTTCATTGCTTTTTGACATAAGCTTTCCGGCGAAGGTTAGAGTCTAACGGTAAGCCAATATACTTGGTAGTATTTGCATGTGGTATACCTTGAGTTTTATTAAACTCTGATCTATGGTTTAGTCATTATAGTTTGTAAAATCAATGTGTACTAATTTAGTTTCATTCAAGATTTTCGCGCCATAATCTGGGCCAGTTCTGTATTTGCTGGATTGTCGTTTATATCTTTTGGATTTATTACTTCACCGTTTACTATTTTCATTGGAGCTTTAGTTGTAATATCTTAAAGTTCCTTATTACCTTTTCATCAAACAATTCTTCAGTTGTTTCAAATATATTTTCAAGTTGCTCGGCAAACCTTCCGGCATTTTTTTTTGTTATTCCTTGCCCATGTGTTATCCACTCTCTCTCTCTCTCTAGCTTCACATCCCATGAAGGGATTTTGCCGCCCGCACTATGGTCCTCCAGCCGTCTCGGTCCATCGCTCTCGACCTCCAGTTTCGACATCCTAGTGCCTGTAGATCTTGTTCGACGTCGTCACGCCAGCGCAGTCGGGGTCTTCCTCTACGACGCACACCGGCTGGTTGTTGATGGAACACTTTATTGGTCATCCGTTGTTGTGGGGACCTTGCAACGTGGCCAAGCCATCTCACTCGATTGGATTTGATGAATCCGATAATATCGCAATCTCCAAGTATTTGCTTTATCTCGTGGTTCATGCGAATCCGATATTCATTGTTCGCGACTTTAATTGGACCAAAGATGGAGCAAATGACCTTCCTTTCGAAAGTTGATAACAATCTACAATCATTAGTAGTCATGGTCCAGCTCTCGCTTCCGAAAGCCAGCACAGGTCTTATTAGTGCTTTATAAAGTGCGAGCTTGCACGACTGCGATAGATGTCTAGATCGCAATAATTGTGTCATCCACTCTCCTGTCAGAATGAACCAGTCAAGTTGGATGGTATTGTTACCTTTTAGTGACTCGGACCATTCTTCGATGCACTTCGTAGAGATTCTTCCGATGGAGGTTACAAGTTCTTCTCGCTGGAAAAGTAAAAAGAACAAAAGTGTAATAAGAACCGTTTTTAATCCTATTTCAACTCATTTTACATATTTTACATTTTTCAAGAGCATTTGGATGCTCCTCCAAAACAAAATTTGGTTGCCGAATTTCAATTGTTATTTTGATTATTTATGTAAATTATTTACCATAGATTTACGATACCAATATTAGCTGTGTTTCTTGTGATTCTATGAAATTTTTCTGCGAAATGTCTTGGAGTTATAATTTAATTATTTCAAATAGTAATTCCAATTCTGATTGTTTATTCTGATTTATCGAAGTTAATGGACACTTCAAAACAGGTTGAAATAATTAATACCATGTGCCAGATTTAAAAAACACGGCTAATCCGAATTTTTATTACATATTAACTGAAAAGTGCTAAATGTAAAAATAATTTGTAATTCCTAACCTAAATCGTATTTTCTTGATAGATGATTTATAAAAAATTCCTACACAAACTGTAATATAACATTGTATAAATTATCATTTCAACTATCATTAAAAACACTCGTCACCTACTAATATTCATAACTGTACGTGGCGCATAGTACACGATTAAAAAATTAAGCTAGACATTATGCAAATGCATCGTTCATGCATTTTTTATCACAAATAATTATTTTAAATTTTTATCTTTCTTAACTACAATAAATAAATAAAAATTCTCGAATGTCACGTTTACGTCTTTTATATCAAGAGGTAAAGTTCTGTTTTAATTAAATTCTACAACATAAAAACTAGAGAGAATCTTGACATTTTTCCGTATATACTTTGTTGTTACTAAAATCACGTTGATCCATTAAATAATTGAATTAAGGAAAATGTTATGTCGAAATGTACTGCAACACAAGACATTGCATACATTTCATTCGATCAAATTAATTTTATCATTGCACTGTAGGGTTAAAAACAAATATGAAGCACAAAATAAATACTATTTTACCGTTTTTATTTAATTAAGAAAATTCAAATTTTTTCTTTTTAGAAAAATTAGAAAATTTCTTTTTGTTTCATATAATATAATATGCATATGATAAGAGAAAGATGTTCCAACCACGAGGAGAGTAGAAAGGTGGTATAAATGTTTTGACACAACTAAGAAAATTTTATTTGTCTTGATATGTTTCAAGAAGAAAATTATTAAAATTTTTTTCACTCTAAGATCGAAGAATTTTAAGATAGTAAAATGTAGTTTTTCACTTCGCTTCACAAAATGATGTGCTTTTTGATGCAATTTTACTTAGATGTATAACAATATAATGAAAAAACAATAACAACTGAAAATATGTAGAGATGTATAGACAAAAGGAATTTTTCTTGTGAAATTTTCTACATTTTCTGTTTGTGGATGATGAAACTAAGAAGGAAAAATAATTTATGGTAATTAAATTTTTAATTGAATGGTAATTTTATATAAAGAAAATTGTAAGTATTTTATAATAATATGTATTTAGAAGTTTATTACCGCCCATTTCGAATAATACGTGTTTATTAGGGGTGTGAAGTAATTTTCGCATTTAATTAGATTTTAAGGAACATTGAAAGGTTTTTGTTAAGCAATAAAATGTGTTCGCAGAGTTTTGTATGATTTTTGAATGAATAACGAGGAGACAGTGAGTTTCGGAGAGATTTAAGCTCGTAAAGATTAACATCGCCGATCACACTCGTGTTTGAAAATTTCACAGCTTCTATTCACTTGGTAGTAAATCTAGGATGAAAAATCAAAATAAAGTTAGGGTCCCCATATTATTGAATGTCGATTGCTTATAGCTAGGGTATTTTTCGGGATTAACCCGAAAATAAAGACGAGAATAAAGAGGGGCCATTTTTGATTTTGTTCGTGCAGTTTTTCATTCTGGATTAAGTCTTAAGGCATGTAATGGGTTTAGGCGATTTTGTCCAACGATATTTCCGTCAACGAAAACTATGTCACACTACTAAACCCCACTTAAAAATTATTTACCTAAAGTAAATGTGAAGTAGTGATGTTAAAAAAGTCCTTATTTTTGGAAGACATTACTTTTGTTAGTAAGACAAATAGTGTAACTATTGCAGGAGTCTTAGGAAAGGTTTTATCAAGAATTGATAAAAAATTGATCGATGTACTTTCCATATCAACGGGCAGCGTTAAATACATGAAATCCAATGGCTCGCCAAATATACGTACTGGTGAAAATCCAATCTATTACACATCACAGATGTTACTCATCTAATTCATGTTGCGATTGACATAGCTTTAAATGTGATAGAATTTACTTCAGGAAGAAAGTTTGTGATAAAATTAGGAGCTTTTTTCCATCATTCACCTAAAATATTTGGGATATATTTAGAACATTGCACTCGTTGTGAAATATCTGGGGGTTGATTTTGTTCAAAAATCGACAGAAAAAACATGACATTTTCGTATTTATACGTATAAGGAGTATAGAATACAATTTTATATTAGTGTGTGTAATTTTTCTGTGGTTGTGTTTGCTTGTTTTCTGCGAATGTAAGCATCAAGAATTTTGAATCGGTACAAATCGGTACAGTATTTTGGTGCTTGAGTATTTCAGTGGCGAGTTAATATGTTCGCGCAAATGACTGCTATCGTTCAACAAGCACGGGCAAGCATCTATCATTTTTTAAGGAATAACTAGACATATTTTTCAATTCTCATAATACATTCCTTTCCGCGACGAAATATCATTGCAATTATAAAAGTTATCAAATGTGTTCCTGAAAAGCACACACAAAAAATAAATTTAACTACACATATTTTTTGTTTTCAATACGATGTCGAATGAAGGTTTTGTTTTCACAGAAACACAGAATTAGAAATTATTTTAAAACTAAAATTAAATAATTAAATAAATCTAATTTTATTTAAAGCATATTTGTATTGCATTTACAAATTGTAGATTATAAATGGAAATGATTCTAGAAATGTCATATCCAAAAAAATTAAATGGCGCACATTCGCACTAACACAAACATACATACCACTAGTATATATACTTGCGGTTATTTTGTCAACTTGTCGAATTTTGAACAAAATTGACCCCCTGGTATTAAATCACTAGCCGTGGTCCCTCTTTGTTGGTGTAATTTCTTTAAGAGCTTAGCAGTGACTATTAAAATGTGGCGCAGGATAAATAGTTTTTTGGAAGATCCTGCGATTGTTCGAAATAAAAAAGAAGCTGACCTTGGACACATAATAAACAATTTGTGAAAAACTGAACTTTATATTGTTCTATCATATTTGGAAGACCGATTAAAACCAATTATTCAACTCCAACAGGGACCGAATATTGTATAAAATTGTATATATTGTATAAACGTTTCCTTAAGACTGCATAACGTACGAACGTAATTCGCAACCGACAAATATCGAAAAATGCATCACCATAATGGAAACATTATCAGATACTTCTCGTGCATTGGCTCAAAGCTGCAAGGAAAAATTTTCTCAAGTGCTAAGTGAAAAATGGGTTGCTATCGTATCGCGAAATATTGATACTGCTACTAAGGAATTTTGGAGGTCGATTATGATCCTTTTAAAAAGTCGCTAATTAA
This sequence comes from Nephrotoma flavescens, assembly GCA_932526605.1. NCBI lineage: Eukaryota > Metazoa > Arthropoda > Insecta > Diptera > Tipulidae > Nephrotoma > Nephrotoma flavescens. The sequence continues at coordinate 161,620,651 of OW052222.1, read as the reverse complement.
GGAAAATATTAATTTTTTTTTAAATATTCATGAATCATTATATCAGTAAAATAAAAACAGAATTATCAGAATATTTTATCGAGTTATCTCCGCAAAATGTAAATTTAGATGTGTTCCAATTTTGGATTGAAGCGCAAGGCAAACATCAAGAATTTGTTAAAATATGTGATTTATTGTATGCCAACAGGTAGCTGTGATGTTGAGAAAAATTTTAGTCATTTGCGACATTTTCAATTACCTGAAAAGCTAGAGCGTCTGATGAAACATTGACAATGCAAATGATGTTATATTTCATTTGAGTTTGTATTTTAATTAATTTTTGTTGATAATTCGTTAATGTTTTTAATTTTCTATATAAATATTTTATATTTTTAGCTCGATTTCATCCCGAATTGGACTAAAATATACATAACCCGATAATTACTCTCGGAATACCATTTTTTATTTACCGATAAAATTTTACCCTACTTATAGCATATACCATATAGTAAAATAAAAATTAATATTTTAATTTACATACCTATAAAGTAAAACTCATTAAATGCAGGTCTGTTGAAATAAAATAAACTGTTTTTCATTTTTTTCTTGTCTAGATTATAGTCTACTTTGTGAAACATAATAATAGTCCATTTTGCAATTTTGAATAAAATTGATAAAATTAAAAAAAAAAATGCGACTAAATTCGGAGCAAATGGTGAACAGGAACACAAAGCGAAAGAAAGGCTAAGCAGATGTAATATTATCGTAATTGTAATGAAAACGACATTATTTTGCAAATTGATTTCGCAGAAAATGTTGCTATATTCAACCACAGACAACACTCAGATATGAACACAAGAACAAAAATCATTGTTCATCCATATTTCGTAAACATCTATTTTAGACATTCAGCTCCATCTATCTTTGTGCTTTTTTAGTTACGAGTACATATATTATTTTGATTTATCACGTTCTCTGCAATGGTAAAGAAATAATTATTTTTGTATGTAATAACCGATAGCACATTGGAATACTGGCTGTCATTTGTTAATTTTTTATTATATAAAAAAATCAACAAATGACAAAAAATACATATTAGCTATGTATTATTTCGTTTAGTGCAGGAAATATGCTTGAACAAAATTTTCATCCAACACTGAGTTGCTCTCGAGTAATGAAAAACCATTAACACGACAGGGCATTTCACAATAAAAAAAATTTGTACCAATAACAAAATATATCAACAACTATTTTATTTTGTTATGGGTATTTTCTAAACTAAATATACTACACGTATGTATTTGTGTACTTCTAAATCAGACATGAAAAATGAAAATAATTTGTTCTTGATTTTGTATCTGATTATTATTTTATCTGTGATTCAGCCAAGATGAAATTCAGGCTGCACATTTTTTCAGGCGTGCGATCAAACGACTATTGTCTCAGCGTGTGAGACTTTAATCGAATATGTACTTAATTTGTCAATTTTTCGACCTCAAAGGGCTCAAAATATTTACTGATATGCACGAGTCTATTGAAAAATAGATTTATATACGGATGTGAAGTTTCCAACAAAAACAAACACATACACAAATTTGATAAAACAAAATAGTACACTGGATAAAAAATTGTCACAAACAACAAATTATCAAAACATCACAAATGTTTTAGATACTGAAATATACAAATATAAACAACATTTATTTAAAATAAAATATTTCATTCCTTAATAGGTAAAAAATACTAGATATCAAATAACAAAAACTATAAACACAATTGTTTTTCAGCTAATAACTAACTATTGTTGATGTGTGTGAATGAACGAAAATTTCGAAAAATTAAGTAATCAACTGAAAAAAAAATATTGGCCAGCTCACAGAGTTATTCCGCGGATGTGATTTATAAGGCCAGTTAGCATAGGAATTGCTCCATCGAAGGACACTACTAATATATGGATGCGACGATTAGAAAGATTTCATCAGAAACCCGAGGGAAATCCGGGGTAAACCGGAGGAAATTCGGTTGGAATGCAGAGGAAATCCGGGGAAACCCCGGGGGAAATCGAAACGGGAGAAACCCGATAAGGAAAAGTGTGATTGCATAAAAAATAAAACTTCAAATAGTAATGAATATCACATAGCACTTAAGGCGAATAATCGAGGAAAGCACACTAACATACGAAGAACTTTCAATATTAATTTGCCATAACGATGCCTCAATTCTCGCCCATTGATAACTATATCGGATCCGTCTGAAGTAGTCCGAACAGTAAGTCACTTCTTAATAGGCAATTCACTACTCGCCATTCCAGAACCAGATTTGCTGCATGAAAATGTAACTTTAGGACAACGTTGGAAATTCTTGCCAAGGATGCTTCAACAATTTTGGAAACAATAGGTTAGGTTTCAGTGGTTGACACTTAGGCCATTTTTGGCCCATTGTGATACCACGCATTCACACCACATCATTAACCCATTCACCTATTCACCTACTCACACAATTACAGTATACCACCTGCACATTGCAAGCTCCATGTCAACCTGTACATTGACATGGAAGGTGGGTCGGCGTTGAATTCTGCACTCCATCAGAGGGTCTTAGTTGTGTTTATTAACATCACCGATTGTAATCGATGATGAAAATTCGTTTTGCATCTAGCCTCTGATGGGATTCGAACCCAGTACCTCCCGGTCCAAGTGCCGAAGCTTTAACCAGTGCACCACTTGTCCGGTTTTGGAAACAATGGTCGACCGACTATCTTTCTAGCCGGATTTCCCTCAAAATTTCTCGAATTTTCCGTATTTCCACCGGATTCGCCTCGGGTTCTCCCCGTATTTCCCGCGAGTTTCTGATGAAACCTTTCTGATCATCGCATCCATAAGTTAGTAGTGTCAATGGGACAATTCCTAAGCTAACTGGCCATATAGGTCACATCCACGGAATAGCTCCGTGGAGCTGAGGCCCTATACTTGAAATCGGTGGAAATTTTCGTAATCAGAATAAAATTTGCTATGAAATTCTTTACATTACCAAAATTTTTCGCCGGCTACTTTAATCATTTTTCAAATTTCTTATCTTTTTTTAAATTAAAGAAACATACTTTTTACCTTCTACCCCTTACTATGGGAAAAATTCCGACTGGGTAAATCGAAACGGAATTATTCGCTTAAGCTAGGTATCCAGCTCGCGCTAAGATAAATTTTAACGCGGTCTTCACAAGTCTCCACTAAATTGCAGATAAATTGTAAGCTATAAAGTTTGTGTAGAGATAAATTTTGACGTTTGTTTTATTTCTCCTACAACAAATAAAAATATAGTTCAATCGACTACTTAATAAGTAATTTTATAAACATTTAAAATTAAAAGTTAAAATTCCCGTTTTGACTTCCTTTTTCCACTTTCTAAATTTTCTGTATCCATTTCTTTGTAGTCAATGAAGTATTCTTCTTGATATTCAAAACTTTCATAATCTATAGAATTATTTAGTTCATCCATTTAAAAAAAAAATAGTTTTCACGTTGTGCTGTCAAAATTTATCTCAATTGTATCGTTCTAGGCAGATAAATTGCTGCAAAAACGTTTGTAGAGTTTTCACTAGCGCACTCTATATGTGAATGAGATAACTACAAACTTTTCGCTTCAGTTGCGTACCGCATCTGCGAAATCGTGAGCTAAATATTTTTTTGTTTTTTTAAAACTTATCTTAGCGCGAGCTGGATACCAACCTTTAGCAGGTAAATCAATAATAGAAAACTTGCATACATATTTGAAAAAATTATTAAAATGAGTAAAAATTTTAGTGATATAAAGAATTTCATAGCAAACTTGCTTCCGATTACGAAAATTTCCACCGATTTCAAGAAAAGGGTCCCTGGTCAATATTTTTTCAGTGGATCGCCTAATTTTTCGAATTTTTTGTTTATTCAGACACATAAAAAATAGTTAAAAAACAATTGTGTATATACTTTTTGTTATTTGACATCTAGTATTTCTTACTTGGGAAGGAAATGAAAGGGAATGAAATTTTTTATTTTAAATAAATGTTGTTTATATTTGTATATTTCAGTATCTAAACCATCTATAGTGTTTTGATATTTTATTGTTTGTTACAATTTTTTACCCATTGTACTATTTTGTTAATTTAATAAATTTTTGTATGTGTGTGTTTTTGTTGATTTTGATTTTTGTTGGAAACTTCACATTCGTATTTATATTGACAACCATTCCTCCCATTCCTTCACAATACAAAATTCAAATTTGTTGGTTTTTTTGCCACAGCACACGAAAAGGCTACATTTGGTGATTTAGGAAGAACTGTAAAACGCAGTGTGTGGAGTAGAATCCCGATAAGCAACAATTACTCGGAAGCTTCAATAGGCGTAAGGTATTTTATATTGCCACAGAATATGTTGGCAAAACTCGTCATTTTTTGAATCACAATAGAATAGTGTTTTGAGCATTTCATATTTACAAACCCGGCAATTTGTTCAGAGATCAATTAGTAAATAATCAATTAGTAAATAATCGATAACTCGGTGCCTGCCTTTGGAGTCTCCTCACTCCATTGGTGTGGTTAAAAGGTTTGGTTAATAAGGACAACACATAGAATAATTGAGATATTAGGCTGAAATTTATTTCAGGTGCAGTACACATGTTACATGTAATTATGGAATTCGATCTCGTTCATATGATCACCACGCTTTATGATCACTCTCGTTCATATGGAGGCTTTGCGTTGTCTCACTGGCACAAGAATACCCAATAGTAAATATTTTGACTTGAATTTATTCACTATAGCACGCACACCCAGGCTGGTGAGGCGATTATTACGACCGAAAATTGGAGTAAGCGCTCTTAAAATTAGGACCACCGACTCAGAAATGCGGTAGAAATTTTTAATAATATCCAAACGTTGCTCGTTCGTGAACTTCACCATGATAAAAATGTTACCCTTGACTGACGTTTTGAAGTTGACAAATCAGGAAGAACGTTCAAGTTAAAACGTTCGTATTAAAATACAAAATTGTTATATCCCTATTGAAAAACCCGTTATTTGTAAATTGGCAATAATTGTTTTACAGCAAAATTGGCAAGGGAAAATTATTCCTCCACCAATTTTTTTACCTAAGTATGCCAGAAAAAAATAACTAAAATAGAAATTATTGTGGTCTTACAGCGCATCCCCAATAGAATTCCTTATGACTTTTTCCTTACAGAAAAGTATGAAAAAAAAAACTTTTTAGAAAATTTTTTTTTTCTCAAATTTTTTTTTCATACTTTTCTGTAAGGAAAAAGTCATAAGGAATTCTATTGGGGGTGCGCTGTTACTTTGGGAAATATTATTCCTATTCGAATATAAATGAAATTTGTGCCTAAAGTAACAGCCAAGCGATTTTTTTTTACTTTTATCAGTGGGTCCAAAATTTTAATAAAATCAAACGAAGCATGCGGCGATTTACTTTTATGTCATAACAAATATTTATGAAAATATAAAATGCGTTTTCGATGTGAATATTGCTTATTTTTCAGATAAATTTAGCATCGGAGTTCGTTTTTTGTATCGTTGATTTATGTCATTTGGTTCTTTATGTGATAAAAATAAAAAATCTAATTTATTTTTATGTTGACTAATTTAAAATAGACTTTTCTTATTAAGACGAATTATAATTTTCGAAAAAGTTGCATAGTGGTCAAATAGGATAACTTTGCGTAGAATAATTTTATTCCTATTCTAACAAAAACTCGGAATATAACTATTCTGGGTGGTCATTTTATGTTGGTTATATCACATTTCGTGAAATAAAGTGTGATATACAGAAAATGTAGGATACTTCGGTTCAATTTTGGATGAATTTGGTTGAATTATGTCACGTCGTATTCGCCTTTTAACGCAAAGTGGTTGACATCTGACGGAATATTTTGGAACTAAAGCGAAAGGTGATTAACTTCTCAAAAAATTAGTTTTAATGTAACATAAACTTCATAGATGACTATTATTCGACTGGATATTATGTAAAATATTCAATTAGTTTACAATTAATGTAACAATTTTTTTTTTTTTTAAGAAATCTTTATTTCTGTATAATATTACAACTATTCATATAGATTATCTAGTAACTGTTTTATTATTTTAGTAGTCTATTCTTATGGAATGAGACTTATTGCTTCATTCCAGCTCTGCTAGTCCTATGATTTAAGCGGCTCAAGGAACCACTAATTCTAAAGGCTTTGTTCGTTTTAGGCGCTTTGGTCCATTGGCGCGATCCAGTAGGTTCCGCAGCTCCTCGTTGTCATGCTGCTGCAGTCGCAGTACATGACTCCTTGCAAATTTTTTTATTTCATCGCTGACGTATTCCATGTTTAGGTCTCGATGGAGATTGTCATTTCTAATGTACCAACGAGCATTCACAATGCTACGTAGTACTTTGTTTTGAAATGTTTGAATGATCTTCACTGTAGTTTTTCTTGCGCAGCCCCAAAGCTGAATACCATACGTCCAGATAGGTTTTAAGATTTGTTTATATAACAGCAATTTGTTGTGCGTTGTCAGTTCGGAGTTTCTTCCAATAAGCCAGTGCAGTTTTCTGAATTTTAAATTCAGTTCTTGCCTTTTCTTTTTGACATGCGCTTTCCACCTGAGTTTAGAGTCTAGCGTCATGCCGAAATACTTAGCATTATCTGAATATCGAACTGGTTGTGGATTCAGACTAATCGGAATATATTCTAATTTCGTATTTGTAAAGTTGATATGCGTTGATTTCGATTCGTTAAGTGTTATCCTCCATCGTTTTCTCCAGCTATCCACTATATTAATAGCATTTTGTAGTTTCCTGGTGGACTCAACGATACTAGCATCGGTGGTCATAACAGCTGTGTCATCAGCAAACGTTCGTATTCTAGCTTCTTCTATGTCTGGTAGATCATTCGTATACAGGAGGTATAATATGGGGCCTAGAACACTGCCTTGTGGAACCCCTGCCAATATTTTCTTCAGTTGAGAGTATTCTCCGTCCTGTCTCACCCGGAAGTAACGGTCGTTGATGTAAGACTTTAGCAATTGAAAATGTTGTTTTGGCAAATCTTGTTGGAGCTTAAATTCTAGACCGCGGTGCCAAACCTTATCAAATGCTTGGGCTACGTCTAAGAATATTGCTGAACATACTTCCTCTTTTTCCAGCGCCTCCTCAATTGTATCAGTAAACCTATGTACCTGTTCTATCGTTGAGTACCTTTCTCGAAACCCAAATTGATGTTCTGGTATAAGATTTCTGCTCTCTATAATTGGTTTTAATCTCTTGAGAAACAGTCTCTTGAAAATTTTTGATGTTGTTAACAAAGAAATAGGCCTATACGACGTTTTTTCGTTTAATGATTTATTGGGCTTTGGAATCATTATGATTTCCGCTACTTTCCACTGCCTTGGAACATAACATAGTCTAAAGATAGCATTGATTATGTGCTGTAGTTTCCTTAGTGCTTTTTCTGGTAAAGCTTTGATTATTCGCCCCGTTATCAAGTCGTATCCAGGGGCTTTTTTATCTTTGAGGTTTTTTACTTCTTGTTTGCTTTCTTTCAGAGTAACTGGTAACAAATGATGAAGTAATAATAAAATTGAATAGGGCTTTTTCTCGTATAAACAAATATCACCTTACGCTCGCATAGGAAGTGGCGCTAACTAGGCGGTGATTAAAAGGCCAATATTGATTTGAATGAAAAAGACTGCAACATCTTCCATCTCGCTTTCACGTTTGTATTTAATTTTGTTGTAACTATGAATAAATCGTAATGAACTTTTTTTAAGTTTACGTTTTAAGTGACAACTTCGTTGCGAAACCGCCGTTTGAATGCGGTTAAACTAGGATAGCGGCTCCAAGAAGTTCGTCAAGTCGTAGTCAGTCGCTGGACAGTTAGAAGACGACTTCGAGAAGGTGATCTTAGAGCACACAGACCAGAAAACGGACCGAAACTGATCCCAGCCCACCGATGAGCCCGTCTTCGGTTCGCTCGAGAGCATTTGGATTGGACGGGAGAACAGTCCTGTTCTCTGGCAAGTGCAGGATATGTTTAAATAGCAACGATGGGCGAGAAAGAGTGTACAGAATATCAGGAGAGCGATTTGCACAATGTTGCATTGATGAACGTGTCTCGTATGGTGGTGGATTATGCATGTTCTGAGGAAGCATGCCACTTGAGGTGAAAACAGATTTTTTGTTCATCCCTGGAGCGAATACTGCCCGTCGATCAAGAGGATTGACTTCTCAACGGTACATTGAGGAAGTACTCGAGGACAAATCCGTATATTTTCCATTGGTTAAAACTTCCTGTTCATGCAGGATAATGGGCGACCGCGTACAGCTGGTATGGGTGAGGAGGTTGATGGATGGCGGGTATGCCTGTTATTTAGTGGCCAGCTCATAGCCCAGGCCTTAATCCTATCGAATATTTACGGGAAGAGCTGAAAAAAATTGTTCGTGCCAGAGATATTGCTCCAACGAGTCTGTAGGCGCTGCAACAGGCAGAGGAATGGGAGACAATACCTCAAGATTTGGTAGAAACTTTGGTGAAATCAATGAAACATCGAATGGAAGGTATTATTCGGGCTAGGGGAGGGCTGATTTTCATGTTTTAATCCGATTTTTACCACTAATTTTCATGCTGACAAATTCACAAAAAACGTGTGCTTCAGAAGTTGACCCCAACAATCCCTTTGTTGGCACGGTATAAGTACAAAAAAAGTACCACTGGATAAGTGTTGAAATAGACTTTGAATCTGCATTCAAGAAAATAGAACAAACATTGGATTTTTTATATTTTTAAATGTATGATGAAAATTGATTAAAATGCGAATTTTTTGCACCCAAGGGTATGTAAATTCTTTCCCTAATTCCCTATTCCCGGGGAACTACCAGAATTGGATCACCGAACGTTATTTTCGTTTCGTTTTTCGTCCTATAGAACTGCAACTAGAAGACCCGTTTAAAAATAATCGTTCTTACATTTTTAGTTGTTATATATATTTTTAAATTTGTATGGTAATACTATACTGATATCTTAATAGAAAATCTATTTAACTCTATTGTCCATCTGCCTCTATTGCCTAAGTCTAAGTTGCTTAGTCTACATTAAATATTTTGGAAGAACATCATCAAACATCATTTGTTTAACATCTTCTAACTCAGAGAGTATTGAAAATTTGCCACCCCCTCTCATACATTTTTTTTTTATCCAATGAACCAAGAAATTACTCATTAACGGATTAGCATATCCAACCCGAGTACCATGTATCGCTACGGGGATTTTCTAGTTGTTTATTGTGTAAACTTGTTAAAACCTAGACCATTTTTTTAATAAACGTTTTAACGGTCGCCTCGCTCCTGGTTGAAGCGACAACACTTCAATTCTTCACTTTATTCCTAAGTCCTATATAATTTCAGATTTCTGTTAACTGATGTCTATACTTTTCTTTGATTATTATTAGGTAAGTAATTGCTTTGATATGCTTTCATCAAAAAATTTGCCTAAATTCAGTAAGACTTTCATTTTAGAAGTTTGACACATCAAAGCAAAAGAAAAATTATCAAAATAAATAATGAAACAATGACAAATACATTTTTAAATTAGTATTATATTTATAGTGTTTTTTATGCTTATGCTTTATTTTTCCGTTTTTTTGTTGCCACTCTCTGTCTCTCAAGTTTGAATTACTTTTTCATAAACATTGCCACTGTACCCATTAGTTTTTTTTTATAAGCATTTAGTGTAACATAGCAAGCACACTGATAAACAACTAATGATTTTATTCCGCTCCGCTGCCAGTCCTATCAATCTATCTACTCCGTGACTCCAGATGTTAGTTGGTTTCCAAACTTTTCTAACCTTTAGAACCTCGTCTTCACTTACTCTCTATATAGAATCACTACGATATAACAACACCATTGTTCACCACACGTTCCATATATATCTAGAATTAAACGTTTTAAATCACATTAAAACATTAATTTCTGCAACAACCCAATTATAAATGAAACAAATGTAACTATAAAAAATTCCCACGAGTGCTATAAATGTATTCATCTCCCCCCTCATATATAATATTGTACCGCATCCCAACTCTTTATTTTTTATTTTTTTGGTGTAAACACATTTTTTTTAATAGATAAATTTTATTCAATTTATCCAAAATGATATGATAAATTCCCCAATGCTGTGCTGCTATTTCATTGAAAATATGATTACTGCTATCGTACTAAAGTGTATATATGAAACAATTGTGTAAATTAAGTAAGTTCAAGTATATAATACTGTATAGGTACATATAGTGATTATGTATTCTCATCTTCACGTAGGTACTATGTATTTGCATTACTTTACAACAACAATAAACAATGGTAATTAAAATATTAATTTCGATTGCGATTATTACTTTTAATTTTGTTTAAGAGGGTGAATAAATTTGTTTTGCTCATCATGAGGAAGTTTCATATGGCGCGCGCGATGTACATAAAATATCTAATCTATCTCTTCGCACCTCTCATTTCCTGTGAAAATAAATTGTTATTTTTGGTTGGATTTGTAGGTACAAAATAGCAACAACAAAGTGTTGATGAATGGTGGCTTTATGCGAAATTCTATTCTTGTTCACATTAGTAAAATATCGTTAGGTGGTATTAAATTGGAAATATGCCTCCTGCAATAAAGCGCGGGGCGGCAGGAAGAAAAGTTTATGATTATTCAAAAATAAAAATAACGGGAAAACCAAAGAAATTTTGTTAAATAAATAAATCAGTCAGAGTTTTTATTTTTTACAAGTAATTCGAGTTGTTTACTCGTACGATTTTATAAGAAGTTAATATGTATACATCGTTTCGTGTTTTAGGTGTTGAAAATGGTTCATAGATAATTTAAGATAATTTTTTCTTTCTGTCTAAAATCGTTGAAGGCTATACTTATTGCTAGTATATAACTCAAATGTTGAAGTACATGTAGGAGTATATCTGTTGTATACATGCGTTTTGCGTACATGCGATAGCGGTTGTTAGATTGTTGAACGTTAGACTAAATATCAACCAATTTTCCGGAGATGAGCCCAGGTGGATTCAGTTATCGGGGTGGAATTTTAAATTTAAGTTTTTCCTGTAAATTAGTACAGTTAATAAAATAATGGTTTTTTAATTACTGGTCCATTATATACCTCGGTTTTAATAATTTTCGATACCATTGATACCATAATACATTCCGCCGTAACTTTATCTGGGAAGCATTACAACCAAACGTTCGCCAAACTCTAATACATACTGATGGAACTTGGCCATTTCTTTGTCCATTTTGGTTGTAAATTTTGGTTTGGTGAATATTATTGGGATTTATTTGGAATGCGAACTTTCAAAAAAGTTCTAAACAAACTTACATGACATCCTGGATTTTAGGCGGATTTAAAACTTTAAAATGAATTATGTACGCAATTCTAAAAGTGACCCAATGGGATTGGCATTTTAAAATATTTTGTAGTTATTTAGAATATTTTATTTGAAATTTATTCCGAATAAATATTCACTTTTAAAATTAAATCTCGATTTACAAAAAACAATATCGTTGGTTGATAACTCTATGGAGAAATATGTGGATTCAAAAATGGTAAAATTGTTCAGGTTCGATTTTGGCCAAAATTGTTTAATGTGAAGGTGTTAATATAACGTATGGAAATACTCATTCATCTCGGTAAGAAGCCGTTCTGTGCACCTTTTCCATCATTTTATTTAATGTGTCTTTGTTTAGAGCTAACCACCTTATACTTATTCCTTACAAAGTGCATTTGTTGAAATGGTAAAGGTGATGTATGTTACTAACGCTAAATATACACTTTCTAAAATGTTCGGATTTAACTTACCGCCAAATATATCGGATGTGTCAATATAACTCCGCCCTTTCCCAATAGGTGCCTTTACTGTACTGCTTACATACGTGTACTATAAATGGGTAATACTGGTAATCTTTAGTACTTTAGTATGTGACATTTTTTGGTTGAAGTGTAAGCAACTAGTATTTTTAACTCCCTGAAAATGTTGAATTTTATTCCAAATAAACATCATTTGCGGTAAGTTTTATTACATTGTTTTATTGCAATGGAAACTTATCGTTTGCTTTTGGAAATTTACGGTGAGAATGCTCCATCGAATACAACGTGCAATTAATGATTTCGGCTGTAGCATTAAATGTTGATCGATCAACTGTTATAAAACGTTTACAAACAATCGGAATGGTTCAAAAAGCTAGCAACTGGGATCCACATGAATTAAAAGAAACGAACGTCGAAGAACCATTTGTGAAATACTGCTTCAAAGACAACAAAGAAAAGATCTTTACCATCGAATAGTTACTGGAGATCAAAAATGGATTTATCATGAGAATCCCAAACGCAAGAAATCTTGGGTGAAGCCTGTTGAAAACTTTCCATGTTAATCAAAGTGAGATATTTATTGCAATAAGGTTATTCTCTGTATCTGGTGGGATCAGAAAGGTGTGGTATATTATGAACTGCTGCAATCAGGTGAAACTATCAATGGCGATGTCGACCGACGACAACTAATACGTTTGAAGCGAGCTACGAAGAAAAAACGACCAGAATGGTTGAATACACACCAAATAAATTTTTCAGCACGACAATGCAAAACCACATGTTGCAAACATTGTGAAAAATGATATAAAAGGTCAGGACTGGGAAGTTTTATCTCGCCCGTCGTATTCACCAGAGATAGCTCCTTCAGATTAAAACGTATTCCGGTCGAAGCAGTCTTCTCTTTTTTGAACAGTGGTTCAGTTCTCGCGTAGAGCTCAAATTGGCTTGCCTCTAAAGACCAGGATTTCTTCAGAAAGGGAATCCGTAAATTGCCTGAAAGATTGGGGAAAGTCGTAACTCCAGATGGAGCATACTTTCGTTTTATTTTAATAAAAAAGGCGGAGTCAAATTCACACGTCTAATATGAAAAGTCACTTTATTAGATTTTTTGAAAAATTAGAGAAACTCAATGAAATCATCCCGTCCCGTACCAATAAATGAATTACCATTGAATACACCATTTTTTTATTCTTTATTTCCTTATTTTTTCAATTATCGGTGTGAATTTTATTTTATCCGGAAAAATTATTATTTTATCCTATAGTATAAAATTAACACTGCTATAAGTATCTGGTCATATGAAATTACCCAAAAAATATCCAATACCACGATATTACTTTGCATTTTTTCCATATGTGCATGTAGTTGATTACTGTAAAGGTCTTCGATCAGACAACAATTTTGACAATACAGCTTTAGTTCATAAATCCCTTGTTTGGACTTTGTTGGCAAATTAATTATTTATTTTAGAATCTATCGTATATCGTTGAGAAAGTCTTAGAGCATGCCGAATTTAGCTGAAGCTCTTGAGTACTTAAAACCACTGTTGTGACAAAGGAAGCAGTTACAATTTTTCTAATTCTCCTTTAGTTCACTATTCCGCCGTTTTGCCGTTCAACAATGCCATAAATTTAGTTGATGCACGTAAGAACTGAAAACAACTGCTGTGGCATTGCTAATCATGCTGCTTATCGATTAAAAGGTATAAACAACAATTTTGTTATCAGCAGTTTAATACACATATCCGCCAAATTTGACGGCCACGTTATTAGATATCAATACAACGTTTATCATACAAACTAGTCTATTCTGAATTCTATAAAGGCATTTCAAAAGGGATTTATGAGCCCCACTGTAGATAAAAGAGGTATAAACTTCATAATAGATCTAACGAAAGACACGAAAGACATATAAAGTCTTAAGTTCTGCGATGGAGTGCATATGTGTGTACTTTGCACGACAGATCACTGGAAATTTACAAATCCAATATCTTAAGTAAAGGTTATCTGTCAACTGGGAGACCATAAATTACTGGTGCAACATTCTTTCTGATATTATCTGCGACAATCATAGCTTCTCGTGAGACATTACTTTTTGTTTGGTTGATAAACTCAATGGAAGCCGACAGAGTTGTACCTTCAGTAAATAAATGTGTATTGCAAGTTGGTTGAGAAATCAACAGTGTTAGGAGTATGAAGTTTTTTAGTAATATTTATTCAACAAATCATGCCAAACTTCGTGCAATGCTTTTGAATTAACAAAGATACAATGATAGATTCTCCAAAATTTTCAGTTCATGACTCATAACAGTGCATCATGTAAGTCATAAGTTACAGGAAGAGCGGTTTTTCCAAAATCCGTATTGGACATAAAAAAGAAGAGCATACGCCTCTAAAGATAGTCTGTAAGATACAAGTTGACGATAGATTCCATTACATTCGACAAAACAGATAAGAAAACGATCGATCGGTAGTTTGTAGGAAATAATTTGTCACCTTGTTCTGGAACCGGTTGAATATTGGCCGTTTGTTATGGTTGAAAGAAAGACACCAATCGTCATTGGCAGGTGAAATAGTTTGCTAAGCGGCGTAGCGAGAGAATTGTAGCAAGCATTTTCAGTACAATTGCTGGAAAACCGTCATCTCCAATTGCTTTGTTTGGGTAAAAGCGATGCCACATACAAATATCTACGGACGACTTATAAAAACAGATTTTGAATTTACGAATTAATTATAGCATATTTTTGACTTAAATTAATGAGATAATATGTAAAATATCTCAAATTAGTAGCCAAAATAATAAATTTACAATTATTTTATAATTTTAATTGAAAAATAATCATTTTTCTATTAAACCGTTTCTAGCAACGGCTAAATAGAAAAATGAATATTTTTCAATTAAAATTATTAAATAATTGCCAATTTATTATTTCGGCTACTAATTTGAGGTATTTTACATATTATCTCATTAATTTAAGTCAAAAATATGCTGTAATTAATTCGTAAATGCAAAACCTGTTTTTAGAAGTCGTCCGTAGATATTTGTATGTGGCATCGCTTTTAAGTTCCTTTAAAATTTAGAAAACCACTTTAGAACGGAAAGATATTTTGTGTTTAATCAGTTTTAGAGGGAATCAGAGGGCTTTGGTTGAATGGTGCTTTTGCAAACAAAATTCATTTTAAATAAATTAGCAAGGACCAATAAGGTTTTTCTATGTGAACCAGAGACTACAATTCTTCTCATGTTGTCACGAAGCTTACGGTCTTGTTCTATAGTTTTGCGCTAGTTATTTGTGGCGTTTGCTCTGTTTTTGGCTATTCAAAGACTAGCAAGATGTACATCCACAGGGCAATTAAACTAGTTTTAATGGTTTAGATGAAAACTGTTGA
The DNA here is from genome assembly GCA_932526605.1 of Nephrotoma flavescens. Taxonomy (NCBI): domain Eukaryota; kingdom Metazoa; phylum Arthropoda; class Insecta; order Diptera; family Tipulidae; genus Nephrotoma; species Nephrotoma flavescens. The sequence goes on along the minus strand of OW052222.1, from coordinate 161,605,387 downwards.
GTGGCATTTTTCATAAAACCATTTATTTCTATGAGCTTTTGTTTTCTTATATGAGGATGAATGAAATTTTTCATTCATAATAAAATTTCTGAATTAATAAGTTTCTCGAAAATCTTCATTTATTGCATTGTTGTTAAAAGAAGTCGACCAGTGAATATTTTTAAAAGGTTTTCGGTCATATTGTCTAAAACTTTAGATAATGCTAGTTTGAATGTTCCTGAACAAAGTGTCATAAGCATAATCTTCCTTGTCGCCCCCGTTTTGCCGCTATAGCTGCGAATGTTGAAACCTATTTACCCTAATTTTACGTTAGAATTTCGCGAAGAAAATTCAATTAAGTAAGTAATACCAACTAAATCTGATGATCTGACATTAGAGTTGTCACATATATAATGAGAATTCCGCATACATAATTTACACATACATAATTTCGTGTGGTTTCTGATTTAGTGATATATAATTCGCTAAATCGATATGTTCTTGTTTTGTATTATTGGTACAAAGCAAGAGTTGGATTTTTGCAGTTTGGTCGTTGCAACCTGATGAGTAGACCAACTTTTTATCAGTACGAAACCAAGCTGCCAAGAAGCTACATAAGGGAGTTCTCATTTTTGTAAGGGTTTGTGTATCTTTGTGTACACAAGTGCTCTGGGGTTAAAGGTTTGGGGGAGGGGAGTGCATTTTTTCTACTTTTGTGGTAGAGATATTGTTAATAAATGGCCTCTTTGTTTTCTGCGACTAAAACAGTGGTAAACATTGTATGGATGTCCATTAAAATAATATTTTGTCCGAAAAGGCGAAAAAATTCTTAAACAATAAAAGATTTTGTTCAAAAATTTTAAAAAATCACTCGATCGATTTCGACTTGTTAGGTCATCATCAGGAGTATACTGATTTGTAAAAGTTAAAATTTAGTTATATATAGTAGAAAACCGGCATAACAATTAATTTATTGATCGTGCCAGCCAACTGTTGTTTATACGAAAAAATTAATAATAGAACAAAATTTTTTAATTAAAATATTCAAAAATCTAATTTTTGTGAAATAAAAAAACAAGTGTTTTTTATTAAGTGTAAGTGTGTTTCGCCAAGTGCCTACGGCAAATAGTGTAAAAAGCAGTACGGTCAGTTGGATCATTTTTATCTATGTTAGCCCTTCAGCTTCTAGGATGGTCAAATTTTTGGGGTTTCTGCAAATTCGACTGAAGCTTGAAAGGTGTTCATACCAGGCTTCTGAAAATTGGGCCATATTCTTATAGAACAAGAGTGCAATGAAAAGGCTTTTTTGTGCCAAATTCGAGTATTCGATATGAAAGTGATTAGACATGGTGAAATTTACCATAGGTCATAAATATATATCCCTTAGAAAATAGGGGTATATCTTAATTAAGCATTTGCTTAGGAAAACAATAGGTTCTATATATCCAGCATGCACCATCATTACTCATTATTTAAAATCGTGTTTAAGATCCGACTCATTTATAAGTATTTTACTTTAATATAGTTAAAATCCATGTTTTTGCTTGCAACGAGCCTTTACTTTTAAATTAATATAAACAAATCTGCGACCACATAGAATAAGTTCAGAACTAAACGAATCCGAGGACTTCACTAACTTTCAGGACGAAAGATGCAGACCCGTCGATTCTGAAAATAACGGATAAAGAAAACCCCTAGTCACCCGAGAAATACTGATTATACATTAAATTAAAAATAATAAATTATTAAATAAATGTTAGTTAAAATTAATGGTAGAAATGATTTTTGGAAAAGTCAATACCGATTTTGGTCATAATTTTTTTGTCGTGTGTTGCGAGACGAGATAGAAATTCACGCTGCACCCTACAACTTTTTGCAGAAACCAATAATTTTATTGATTGAGATGATAAATGCACCAGGAAAATAAAACAGATAAATGAAATTATTTTTTCGTATATTTTCTTTGCGTTATTCCTTCATACAAATTTAAATCACTTTTCATCTCTCGTTTATGTATTTATTTAGGTGTGTGGTTAAATGAAATTTATTCAGCCAGATACAAGTTTATTTAGATAATTTTCCATTGAAAATTATACATAACTTATGGTGGACATAAGTTGGAAGGAAATTGAAAAAATAAAATATCTCTGGTTTTCATCTTACTAGACAAAACAAGAAAAAAAATCAATTTGATCTAACTTTAATGCATTTACAAGTATGTGTGCACATTTCAAATCCAAATAGACTACGAGTATACTTATATAGTTATCCTAAAACTTTTATCCCCGTTTAATTGAATTTCAACTTCGTACACACATTAGTTCACAATTCTAACTTTCAATGTGCGGAATAGATCAGGCACTACCACCATATCCGAGTAAAAATAAAAATTGCAGGAAAACTCGAAAACATTACTTATTCATACAACTTTATCGTTTTAGATTGAAGATATAAATGAAAAAAAAAACTCCTAAGAAAATTCGTACCACTAACCCACAAAGTAGAATTTAAAAAAGTACAACACAAAAAAAAAAAAATTAAAATTGGTAAGATGAGTTATGTTTGGTGTACGAGTGTTTATGTATATTCTGTAACGAGTAGCAGAAACAGAAAAAACACGATAAAAAATTTCACCTAGCAGTTCAGTCATAATTATATAAAGAGGAATTATTACAGCTTTTTCCACATTTTCAACGGGTTTTGTGTTGTTGGTGTAATTGTGAATTTTTATTTTCATGCTGGAAAATGCAATGGGAAATTACGTTTCTTATCTGTGATATGATATAATTTGTACATACTTATATACTTAAGATACATTTCATATAAGAGGAATTGTACACCGTTAGCACATAAAAGGTGCAAGTTAGGAAAATCGAAGTATATGTATGTTTATATTTTTACAAACCAATTATGTACTTAGAATAATATATAAATACAGTCCTACACATAAATAAATAAAAACTAAACATAAAAATGATGGGAGCTCTTGAGTTTTCTAGAGTTCAATTTCGGTGAAAATAATTAGCATACATTTTTTTTCACATTTTTAACTTTGTAAGTCTGTACAACTGATATAGAATGTTATCTGATACTGTCAAACGTAATTACGGAAGCGCTAACAAGGTATTTTAATTATGGTGGGTTTATACCAACCTAAACATTTTCGAGAAATTTGGAGTATCATTTAACCTTTGCTTCTCTCCCACAAAATTATAAATAATGTCTCTCATAAAAGGATTACAGACCTCTACTCAGGATTTGGGTACCATGTTACTAATATTTTTGTAACGGCTGACGGTGCACAAAAGTAATGTTTAGTGTCAAGAAATAATTTACTTGTTCAATGCAAGCTAGTCAATTTGTGTGGCAAAACTCATGAACCTTACTGTTTGGTTTTTTTTTTGGTTTTCCTCACTTCTTTGAACATGACTGTATCAATTCTAATGGTTCACATCAAGACGACAGAATATTCACACGAAACAGAAACCAAGTTTTAAGACAAGATAAAAATCAAATAACCGTCCACACTAAAAAAGACAATTTGACGACAAATTTTGACAGCATTTACAAGTGCTGTCAAAATTTGTAACAACATAAAAAAAATCAATTTAAAAAAATTATATTATAATATTTTACAATATAATTGTTTTACCCTAATTAATTTACTATCTACAGTATTATAAATATTTCTGTAGTATATGAATGAATGTTGCTGAATGTTGTTTTAAATATCAGTTCACATAGAAAGAAATGTTGCGAAATACCGAGGCAAAACAAAACCCTTTTGATTTTTAGCAACTAGTGAAGGGACATTGAAAAGGTGATAAAATCGAAAAAATAACAAAAGTGGTGTAGGATTGTTGGCAAAATGTGACCAATTTGTCGTAAAAGGCTGTGTTTTTGTTTTGTTTCTGTTTTGTCGGCTTGATTTGGACCCGACATAACATAAAGCCAATACTTAGTTCAAAGTGAAATTAAATTTGAGTCAAACCACATCATAAAATTCTATAGACATAGGAATTACATTTTCTAAACGTCTGATTGAAAAATTATTTTATTTTTATAAATCCAAACCAATAAGACCTCAACGTTTTTTGTACTTTTTGAGTAATAAAATATAAATTTCCATGTTTCCACATTAAAAGAATACGCTGATTGCGATTTGCGACCCACTTCTAAAACAAACACAAATGTCTAAATTTGTTTAATGTGTTTTAATTGTAAAATACTTGAAAATTTTTTTCATTTGCATGAAATTGTAGTTGCATGAAAAATAAATTATGGAACAGTTTACGATCTGTGGTGAAATGAACCACATCTATGACCCCCAAAGTCGAAAATTTCCACCGATTTTTTGTTAGTATTGAAATAAACAATAGAAAACGTACAAGCAAATTAGAAAAACCATTAAAGTAGCCGGCGAAAAATTCGAAAAATTTAAAGAATTTTAATACAAATTATAATCCGCATACGAAAATATCGGTGGATTTCAAGAAATATGCGCCCCAGAATATTTTTTAAATTGTTCGGTGGAAGAGGTAAAACTATAGGCCCTATAAATTTAGTTTGGCTTATTTGTATTAAATTTAACTGAATCGCTATACTGGACCAGTTTTGTTGCAAACATAATTTAGAATCCTTTTGTTCTTAATCGATTTTTTTGCAGATGCTATATTTTATAAAATATTTGCAGACGTCAATAAACTAAAAAGCTATGATAGCTTTAAATTTCGAACAAATTTCAATGATACGTCTCAATTTATGAAGAAAGCTTAAGTATGAATTTTCACCCAAATCAGTCAGTCCATCGGGGCAAACCACTTTTTCAGACTTCGACGGTATAACGAATGGTAAGAAAAATCGGGAGCTCGAACATTTTCACGATAACTACCTTAATTTGACTTTGTAAAAAATATTAAAAATGCGTGTCCTTCCCTAACACATCATATTTGTAGTTTGAACTTTTAATCTTATAAAATATACAAATGAAATTCCCCTAAACATTTTTAACTCCCGTAAAGTGATTTTTATATATAATGGAGGATTTTTCCGGATTATAATAACCCAATTCTTGTTTGCGATGTGGAGAGATTATCAAGATCATATTAATTGCCAACAATAATTTATTAAGTTTGAAACCAAATTACCTACCAACTTTTGGCAATCTTATCCATTAATATATCCGGAATAATCAAACGTTTCATCTAGAATTCGCATGTACTCGTATACAGATGAAAAATAAAATTTTAGATTACGATAAGAGTTAAAAAATTTTTAGCGGATTATTATTATAGAATTTGTATTTAAATATAAGATTTATGTATAGTGCACATTTTTCTATGATATTATTCGACTATAAAAAACTATTTTTTTTTATTTGGCAACGAAATTTTAGCATAGATGATAAAATAGTTTGATTTTGAATCATTTAAAGATGATTTACTGCTTTGATCATATTGTACCAGATCTCTATAGGACTTAGCGAAACATATTTCTTGTACATTACGATTTTGTTTATTTGACTGATAAATGTTTTTAAAAGCCTTAAATAACAAACAAGGGTAGATGTGAATAAGAATCTTGCACGGGTTATCCAATTCTCGTGAAGTTTGTCCTAACTTGTCCTAAACCGAACAACAATTTTAAGACAAGTGTAGGAAAAAATTCACTCGACTATATAGTAACGTGAATTTTGCCCTAGACGTTCCTAATTTTAACAGTGTAAAATAATATCATATTTTTTGTTATTTACACACTATTAGCAATTTAAAATATTTCAATTAATTATCAATTTATTAATAAACTTGCGTTTAGAATTCAAAAGATTTAGAAGAAAATATCAAAGCAAAAACCCTTTGTCCTTAGACACTTCTAAGCAATTACAACTCTTGGGATAAGTGTTTTCATTTTGTGCTAGACCCAATCCAACTAGAAAACATGAGATTTCCGGAAAAATGAGAAAAACACCGGGTTTAATATTCTAAAGTTGTATAGGTAAAAAATGAAGTAAAATCCCTCTGTTCTAAGATACTCAGTGTTCCCCTAATTTTCCCGGAAAACTCATGTTTTCTAGTTGAATTGGGCCTAGTACAAATTGAAAACACCTATCCCAAGAGTTGTAACCTCTCAGAAGTATCTTAAGGCAGACGGTTTTTACTTCGATTTTTCCTATAAAACTTTAGTTAATATTCTAAAGTTGTATAGAACCCAGTGTTCCCCCAATTTTTCCGGAAAACTCCAGAAAACACCTACCCCAAGAGTTGTAACCTCTTAGAAGTATCTTCTTCTAAGTTGAAACCTCTTAGAACAAAGACTTTTTACACTGTGATTTATCGAATACTATATCATTTCATTGTATTTCCTTATGATATTGTTTTGTTATAAATAGATTCAGTGTTTTTAATTACGGCTGATTTTTAAGATTTTATTATTGGTCTTATTTTATTTTAATTTTTCAATTTCAGTCATATATTTATTTTACATTTTAAATTTTATTATTGATTAGAAACGTTGTTGTTGGTCTAGGACAAGTTAGGATAAACTTCAAGTCCGTGGTTATCCATGAGATTCTGGTGTAATGAAAGACGATTTCATTGCACTTTTTCTAAAATATGCACTCTTTAAGAAAAGTCGGACACCCAACGATGCTTTTATTACATGCGTTAAAAGTTTTTATAACCGTTTTAATTTAATATCTAATTTTATCACTTTACTTTAAAGACTTTAAAGAGCTTATAACATTCCTCTAGAAAGGTAGAAGAACTGTTTAAAGTCTTTCAAATATATAGTCTCGAAGTTAGATATTAAGTTACAATACTTCTTAACGTCTAATAAAAAGTTAAAACACTTACAAAGGGATAGAGTAATGCTGTATAAGATAGCGGAAATTTGACAGCGGAAAATAAGAGATTACGCTACTCGCCGTGACTGGCAGCACTATCACTAAAGAGAATTAGTTTAGTTATGTAATTACCAGCGGAATTTTTTTATTCATTATGTATATATTTTTTCACTAAATAAAACATCTCAAGGGAATAAAATATTAAAAGTGATCCTTAAAATGGCAAATTGATTGATATCCGAAGTAAAGGAACACGGTATATGGAATGTTGAAATTTAACAATATTCCGTCTTTCCTGCATTTCTTCCACTAGTAACCAATATTTTCGGTTATTTTTCTAATAGCTTAGGTTATACTAAGACTATATGGAAAATTTGGAGAAAGTTTATGGACTACAATTTTCACTAGAATTTTTTGATTTTCTGTGGCCATATAAGTTATTTTCAGTTTTAGGCCAATATCTCAAAAACTTCCACTAGTAACCAATACTTTTGGTTGGTTTTCTAATAGCTTAGGTCATACTGAGACTATATGAAAAGTTTGGGGAAAATTCATGCACTAGAATTTTCACTAAAATTTTTTGATTTTCTGCGGCCATATAAATTTTTTCAGTTTTTGGCTCCTAGTTAGTAGCTTAGTATGACCTAAGCTATTAGAAAAAAAAACGAAAGTATTGGTTACTAGTGGAAGTTTTTGAGATATTGGCCAAAAACTGAAAACTTGTATGGCCGCAGAAAATCAAAAAAATTCTAGTGAAAATTCTAGTCCATGAATTTTCCCCAAATTTCCCATATAGTCTCAGTATGACCTAAGCTATTAGAAAACCAACCAAAAGTCCATAAATTTTCTCCAAATTTTCCATATAGTCTTAGTTATAGCCTAAGCTATTAAAAAAACAACCGAAAATATTGATTACTAGTGGAAGAAATGCCGGAAAGATGGAATATTGTTAAATTTCAACATTTCATATATCGAGCTCGTTTACTTCGGAGATCAATTAATTTGCCATTTTAAGGATTACTTCTAATATTTTGTTCCGCTGAGATGTTTTATTTAGTGAAAAAATATATACATAATGAATAAAAAATTTCCGCTAGTAATTACATTACAAAATAAATTCTCTTTAGTGATAGTGCTGCCACTTGCGGCGAGTAGCGTAATCTCTTATTTTCTGCTGTCAAAATTCCGCTATCTTATACAGCATGGTAGAGTAGCTTACCAGAACGGTTACTTCTTTCAGTTTATTGCGGCAACGGGTTAATAATTAGAAACGTGACAGCTATGAAAATGATTGAGATTTGGAAATCATTACTAAGATTTTTTATGTATGATTCTAGCTAGCATAAGAAATGCTTGTTTATAGTCGCGTACATGACGTCGGAAAGGAATAGTTCCATACCCGCTAACGAACTCAAAACCAATCAAATTACGTGAAATGCTTTATACCACGCCTACTAGTTCCGTACTCTAGTTGAAATTATTTTAACCTTGTTGTTGTTTTAATACATTTTGTTTGATACCATGGTATTTTTTCCTATCTAACTTCCGATGCCATCAACACACTATAAAGGTCTCCAAGCTTAGCAGTATGATTGTTCATATTGTACTATCTGTTCCAAAATTTGGTTAGCACTCAAATAAATATTTAGAATTGCATTCGGTGAAGTCGTCAATCAGAATAAACAAGGCCATTTATGATTTACCACGTGAACAAATATACAAAAAAAAATTATGAAAGTTTCAAGACGCTATAAGCAAACTATCAATTATCATAACATCTTCCAATATTTATTGATATTCAGTTTTAATTTTAATGTGCCCTACAATTGAAATGTAAACCACACACGTTTTTATTTGCTTTTAAGCGATAATTGATTTTCGTAAACTTCTCAGTTGAGTAAAAAGTAAATATAAATAAGATTCATAATAGAAATAATCAATATTGAAGAAATTGTGTAATAAACACGTGTTTCATTAATGGCATAACGCCTAATAGATTCAATCGCCATAAGAATTGTTTAAGTTAATAATTTACATAACAATATACAAAATTCAAACCTTTTGGTATTACATTACATAGTAGTATAGGTAGAAGTTACAAACACTTGGATTCATTTCAAAATAATAATTTTGCTAATAGTTACACTAAAACTTACTCGAGCATCGGAAATAGGAGCGACTAAATTAGCTACACTACCTTTTGGTACAAAAAATTTAGGATGTCATATACTCGATAATATTGTTTCTTCTGCTGAATTTATTTCTTAAAAAAGATAAGATTTTTATACAATTTTTTCTTCATAATTTTCCTCAGTAATAGGAGGAGATATTATTTAAGCTGCAACAAAAGCGTAATACAGCGATTCTAGAATACTGAAGTTTGGTTTCTAAAACCGACGAATCATTTTTTCCAGTCCGTCTGTTGTTTCAGGTGTACCACTTTGTTCTGATATTGCATCATTTGATAATCCACTTACTTTAGTTAATTGGGATTTCAAAATCAAACTTAGCAGAATTTTTTTAGGTACTAATATTTTAGCTTTAGTCTATGCGGCATCTCTCTGCCAATCTCTGTTTCTCCCACCAGTAAAGCTTTGATTACGGTGAGTGGTAAAAGTAATAAAAATAATTATAATTTTTTGATGTATAAACTTAGATTTCTAGTACTTCTGTTAAACTCGACTTGTTAACGTGAGGTTGACGAGTCACACAATTCTGAATGTATGCGATGGAAGTAAGGTTTTAATACACCGAGCTTCTGGCAGAAATGTTTTCAGCTTTCAAAGGTGAATATTAAAAGGTAAACTTTGTTCAATTTTAATGTAAAGACTCCGTAAAATAGAAAGTGTCCAAACCACCCTCTTGAACACTAGGTAGACAGTGTCTGTTGTACGTTCTATATCAAGAAATTTTATACTTACACGTAAATAGTATACAAATGTGCTTTCGAAAGTGCTTAAAGTTTTGCTGATCTTATTAGTTTTCAATAACAAATATCTGAAATAACATGATATTAATAACAAGATTAAATATAAGAAACTTCAAAGAAATTACAAGAATAAATTTTAATAATGTATACGGCATTGCTTCCTTATATTTACATATATTTTATAAAATAAAACCTAATGTAAGACTTAACAAGATGAGCAAACAAAAAATTCCTTTCACGAGAATATTTAATCAAAAAGATAAAAATGTTTCCTTTATACGGAAAATTCTATTGAATTTTTGTTTTTGTTCAGGTTTATTGTACATATCAGCAGAATGAGTTGCTCATATTGAGGTGAAAATTTTTCGCGATTTTGCATGCGTATGAGTAAATTTCTATACAACCTAGAAAAAATGGCCTCAGATTTGATTATAAATTTATTGAGAATTAGAACGATTTAGTATTTATTTTATACAGCTTCTCTTTGGAAAAAAACCGACCACAAAATCAATTTCGGGACCGTGTTAACAATACAACACCAAACAAGCCATAAATCTTGTATCACCCACATAAATTGAATGGAAACGAATAAAATCCATTTTAATACCATTGAATAACAACTCATCGAAATAATAAAAATTATTACCTGTTGTCAGGCATTTTCTAACAATTTTTCCGAACATAACTCAACGACCTACATTTGTACGATTATGTTATGTTTATGTATAAACTATACAATAAAAAAATCTTTTTCGAAATAATAGTAAGTTTTAATTTTGCCAAGCAAATAAAAATCAATCAAATTTTTTTACGAAAAGTTTCCTCAATAAGAAAATTATACCAAGTAACCATCGTTAACAGTTTGTTCTCATTGTGATGCGATGACGATATGAGATATCTGAGGCAAATCGAATTTATTTTTCCTGCGAAAATTTATATCTGATATAAACGGATTCGTTATTTATTTTAACGATTTGGTTTTTATTATTGTACCAAACAAATAATAAAATGGCAGGTAACATTGTTTACGACCTCGTTCACGTTGAAATAAGAGTTAGGTGGAGAGGATTTATGTTGGAAACTCATTAGATTATACCTACATATTATATTTGGTTGCGTTGTTTCGATTTTATATTTATGAAGCAGTGGAACAGCATAACTTACGTCTTATCTTTGCTAATAAATTGAAACGTTTGATTTTACAGTAGTGAACCAACCATTCATTAATAATATAAAAAGGTAACTGTCGTTAAGGTTTTTGTAACTGTGACAGTCTCAATGTAATTTGTTTTTATTGTTTGTTGGAGCCGAGCCGATAAAAAATCGTTGAAATCCTCTCAGCATCCACATAATTTGTTAGTGCCGTCTACCTTAAAATATCGGATTCTTATAACATTGTTTACATCCTTGTTGTTTACATTGAAAAGTATAAGTTAGTGATGGGTATACTGGGACGAAACTTTTTACACTATGTCAAACTCACAAAAAGTATGAGCAACGTGAGATTGATGCTGTGCGCACGGTGATATAACTTTTGATTTATTTTATACTTTAACAGCGCTGCAACTACAAATATCGCATGCCTACAGAAACTGAAATAAATAGTTGAGATGGTAATTTGCACCAATAAAATTTGTTCCATTATCGCTTATTATTGCTTAGCAAATGCGTCTCGGTAATATACATACATCTTGTTAGTGCCGCGAAGAAACTTTCCGCTGTGAAATCCCTACTATCTCTACTATTGGAATATCTTTGTACTCGATTTTTGATTTTTGTTCCACTTAACATTGATTTGTTAACTATAATCTCTGGATAGCATTTTCACTCTGTTACCCAAAATCCTCATTATACATGAGCGGGTGCTTTGATGTCCTAACAATACCTTTCTGGTCAAAGAAATGATTCAATCTGGATAATTTGCTAATTCAAAGGTCATGCCTTCTTATTCTACAACGCATTTCCGACGGGAAATCAGACTTTACAATTTCTGTTATTAATTTCTTCCCCGCAGGGTCTATTCCTTATCTGGTTGTTAACATTTCTTCCGTTGGTCTGTATTTTACTTAAATGATAGATCACCCGATCAACACTAATGTCTTTGACATTTTTGCAATGCTGGGTTGATCCTTCGAGCCTCCAGAAGAACCGGCAGCAAATAAAGTTCACTTAGTAAAGAGACTATACATTGGCCCTTCGAGCCATCATGGCAACCGGTGGCCTACAATAAAATTCACTTAGTAAAGGAGTTTTACTTTGGAATTTCGAGCTAACTCAAAAATTCGTTCAACAATTAAAGTTTATATAGAGAAATCTGCACAGTTGAGGATATACTGGCAAGCAACAACAGATCCAGACCAGTGTTACGGTATAAATTAAGAAATATGGAGCAAATGATAAGGATAGGAAGTGAATTTAAAATACTTCGTAGAACAGCACTACGAAAAATTAACAACGATTACGACAAATTCGTATTATCACTGACGACATTGTTAGAAGAAGAACAATGCAAAGTTAAGCCTTTTGAAACTCGTCTACCACCAATGGAACTCCCATATTTTGATGAAGATTACACGAAATGACCGGACAAGTGGTGCAGTGGTTAAAGCTTCGGCACTTGGACCGGGAGGTACTGGGTTCGAATCCCATCAGAGGCCAGATGCAAATCGAATTTTCATCACCAACTACAATCGGTGATGTTAATAAACACAACTGAGACCCTCTGATGGAGTGCAGAATTCAGCGCCGACCCACCGTCCATGTCAATGTACAGGTTGACATGGAGCTTGCAATGTGCAGGTGGTATACTGTAGTTGTGTGAGTAAATAGGTGAATGGGTTAATGATGTAGCATGAATGCGTGGTATCACAATGGGCCAAAAATGGCCTAAGTGTAAACCACTGAAACCTAACCTACACGAAATGGGTTGGTTTCGCTGACACTTTCAAACAGCTAGTTTATAATAACAATGAACTTACACACACAAAATGAACTACATGTTCAAGGGCCAGCCGGAAAATTAATAAGCCATATGTAGCCCATCGGAGACAACTACGATGCAGCCTGAAAGATTCTGGAGAATCGTTTCAACAACAAAAGATTATTTGTATCTAATGTGTTTGACACCTTATTAAGTCAACCAACTATCAACACAAAATCAAAAGTTTACACAACACAACAACCGAATGTCTATTCGCTATAAGGAATACAGGCATTAGAATTGATACATGGAGTCCATTCATCATCTTTACTTTGTTAAAAAAATTGCACAACTATATGAAAGTTCTCTAGAAAATCCAAGATAATTCCAAGACACAAGTCAGTTTTTGAAATTTCTGAAAAGGAGTTTTAATTAGAGTCTATCGGTAGCAATAAGTCAATACCAATACATGCTGCATACATGCTTTTGTAGCTGCAACACAACCAATTTTTATTTGCGTATGCTGTCAACAAAACCATCGAACGGGAGTACACCAATACTTTAAAAACATGAGCACTTCCGAACGAAATCAAATTGTTATGTTGCACAATTTGTGTATAATTTGTCTAAGCAAAAACCATACGACAACAAACTACAGCATTAAAACCAATTGTTTTACCTGCAAGGGCAACCACCATACTTTGCTACACGAACAGCAGAACCGATATACGAAACTGAACTATGAACGTTCGACAAGGATTGTGACCCAGTGCTCTTAGGTTTTGTTTTTACTTCAACATTTAAATAGTGGTCAAGCCCCACCCGGGACGGTTGATATTACCATTGTAACTCGTTTATCTATATAAGGAGGAAGTGTATTATCACATTTTCTCGGAAATATATTTGTATAACTGCGCTCTTCAATTCGAAAAGAAAATAGTAAATTTAATAGACCAGAGGACTGAGAGCATATACGGATGGATCCGCAGATCTTTTACTTTTGAGGCAGAAATATGTCAAGAAACATTGTTTTGAGGAAAGGTTTGTAGTGCTCTTCTTGAAGTTACGAGAATGTGATTTGTGATATTCTTGAATCACTCGAAAAGAAATCACAAGAAGAATATAACTATTTAAATTCAAATTCAGACGAAACACCCTCCTCATCTTCATGGTGAGCCGAAGAAAGTTACTCAACGGAAGCATTCTAACTAACCTTCTAACTTTACATAACCTAATAATTATTTACTAGCACAGGAATTTTGAAATGGTGGTGGTGCACTTGTGAGAAGAAACACCAATCTGTAATGTGGATAAACGACAGTTTGCTCAAGTAGATTTTCTCATAAGCTAGAAGATTTAACACATCTTTATCCTGTAGTATAAGAGACCCTATCAGATTCATGATGCGTAGTCAGTTCGGACACCGAATCATGTCTTATGTGTAGCAGATTTTTTCGAATAATTATTTGATAATCAAATGCAGTTAGCAGTAGTTGTTCGAAAAATCTGTGAATATGTAGACATGGGCGTACTTAACTAGCCTAACAGCTGCCCTGCGTTGTAACATTTTGTCTTATCTTTATCTTTATCGTTGATATTACCATTGTAACTGTGTTTGTGGCTCGCCATTACTCACTCATGAATCTGGCCCAACGCCGACGCAGATAAACCGGTAACTAATCCAACACTGATTAGTGACTATTTCTTCCCATACACCAACGTTTTTGTGTACTAACATACCACCATTGCATATACCTTCTCGCTTGCTTCACTAAACCCAAATAAGCTTACAGCTCAGTTTGAAGTTCCGTTTTAGTTGCTAAGTTCCAACCAAGATTGCAATAAATTTAACGGAAGCTCATCGTGCCACACAATATTCTGAATCCACGCATTTCACCTGAATTATTGTTGGATGTGCTGGCCTATCCGACAATAGTTTCCCTTAGTATTCTTTTCTGTTAATATTCCATTGAAAACCCAGTACCTGTGGTGTTCCACCATATATACATATTTTGGTGGTTCATCTCGCCATAAAATATTTTGGCACATTTGGTCATCATTTTCTACCCGCACCTGGCGATACTTTTTTCTACATTTCCAAAAATGGCGAAGTTATGCCGCCGAATCTTATTAGTATGTATATTGGTGGTTACACGATTGATTTAACCATGAATTCATCGTTTAGCAAAACTCCCGTAGATGATTTTGTAAATCCATGAAATGGAACTTGCAATTTTGTTGTCATATTTGTTTAATGCGTAGTATTTAGACAGTTAATAATTATTTTGGACTAATTTCATGTGGCCTACCGCCTGGCATCTAAGGCCGGTTTTATATTTCTTCGTTCATTCATTCAAACAATTTTTTGGACCAATCATATTGCTCCAATATGACGTTCTGCATTTTTTCACAAGAGATGGTTGGTCGAAAAAATTGTTTGAATGAATGAACGAAGAAGTACAAATCTGGGCTAATTCTTTCAACGAGTATAAAAAAATTGCTTGAACCGCAGTTAATCTATCTGCAAATTGCATGCTTCTGAGTTTCATTACTTTGAAAAAATGTCTACTCTAGCTCAGCTCAAGTCAGCGTGCCGCAATCTGGTTGAGGAATTTGAAATCTGTTGTTGCGATAATTTGAAATCATTCGTCAAACCGACACATTTCGAATAATGAAGGCAGGTGATTGGGATGTAGTTGCTTCATTCACTGATGTAATTGTCAGGTCTACCATAAATGATGGATTGGATGTCCAAATCCCAAAGGTAGTGTAAGTCGTTTAGCATCCGTTGACGCCTTTGATACTGATGAATGCAGTCAGAAGTATATCTTAAGATGTTGATGTGATCACGGTGTACGTTTTGGTTTCATCGTCATCATTTCTAGTCGTTATCTCTGTTAATTGAGAGATCTGTTACATAAATTCGAAAATTTACTTGTTAACCATGACCACACCCTTGCCTCGTTTGATGACCCATACAATGACGTATAGTCAAGTGTGGCTTATAAGAAAAGTATTCCTCCAGAACAGTTAAAATGCCTGTAGATTACTTCCGATTTTTGGACGTTGCCATCTAGGAAGTGTCCTATAATCGATGAGGTCATTCCTTGCAATTGGTCAGCACGTCAACTCATCGATTGCAAAATATTTGTTTTCGATGTCTCCGGAGCCCAAAGAGACTTGGTTTCGTTGACAAAAGCTATACTTATAGTTCTACTGTCCATGATCGAAATAATATAACACAAAATTACCAATACCTCAAATGTGCGTTAAACCGGAAAGCAGCAAGACTTATTCGACATTTTGCCGCGACCGATGCTAACTATAATAAAGTATTCCCATTGCACCATATAGTAAACACTTTTATAAAAAACTAGAGAAAACAAAAGATTAACGGACACACTTTAGATGAATCTATTAAAGGGTTTGAAGCATTAGGCCCAAATGCTGATAAGTTTGATTTGTCTGGTGCTGCTAACGTTTGTGAGTAGATTCGTCACCGATCGCTTCACAATAACCATTTCATTTTATTCTGTAAACTTACCCCTGCGGCACCAACACGTTTCCATGTTTTCCAACATGCGAATTTTACTAGAATCAATTGAGATAGGGGTGTATGAAATTTCTGAAATAATTTGGTATGATTTCACTTAAACGGCCTCCAAAAAGTGTTATTCACAGTTTTACTGTTATGTTAGACAAATCAAGCTATGATTGATCCGCGTCCCTCGTGGCTTATTGGTGAAGACGTTTAGTTAACAAAGTTTGAGAAGTTGAATGTTTAACTATTTGTACCCTCATTTTGTTGTTAGCTTGTCAATCCACAACATCCTTTTTTATTTTCATTTCATCTTACACCCGAAAATACACCTTATTCTTGTTAATCACGTACATATTCAAAAATACCAAGGATTTCTAAATATTGAAGTTTTTATATTTTTGTAATATTTATAAGGAAAAGAGATATGAAAATGGCTTAAATAGAACATTCTGTGAAAAACGGAGATGAGATTATTTTTCATTTCTATATGTCATGTATAGAAATAGATACACAGCGAATTTATATTACACTTGTTCATGATTAAATTTTTTTATTTGAATTTTCGTCATGGAAACTTATAAGAAGTCGTGTAAATTATTGATTTTACGAAAGTGCCTTCTACAGTTCTTCTAATACTTTATATTACTATTAACATAATTGAAAGACCGTAGAATTACTAGGAATCATAACTATGTAGCCAAAAAAAAAGTCGAGAACAGAAAGAAAAGTAAATAGGTAGGTGACGTTCAATTCAGGCTATAGTGGAAATCTGAAACAGCAGTCCTATTTAAGGCGATCGAAGAGACTGAAGACGTTATAGTTAGTGATCGTTTTTAGCTTGCGGGAGTGTCTTTATTTCTAAATTGCCATACTTGCTCAAAACATCTAGGCAGTAAAAATGTTATTTTGGGATGGCCTATTTCAGAGAGAGATGGGTACAACAAAGAAATGAATGTTGTTCAAAATGTAGCAGACGTAAACTTTTACACAGGAAATATAAGGGTACACTTTTTTAAGAAACTTACCAAACAAAGTTCTGATAATGTTAGCTAGCCATGAAATTCCATTCAGGGATGTGGCATATCAAATATAATTAAATAAAAAATCGGGATTCTTAAAATGACTGTGAATCTTAGGGATGCTGCATACTATAAGAGTTAATACTCCCATATTAATGAGTCTACCTATTCCAAATTATTTATCATAGCAAAATAAAAAAAAAATGAGCTTGTTCAAAAAATTTAAGGACCTCTTCTTTGTTTTCAGATAGAATAATATATTCCCGACAGGATATCAGGATAAATGTCACTACACATACGGTTACCAAAGACATATGATGATATTTTATCATTGTTAAGTTAGTTTACTAAATATTACTAAATATATAAGTGTCATATCATTTAAAAGGTCTAGAATAATATCACGCAATTTATGCTCCAATTCTGAAAATGTGAAAATTCTATAGCTGTAACTTCACAGAAATTGCTTACAAAGAGAATGATACAGTGTTCTAAAAATGCTATTCACAAATTGTAGACTTCGCCACTGCAAATCAATACGTAATGAATTTGCCGCTGTAACCAAAGTGTGTTTGATTTTAAAACAAACAAACAGTTTCGAAGATGTAAATAAAAATAATAATGTATTATGCGTAAGGGGAAAATACTGTTGGCATTAATCGTTTGCATACCTTAACCCTCTTCACTCTGACCAGTTTTACTCACATAACCTACTGAAAAGTGTCTAATAATCTATAAATAAATCATTTAAAAATATAATTTTATTTTCCGTTTTTCTTTATTTTATGATAAAAATTAATTTATTGCGAAAGTAACATTAATAATTAAGTAAAAAAAAAACAAATTATTATACAACGGGTTGGGGAAATAGTAATACATTATTTTGTCGCTAGATGGCTTTAGTGATATATATATATATATATATATATATATATATATATATATATATATATATATATATATATATATATATATATATATATATATATATATATATATATATATATATATATATATATATATATATATATATATATATATATATATATATATATATATATATATATATATATATATATATATATATATATATATATATATCGTGATGTATTTGTCGCAGTAAGCCATACTTATACTCGTTGGAGAGGAGGATTCATGAACTAAAAAACTTATTTTGTCATTGTTGTGATTGATCGATTTAGTTGTGAAATATAGCGTGGCAAGGATGGAGGTAAACAAAAAGAAAATTTGTTATATTTTACAATTTTGCTTCGATAAAGGCGAAATCAGGCGGCTGAAATTGTGAATGGTGCCTATGGTCCCGATACTGTCACAGCCAATGAAGCGCAATTTTAATTTCGTCGATTCCGTTTAGGTAATTTCAATATCAAAGATGCACACACTGAAAGGCCTATCGTCAAAAATGTCGATTTTGGAAATTGTCGAACTAGACCGCCATGCAGGCTGTTGTAGCATCGCCCAGAGAATTAAACAATTTTAATTTTGCATAAAGCTGGCGTCAAAGTGAACCTCGATGTTTGGGTGCCGCATGAGTTAACCCAAAAAAACTTGATGGACTGGTTTCCATCTGCGAATTCTGGCCAAACGGAACGAGATCGAGCCATTTCTGAAGCGGATTGTGACTGACGACGAAAAACTGGTGGTTTGCTGTGTGTTTGATGGAATTGGTCCGATTGGTCAAATGCTCAATTCGGACCTCTACAGCTAGCAATTGGACAGCAATCGACCACAAACAGCCCGAATTCGCCAATATAAGACGCGCAGTGTTCCACCAAGACAACGCCAGGCCTCACACGTCCATGATTACCTGACTATAAGGTGGATGCATAATAACCTCCCAACCAGGCCCCGGGAGCATGGTTGGGAGGTTATTATGCATCCACCTTATAGGTCAGGGCACCAAGCGATTATCATCTCTTTTTGTCAATATCAAACGCTCTTAGTGGTGTAAAAATGGCTTCAAGAGAGGCTTGTGAAAACTAGCTATCTCAGTTTTTTGCTGATGAGGCAAGGCGTTTTGAGAAAGCCGCTTAATGAATTTGCCTTCTAAATGGCAACGAGTTATCGAAAAAACGGCGCTTATTTGAGCCAAAACGAATGGATTGTAGCCATGTTAAATAAAACCTGGAAATAAACGTAAAAATAATGGATTTCTTTTTCTGGAAATTGGCCGGCTCCCTAAATTAAAGAATGCTGAAATTAAAAAGGTTGACTTAAAAAATTGTTTTTATTTGGAAAAATGGGACCTTTTTTAAGTGATATTTTTAACAAATTTTGTGACTTAACAAACGTGTTTTACAAAAACAAATTTAATTTCAAAATGACACAAGAAAGGCATATTTTATGTTGATTTTACAAATACATATGTATATTTTTTAATTCATATTCAAAATGACTTAACAAAGGCATAGTTTATTTCTCATTATAAACATAAAATTTACTTTTATTTTTAATGCACATAGAAATGCATGCGTAATATCATGTTTTTAAGAAAATGTACTAAATTTACCTTATTCTATTGCTTGCACTGAAATACTACATGGTGATCATTTAGTATTATATTATTCATCCGATTCATACTTATATTAGTGTATATTATTACATTTTTACGTTTTATTCCGGTTTTAAATACATTTTTTATTTAATTTTCAAAATGACTTAAAAAGGCACATTTTATGCAATTTATAAACACCCTTCTTAAATCATTTTCAAAGTGATAAAGATATGCATTAAAAAGTCAGCTTTTTTTTATTTCATTTTCATTATAGATTTTAAGTCAATTTTAAAATGAAATAAAAACGCTGGTTTTAAATGAGAAAAAACCCATTTTAAGTCTGTATTTTTCGTGGTGCCTAATTTGCCTAAGTTTGGAGTGCCATAGAGAAGTTAATTTCCGAGGCATTGGAGCCAAAGTTTAAAAATTGGCTCCGACTTCTAGCTCCGGCTTCATTAGGATCTCCAGCACCGGAACATAGTAAAACATTATATTTAAATGAAAATAACTTAAGTATAATAATGCTAGTATAATACTTTATTAATCAGCAAAATCTTGAATCATCCTTAAAAATAAATTTTTTTCCGTAATATTTTCATAGGTATTATA
This sequence comes from Nephrotoma flavescens, assembly GCA_932526605.1. Lineage (NCBI taxonomy): Eukaryota > Metazoa > Arthropoda > Insecta > Diptera > Tipulidae > Nephrotoma > Nephrotoma flavescens. The sequence goes on along the minus strand of OW052222.1, from coordinate 161,585,034 downwards.
AAGATGGCATGAACCCATTTTTATTTTGATTTGCTGTTGCTTTAATATTAATAATAATATCTTATTTAAGTGAAGATCGCAAATCAATTGCTATTAACTTAAGTGCGGAAAATAGCTTCTCTACACTTGCAAAACTGGCAAATAAGTGACTATTTTTCATGCCTCTTATCTATTTTTTGGGTAATGTTCAATCATGCCTATTTTTCATGCCTCTTATCTATTTTTTGGGTAATGTTCAATCCCTCGAAAGCTGGTTTGATTTTTAAGCATCCTTTTTCTTCCATTCCACTACTGTTGCCTATGACATTTTTATTAAAAGAATCTTTCAGATAAAATTGAAAGAAGTGTTCTAGATGTTTCAGTTGTATTTATTCTATTATATTTTTAACATTCCTTTGTTTTGTCAATATGACCTGCCCCCCTATTCCTGAATACGATACGAAAATGAAAAATTCATATTTGAATTGAATTAGATTCGTACGATTCTTATTTAAAATTGAATAGGAATCTTATACTTTCGTTTTCGTATCGTATTCAGGAATAGGGCTGATGGTTTTCGTCTCTTAAAATTCTATATCTTGCATCAAAATAAACTGCACCTAGAAATACATCATTATCTAAAAGCTTTCCCTCTCGTTTCTCCATCGACTTCATGATGTCTTCCGCAATTAGCCATTGATTCTTCGGCAGGTCAGTTTTTAGTTTAAACCATTCCTTCACAGGTCTTAATCTCCTGGACTGATACCGATTCCATGGTAAACTATCATATCATACGGGTATTTTAAAAGATTCTAAGGTGAGTCAACTGATCACATAATTCGGTGCGTAGAAACATACCTGTACGCGTATTTTAATCCAGAATTGGGAGACGAAACCACAAATTTGTGTATACGTATACGACGTATAATACGCGTAACAAATGACAGCACACTTATTCAAAATTGTGTGTTATACGTCGTAGACGTTTACACAAATTTGTGGTTTCGTCTCCCAATTCTGGATCAAAATACGCGTACTGATCAACCACAGCGAATTGCTCATACAGTGGACGTAAAATTAACAACCATTCAATCATACGGAGTGTAGAACGCTAGCACATTTCGTTATCAAAAATTTGAATTAACTTACATACGAATACGACAGAATAGAAAATAAACTAAATGTGAGATGCACTACTTTTTGGGCAGTTCCAACTGTTGGAGTAATACGCAGCATTAGAAGGAAAGAAATTGACGAGAAAAAAGAGAATTTTAATATTTCCTTATTTGATTTTATAAGTTAACTCTCTGTTTTTTGTTCATGTAGTGTAAACTAGAAATATCATCACGCATTTAAATTATCAAAAGAGAAAATAAATTAAAGAGCACATAAGATATCCTATGGTCAAATATTTCAGCAAATATTTCGGCTTCAGCTCCGGCTCCGCTACAAGTGAAAACACTAGCTCCGGGCAACTTCGGTACCATTCCGGCTCCAAAGCCCTGGGCCTTGTCACTTATCTAAAATATTTTCATATCATATTTATCGGGCTTAGATGTAATGTATTGCCGAAAATAAGCTCGCCCTCGGAATGGTACTAACTGTTCATCGATAGTAAGATTTTTCTCAGATACGAGTAAGGACTACCTCTTCTTTAAGTTCCTATTGATTGTATCCCATATTTACCGAATGGGTGCAAATTTATCTTGAGACCAACGTACAAAACAATTTGTTGAATCGTAACAGTAAGCAATGGTCAATTTATTTCATCGTAACGGAAATATAAACTTCCTAGAATTATTTCCTAGTATGTATTACGAACTGTAGAGAAAATGTGCTCGTGATCATTCGTGATATTTCATATTCTTAGAATTCCTTCAGTTGAGTTTGCGAAAAATGACTATGAGAATAATAAAAAGCATGAAATATTTCGATCAGTAAAAACGTATAAAACCATTTTTATTTGCTTTTTCGATATGTGTAATATATACACCGTTCAGCAAGTCGATTCTTGCTTGCATATTGAGACTTGTACCCCTGTGCTCTCGCGGAAAAAATTATTACTACGAAAAAGAGTTTAGTCATGCTTTTCTGTGAATTATCTATGAAAAGTGATCTTGGAAAGTTTAAAATTATTTGCATATTGCATTAAAATATAAAAACTATAAATTTATTTACAATTAGTATTACAATTTTTAATCTAAAAATCGAAAGTGTCTCGGGCGTATCTGAAGCAAGCTTCATTTGTTTCCACTGGTAGCGTTTTCTATACTTTCCCTAGTCTCAATGGAAAAAAGGAATTAGGAAAAATATTTTTATAATAATTTAGTCATAATTTTTTTTTTCTGCCATGAAAAACCAAAATTAAATTGGGAATATTTTTCCTATCCAATTTCGATACGGAAAAAATATCTCCGAAAATATAAACATTTAAATCAAACATGACTTCTCAGTAGGCTAGAAAATGATATTTTGATGTAAATATTTTTCCTAATTCCTTTTCCTCTAGGAAAAACAAAATCGACCTGCAGTAGGATATGTCTGAAAAACTTATCAAGTCCGTTTTCGTAAATCGGGGGTTTTGTTAACCAAGAAATGTTTAAATAATATTCCGGAACGACTGTACAAAAACTTGAAAATAAAATACTTATTAAAGTTAACAAATTATAATTTATTTAATTTGAAACGATGCAATTCTAATCTTGGGTGGATTTATAATCCTGTACTTGGCTGCCAACCGGAAATTAATAAAATACCATGCGATTAATGGCGGCTGGTATATGAGCGCGCGGTGAATGGTGGCTGGTTTTTAATCCTGTACTTCGCTGCTAACCGGAAACTAATAAAATACCATGCGACAAATTTATTGCTCGATGCATGCGATGAATGACGGTGGAGATACCCACGATTTCGATTTTATCGAATATAGCACTGCGCTGTTTTTTTTGTCCGCTGGTTAGTAATGGCGTGGACGTTGTTTTAGAATTGAAATCGCTTTCGTTTGTAACTTTACACTTTACATGCGCTTTGGTATCGAATCCGGCTCGAAGACCTAGTTTAAAAATGATATAGGGTTTATGGTTTTGAGTTCAAAATAAGTCGATTGAGAAATACCTAGGGACCCTATAACTAAACATGCGTTTTCAATAAGTTACGCGATTTTTGAAATGAAATGTGTCTAAAAGTCACTTGTCAGTAAGATGAGGGTTAAACCCAATATTTTTTCTGAGTATATCATAGACAGGCTATTTGTTTCGGCTGTACTTATATGTATTTCATTATCGACATTTAGGCGTGTATAAGAAAAGCAAAAAATCGTAACATATAAATTTGACCAAAAATCTCAAAAACTACAATTGGGATTAGCTTCAACTTTTGTTGGTACAGCGATGCTATTGGTAGCAACATCATTATGCGAAATCGTTTCAGAAAATGACAATTTTTACAAGTAATTTGCAATCGAAATCTTGATGTGTAACTTTACGTCATCAAATTTGGTACTGAAAAGTTATAGAACAAAACTTACGTTTATAGAGCCGAGTTATATTTTGGGAATACACTTTAGCACAAAACTGCCGCTTTAATAAAGCTAAGCTTTGACCCAAGCAACATTTTTATTATCAGCCCTTTAGTTCAAAAAATCCGGCGTCTCAGCGCTGATGATAAATTATTCCTGTCGAACTTACATCAGTCCTATTTCCATCCTAGGCAAAGGTTGGTGATACCATGGTTGCAATATGTTGGATATTATAGCTATTAGCAGATAACAATTTGTCATTCACTGTGTGTCAAGAAATGAAATTCAGAATTTTTTTCTTCCTCGGTGACATATTTTTTAAATTGTTTAAATTGGCATGCGGTTTGGTTTACATAAAAAAAAAAACCGAACATAAATTCAACCTGAATTGTGTGAGATATGAAAAATATGATCTGCCTGCTAGAGAGATTATTATAGTTTATATAGGAGACGACATATTACGTCCCTTCCTTCATACATTCACATTATTCAATTTAAAATCAATCAATCATGAAGCAAATCGATAGGAAAATGGATTGTTTTATTAAAATTGATGACGAGGGGAAGAGATTGCATGAATATAGAATGATGTAATTGTTCATTGAAATCCATATAAGTGTTAACCGTATTTGATTATTTTTGATTAAATAAATAAACTAATTGATTAGAGAGTGGCACAAAAAAAAACTTTTAACTAATATGAAACTTTGTACCAACATATTTTCCGTATTTTTTTTTTTTGGTAATTTTCAAAGAATAAAATTCCGGGAAAAAACTAAAAGAACAAAGTGTATAACTACGTGACTTAATTTGATATCGTGTATATTTTCTTTACGAAAAAATAATTAGAATTTTAAATTTTCTTTTATATATATTTTATATATCCTACGTAGATGTACTAATGAGATGACTATAGTTGTTGGCTCTTTTGAATACCAAATTTTGAAGATATACTATTAAACGTAATTTATACTCCTTGTTTTGGCAAAGATTTATTGATATACTTTTATTATATTTATATCTAATAAGAATTGCCGTTTATAATTCAGTCAGCAGTCCCATCCTATGTTAACATACTTTCCACGAGAAATGGATTTTGTATTAGAATGAAATAAAAATACGTACATAAATAGAAAAAAATAATTCCACTTACTCGATTGGAATTTTTTTCACAAAATTAATGAACCATATTGTATTGTCTCCATATCCAGATTCACATAGACAAGAGAAAAAAAAATATTATCCGCGAAATTTTTTTATACAATCCGCGTATCGCATATGTAACTTGGTGATATATCGTTGCGAGATTATGTTCATGGAAATATATAGTAACATATTTTATACAATAGAATGAGAAGCATTTTACATTTAACAATATCAGATTTATTATATTTTCCGTTCGTATAGGACAACCATAGATTGCTTATCGATTGTTTTATCGACCACTTAGGTTATGTTTAGATGCTGTCATTATTAATGTCAAATCGACTTAACGATAAATAAATACGGTGTTAAATTATTGATTCTCCAATGTGACATACTCGTATAATTTTTATATATTCTGGCATTTACACACTCCTATATAACCATCTGTTGAAATATTCGATTTCTCAAATTCCGGCTTCTTAAAGTTGCGACGTTGTTGGATAAATTTGGGTTGTCGTACATCGCAGCATATTTGTTCTTACAAATCAATTAAATGACGTAACAAAATGTTATTGGTTCTTAATCATCTTTTAATTACTTGGTCTTTTATCCCTTACATTTATTGTCGGTAAAAAAATATTCCCCGACAATTTTGCTTTTGACTTACATCTGTTTTTTAAGTCCGACTCTTATAGTAGAAACAATAATACAGGTGTGTAAATATGAAATCGGAATTTTTTAGTAAAAAGTACACGTTCATCGTATGATAATGATTAAAAGTATTTTATTCAAAGTATTGCCCATTATTCGTTATACATTTTTCCCATCTTTCTGCCAATGCCTGGATGTAACGCCAAAACCCTGTTCTTCTTTTGAGGTAAACCAGTTATCGAGCCATTTTCATAGGAAGTAAAGTGCTCTTCAGCAAACCCCATCGATGCAAGTAAGTGGTAATCGGACGGAGCCAAGTCTGTCTAAAGTATTTCCCAATTAAGTGCTTTCGACGTTTCCATGACCGGTTTTGCTTTGTGTGATGAATCATTATCATGAAGCAATATCACTTTGTCATGCCTTTTATCATATTATGGTCGTTTTTCACGCAAAGTTCGATTCAATTTGTTGTTGGTAGCGATATTGAACGTTTACGGTTTCACCAGGTTCTTGCAGCTCAAAATAAATCACACTCCTCGGATCCCACCAAATACAGAGCCTTGTCTTCCGTCCGAAGCGATTTGGCCTTGCAGTCGATGTCGATGGTTATCCTGGATGAACCCAAGACATTTTGCGCTTTGGATTCTCAAAATAGACCAATTTTTCATCGCCAGTCACAATCCAATCGAGAAATGACTTTCTTTTGTATCTGGCGAGCAACATTTCGCACATGGTTTTTGTATTTTCCTGTTGTCTTTCATTCAGTTTATGTGGAACGCATATTCCCAGCTTTTGAATCTTTCGCATGGCTTTCTAAACGTGTGAAGACGGCTTCTCGTGACACATTCAATTGATCCACGAGTTGTTTTTGCGTTTGAGCGTCATCCTCATCCAACAATGCTTGCAATTCAATGTCTTCAAACTTTTTTGGTTGTCTTCCACGTTCGGCATTTATTTTTTAGCACTTTTGAATTTATTAAACCACTCATAAAATTGTGATTTACTAAGAGCATACTCACCGTAATCTTTGACAAGCATTCGATGTGATTCTGCAGCAGTTTTCTTCAAATGATAACAAAAAATCAATGATGTCACAAATCGTAGTATGTAAGCACAAAACTCGACATTCTTAACACGTAAAAAACGTTGTATGAATTTGGTATGGTTATGAATTGGATGTGTTGACAGATGTCAAAAGAAAACAATGGCATGGTTAATATAGCTTGTAAAACATTTATTTGAGAATACTCATACATAGAAGACTTGCGAATAATAAAATTTTACAACTAAACCAACTCCCCAAATAAGGTTGGACTACCTGAGGCTTAATATCAATAAATCACTTATTATTACGACATCATACACTAGATCAGCAGTTGCCTAAAAATAAAGGGCGGAATACTTAGACGATTTTTTAAGTTATGTCATTTTGGCCACGAACAGGAACTCATTTTCAAATACATGCTCATCAAAACATAGAAATCGTTCAGAATATGAAAAGTTCAAAATTCCCTCTTTTTTGATTCTCTCCCAATTCCAGTATGAGAGCGATTTGCGGAATAAAATACGATGGTTGATTGCGAATAAATGCTTTATTGTTTAAATTTCAACGATAAGTCTCACATTTTAATGCTTTAGCTCGCAATGTCGTTGTTTGTTATTGGTGGCAGGCAAACCTTTATCACCGGGCGCTTTTAAACGGCGCTCTCGACCGTCATATATTGGATGCATTTCGTTGATCCTGACGAGCAACCATTTTGAACCTCGCATGTTTTTTTCTTTGAGGAGAAAAGATTGGCCAATCAATGGCTAAATTGGTGATGGTTCTCAACCACTTTTGGTCTTGCTGGACGCGAGAGTTGGTCCATCCTTTAAATTTCTGTCTAAATCATTTGAATATGAGATAACGAAATCAAAAATGATTTGAATTGGCACAGAACCATAGTTAGCTCTTCGAACTTGAGCACAATTTTGCCAATAATGAACCGTAAATGATGTTTTACTGATTTGGCTCGGTCTATACAGCAAAACTTTGAATCTTGCCTCCACGTGATTACCATTTCAAATATGAATGACGAAGGAATAGCAAAGAATGCACATCAGCTGCAAATGAATCGTTTTCTTAAATAAGCAAACGAACACGCATTTTTAATCCTTCGTCGATGTACCAACCATTGTGCAGTTTAATCGAAATTGGGCCTGCATACTTGACATCAAATGGTGTTGTGTTTTGGTTGATGATCCAAAATAGATGTGGATCATTTTATTACGTTTTGGGATGGACCTATGAAATAAGTAAAGTGGTGAGTTTTTCGTCTTTAGGAATTATTATCGAATTTATGTTGCGCTGCTGAAGGTAAATTCGATTTGCTGAAAGGGCGAGAGGATTGGCCGACTCTGACAAGTTACGGCTTCCGCTTGCATTGTAACCATTGATGTTGACTTGCGCTCGCAAGGTAATACAAAATTTACGACATATGTTTCGTTTGGTTTGTGTGTTCGAGTGTCTTTTTTGTTCTCGGAATTTTTTCGGTATCTCATTTAGGAACCGTTGTATATTCGTAGACTATTTTGTCGACGTAGAAATTTCAAAATGCAACTCCGGCTACTATCGCTCCTGATCATTTCTCTCGCGGTGTTATAACCAACTGTGCACAACCGATAATACGGAAGCTTCCAGAATCTGTCGATACATTTGGTTAATAGCAGCAACGAAAACCAATTTTTTGTTTCCAGAAGTTGCGGTTTTTTACTTCGAAAAGGCTGTGTGGGAACAATATGGAGCTTCTGATTTAGCGATACAATGATCGTAGTAGCTGTCTTCAAGCAATTCTTCTTTATGTCCCGATTCTATGGATTCAGACATGAAGAGTTCCATGAAGAGTTCCCAAACGATATCCCATGTTGTCGACCGGCTTTCTTAAAACCTCCAAGCAGTGGACGGATTTGGTTGATATATCGAGGATTACGCAATCTTGCGATTGTTTCTTGTTTCAATTCGGGTAAAGTCCGAAATTTAATCGTCAATGGTTGTAACGATCTCGTAAAATGTGCCATGCTTCCTTGTAAAAGGTATTAGTGATTCTTATAAACTTAAGCTACAGCCTTTGGTCTTCAGTTAACCTCGGTTGGTGGGTTCCTAATTAGTGGAGATTTCACCGCTTCACCGAGACAGCGGTAAAATAGTAGTCTTCGGCGAGTTTTCCATATTCTCGTTCGATCTCCAAAGGATCACACACAGCTTGGAGAGCTTGGCTGCTTTGATCGACTGGTCATTGCATCGAATTATGAGCAGTCTGTGTATCATGGTAAGGGTGCGAAATCTTTGCTTTCGTGATACACAGCCTGGGAGTCTATTATGAAATTTTCGACGCGCGTATTTTTTTCGACAACGTCGAAAATCGCTATTATGAATTTTTTTTTCGACAACGTTGAAAATCGGAATTATGAATAATTTTGAAGGAAAATACACATTGCACACAACATATGCGTAAAGTCTTTTTTATTTCATTATGCTGTTTTGAGAAGAATGGTGCTTAAACAAGAAAATATTATGCAAATATATTTTATTTGTAAATTTGAGGGTTTCATTAATACATAATTTAGTATACATAATTTAGATTTTAATTTTGATTTAACACAAACAAGAAAAAATCCGTTCGAAAATAAAATTGTGTTACTCGTTTATAGGGACCAAAAGCATAAGCGCAAACATATTTTTTTAATTTTTTCCCTTTAATCCTCAAAAGACAAAATAGTAAAAAGTGAATACCAAAAAACAAAATCCGATCAAAATAAAATTTTTCTCTTTCATTCTATTTCATTCTGGTTCTATAAAGAAAATTATATTTAAAATCAATACCACTACAATAACAGGCCATTTCTTGTAATAATTTTGTTGGTTTATGTAAATACAAAAAGAAATGAGAATTCCATACACCACGAAACAAAAATACATGGCAACAAAAAAACAATTTTATTATTTTTAATAAATAGTTTGTATCGTTCAAGTTAAATTGAATAATACATTGTCAGAAATAAATAGGGATATTTTGTTATTGAATTATTTAAAAAAAAATTGTATTGAGAAAACTTTTCATTTAGTAATATTCCAATTAAAGCAGCAACTTAGTTTTACACCATAACAACAAATAAAAGAAAAACAAAAATATACGAGATTTTTTACTGCCACTCTTGCGTGCTTTTTTACTTTTTTTATTTTAGTAAACCAAAATATGTTGAAAGGGATGGGTGTACGTCTTTGCGTATGACAACAAAATATTTTGTGTTTTATTTTTGTTCAAATAAAACTTGGTTTTTAATTAATACGGTGTAATAAACCAAAATACAGCTTAATCAATCAATACTATTGATAAGCTCAATTGCGTGATTTAGTTGGTTGTACATAATAACTAAAAAAAATATCCAATTTTATCGACAATTGGATTTTTTTGTGGGCTTGTGTAAAATTTACAGTAAAGATTAAAAATTAGGATACGGTTTATCCACGATATTGAAACTTGAGAAGGTAGAATATCACACATAATAATTTTGTGTATTATGTGTGCTGTGGTAAAATATTCCTATATTTCATTTTCATAATATACAAAACACAATCGAATATAAATAAAAAATTTATTGTAACATACAAAATATTATACCCTTTAATCTAAAATTCATTACACAAATAAAATGTGGGAAATTAAGTTTACTATTTTTCTTCGGTACTGTATGTCGTGAAACAAAACCAAAACGAATAATACAAGTGCCGAGGGAGGAGCCAAGAGAAATTAAAAAACTTATACGCGCACGTGTCATTGAAAAATTGTGTAGTTGCTTTATCAGTAAATTAGTAAATGAAAAGTTTCTCAGGTTGCGGGCCAATTCTCAGGTAAATCGATTAGTACAGTAAAATGAAATTTTAGTACAAATTACTGTTCAAACTTCAAATCGTGCCAATTCTCTAGTAAATAAAATTAGGTAAATGTGGCTTAAAGGGACACTGTTTAATTCAGCCTCAGCTTGAACTAATTTAACACTTTTAATACACTTTTAATTCCGAGCTTTCCACGGGTGAGGGCTAATACCGGAATATTGTAATAAAAGCGTATAGTAGAGTTTGATTAGAACTGAGTAGTTCATTTATTTTTTGTCGTTTATATACAATTTTGATAGTTTCTTGTTGTTGTTTTTTACATTACATATGATCATATATCAATTACAATATTTTAATATTTTATAAACTCCAAAAGTGCAGAATTGCATGTAAAAAATTAATTATTTTATTTATAGCTAAATTAAAATTAACATTCTGTAAAACTGCATATTGTTGCAGTTAAATGACCCTGTTCATATTGAACATCTTGCGGCGCGGGTTTGGACGGGACTTGGAAGAACGGATGATTGGTTACGGCGGTTTCTTCGTATGTGGCGAATTATGACAGTTATCCCAACCGCAAGTGCTATCCATAGGATAAGATGTATTGCTGTATAATGATGAATATGATGAAAGTGCTCGTTGGTTGTATTCTCTTCTACCTCTTTCATAAGGGAGATTTGTTCTTCTAAACCCCTTGTATCTGGAGTGGTTAATAGCTCATTTTCCTCATAGTTTTGTTTAGATATCTCTATTGTTAAATCTTTTAAGTGCATCCCCTTTAAGTATGGTGCAATTCCGAAATTCTCGATGGTAGTTTCAAATCTATCAGAGGCCAGTATGCTTAAGTGATTGTCTCTAAGGGCGCATCCCGATTCTAGCTTTATTATTCCCGACCCTGATAATTGCTTTTGGTTTGTAACTGATCCACATACAACCGTCACAGTTGTTTCCTTTGTCATTACGAATACCCATTGATTTGGTGCGTATAGTTTTATCCAAAGGTTTGAAGTAACATTTTGGTATTTTATCTCACATATGTCTTGTAAATTGGACCTGTGTTGCAATATTGCGATTTCACAGTTGGTTCCTTCCCAGACACCTGACAGTATTGTTGGTATCTCGCATAATAGATGATCATCATTGATAATGTTGCATTTAGATATATCTCTGGCTGATAGTTGCGTAAAATGTTCATTTTGAATATCAACGGCGATAAATTCAGTTGTTGGCACTATATGTGCACGCCTTTCAGTTACTAATATATTAGGTACAGCTACTACTGAATAAATGTTATAGGACCAAACATATGATAAGGGAATTGAAATTTCGATTATCACATATGCTTTTGTCACTCTAGTCCTGGTTGTCATACTTTTAAATAAGTGGTCTAACTTGCGCAATCCGTGACCCGGAATTGTAATGGAGACTGGTATTTGTTTTCTTATAGATGCTATTTGTTCTTCAAGTTGTGATGGGCTCAATAAAAGTGGGTGTAAAATGTTTAGATGTGCATTGTGAATAACCTCTAGTATCGCCTCCTGCACATCCCGTAAACTTCCCGTGGCAACGACTAGTTCAAGGGATGTCATTAAAATAGTTAATACTTGTTGTTCCGTTACACGTGTGTTATTTATGTTTTTTTCTAAGTGCTGCAACCTCCTCTGAATGTTATTAATAGCCTGTACTGTGGCATTTTGGCTGTGCTTGAATAGTTTTACAGAGTTATCAATCATGGAGGTTTGATTCTTTATTAGCAGTAATAAATGATCTTCATTGGTTTCTATAGTTTGAAAATGTTCTTCATATTGATCTGCTTCTCTCTGCGTTAATATTCCAAACATGTCACCTAACACTAAACCTGTAGTGTCACCAATCCCCCGTTTCGCTCTGGTTACTTCTTTATTGGATGACATCAGTAATTGATTGCCTTCATCTATTCTACTCATTTGAGATCGTAATTGCTGGATTACTAGTTGACAGTTAAACCTCTCCATATCTATTACCGAATGTACTGTTTTACACATAGTTGCAAGTTCATCTATTAAGCGGTATGCTTGAGTTGTTTCTTCCCAATACGTATTTAAATTATACCGCACAACCAAAGTCCATCTCATGGCAACTAGCTCCATCTTACTGATTTCCTCAAGATATATGCCAGTAGAATGTTTGAAGTTCTCAATCTGCATCAGTTCTTTGGCGCTGGTGGTAGAAAAACAAATGCTCATCAGGGCCAATAATGCCAGATGAAGCTTGATTCCCCCTTTCGCCTGTCTTCCTGGTTGGCGTCTAACTGGGTCATTGGTGTTAGGTGTTGCTAGTTTTGCATCTGGAGTCTTATTTGCGTTAATTATTTGTTGTGACCATGAATTGTCTTCTTCGCTTGGTAGCTTGCACAACTTAGTGATAGGTCGTTTATAGATATTCTGGCTGCATTTTATGGACGCAATACGAACCAAGCCATCTGAGCCAGTATGCACCTCCTGTACTCTCCCCATTTTCCAACGTGACGGCGGCAGTGATTCTTCCTTCAGTAGAACGACATCCCCTACAACTAGATTGGGCTGACGTTCCCTCCATTTAGTACGTTGTTGTAACTGGTGCAGGTAGTCTCTAGACCATCTTTTCCAAAAGTCATCTACAATCTTTTGTACTAAATGCCAACGTGTTCTTAGCGTGCAAGTAACATCATTACTTTCTGGGACTACCTTTATTGGTCCGCCTATTAGAAAATGCGCAGGTGTTAAAGATTCTAAATTTTCCGGATGGTCATACAAGGTAGTCAATGGTCGAGAGTTTAAGCATGCCTCTATTTGAGTCATTAATGTTGTTGCTTCTTCAAATGTCAATGCGGTCTCACCTATGACTTTCTTCATGTGAGTCTTTACTGACTTTACCCCTGCCTCCCATATGCCACCAAAGTGTGGTGCAGCAGGTGGTATGAAGTGCCAGGTAGTTTCATCTTGTTGAAATACCCTTGCAATTTCTGGTTCTAGAGCTGCAATCTTCGTGCGTTGTTGTTTCAGTACTCGTTCTGCACCAACAAAGTTGGTACCATTATCCGAATAGATTTCTCTACACAACCCCCTGCGAGATGTGAACCTGCGGTAAGCTGCTATAAATGCATCTGTTGTTAATCCGCTGACTACTTCTACATGTAAGGCCTTGGTGGTCAGGCAGACAAATACCGCAATGTATCCTTTGTACGTGGTTTGACCTCTTCCTTTCTTGTTCCTCAGTTGAATCGGCCCGGCATAATCAATACCCACCTTGCTGAATGGCCGTGATGGAGTTACTCTGCAGGACGGTAAATCACCCATTAGTTGGTTGAGGGTTACTTGTTTAAATCTTATACATGTAACACATTTCTGTATAATATGACGTGTCAGATTTCTACCATTAATTATCCAAAATTTATTGCGAACATTTGCCAATGTAAGTTGTATGCCCCCATGAAGTGTTGTAGTAGTATGAGCATCTTCAATTATTCGCTTGCTGATTGAGCTTTCCTTCGGTAATATAATTGGTTGCTTTTGATTCATTGGTAGTTGCGAATTTTGTAAACGTCCGTGTAATCGTAATATCCCATCCTTGCTCATGACTGGATTTAACGCAGATAGTTTGGATTTTTTATTTAATAAAATCCCACTCATCAATGCCTGAAGTTCTTTACGGAAGTATCGGTGTTGTTCAATCCTAATTATTTGGACTTCCGCGAGTTTCAGTTCTGGTACTGTCACTTCTTTCGACTGTCGCCGTTGTTTATGAACATGCACGTTTATGAACCTTTGGCAGTACACCAATATACGCTTCAACTTATGAATGTTTGAAATTTTATCAATTAATTCATGTAGCGCGTTTGCTTTAGATTCAGCGGTTATTGTAAGACAAGTGATATCCGCTGCGCTGTCCTGGTTGTGATCACCTTGTATTTGTGGACCCTTGTGCGAAGGTGATGATGGCCATGCATCAGAATTTTCCTGCAAAAATGTTGGTCCCGTCCACCAGATCGAGCCTTGTGAGGTGATGGTAGCCGCTGCCAATCCTCTTGTTGCTAAATCAGCTGGGTTTAGATTTGTTGGTACGTAATTCCATTGTAGCTGAGGTAAATTATCTTTAATCTGAGATACCCGATTGGCTACAAAGGTTTCTAACTTCGGAATATCAGCTCTTATCCAGCTTAAAACTATGGTGGAATCCGTCCAAGCGAACATCTTTACATCCTGCATGTTCATGGTATTTTTAGCGTATCTTAGAAGCCTAGATAACAGATGCGCTGCGTTTAGTTCCAGCTTCGGAACTGTCAGTTTTGTTTTGATTGGAGCAACTCTGGTTTTTGCTACTAGCAAACTGGTTGTAACTTGCTCGAACGTATTTGTGGTTCTTAAATAGACCACCGCTGCATATGCTTGTTGCGAAGCATCTGCAAATCCATGTAACTCTGATTTTTGTGTTGACGTTGTTTTAACCCATCTTGGTACCTTTATTTTGCTTAATTCATCTAATTCGTTCTTATACTTTTTCCATTTTGCTTCAATAGCTTCTGGTAGCTTGTCATCCCACTGTGTACCAGCTCTCCAAGTGTCTTGCATTAACAGCTTTGCTGTTATCGTTATTGGTGATAACCAGCCGACAGGATCAAATAATTTTGAAGAGTCGGACAACAGTAGCCGTTTCGTTGGTTCTTCTGTTGAAAGATTTAGCCTGGTCAGGTCAAATTCAAATGTATCATCCTCAGGACTATAGAGAATCCCTAGTGTTTTTATTATGTGGTTGATTTTTAAATTAATCATTCCTTTTGCTCGTAGGTGGTCAGGAACATTAGTCATGACTTCAGCTGAATTCGACGCCCATTTGTGCAATGGAAATCCTCCGCTCCGTGCAAGTCTTGTCATCTGTTGTTGAATGGTTACGACCTCCTCAACGCTGTCACCCCCAGTCAGTAGATCATCCACGTAAAAATCTCTTTCCATGATCCTTGCAGCTGTCGGATAGTTGTTCTTTTCATCTTCTGCCAATTGCATTAATGTTCTTACAGCAAGAAACGTCGCTGCCGTTGTTCCATAGGTAACCGTTTTTAGTTTGTATTCTCCTATTGTTTGTGATGGATTTTTTCGCCACAATATGCGTTGTAAGTTCTGGTGACCATGATGCATCCAGATTTGCCGGAACATCTTTTCCGCATCTGCTGTTAGCACGAATTTGTGTGTTCGCCACCTCAAGATGATGTCAATTAGGTCACCTTGAATTTTGGGGCCGTTCATCATTATGTCATTTAACGATAATCCCGAAGTAGTTTTGCTCGATGCATCGAATACTACTCTTAGCTTTGTGGTAGTACTTTCGTGGTTGATCACTCCATGATGTGGTATATAGTATACTGGATTGTCATCTGGATCATCTTTTGCCAATTGCATATGCCCCTGCGCTAGATAGTCTTCCATAAATTCGTGATATAATTTAGCGAATGGTTTATCTTTTAGAAATTTTCTTTCGATTTGCAGTAATCGTGCTACTGCTTTTTTTCTGGATTCTCCTAGCATAGACGGTTCTACTTTGAACGGTAAGTGTACCATGTATTTCCCATCTGGTAGTCGCGTTGTGCTTTCTGCATATAGCTTTTCAGCGATTGCTTCCTCCTGGGTATGTGTTTTTTCTTGCGGAATGGCATCATTTTCAATTAATAAGTCTAGTTGTTGCTTAATTGTTTTGGTTGTGACCATTGACAACATTTTATCTTCTTGGTTATTGCCTGTGCTGCCCATTATGATCCAACCAAGCTCAGTTTCTTGGGCAATTGGATCTTGTGGGTGTCCTCTAATGATGTTACTGTTTACAATTAGAGGATAGTAGTCAACACCGATTATTACGTCAATGCTATTGGACTTGTTGTATTGTGGATCTGCAAGTTGTAAATGCTGCAAATGTGCCCATTTGTTGGTATCAAAGTCGATGTCTGGAATATTATCCGTTAATTTTTTGAACACCATTGCTTCAAACTTAATTTCAAACGAACTCTGAAGCCTTGAAGATAAAGTTAGTTCGACCTTATGACTGCACACTCCGGCTTCCTTTCCTCCCATTCCTGAGATTTTAGTGTTGACTTGTTTCTGCGTAGCCTTAAGAAGATTTGCTGCCTTTGCGGATATGAATGACGCCTGAGAGCCTGGGTCAATTAATGCTCTAAAGAGCATGCATTTTCCCTCGCTTGTTGTTAATGCGATTAGAGCTGTAGGTAATATCGCAGGACCTAATTGTGTTGTTAAATAACTTTTAGATACTCGCTGCATGTCTGCGTTTGAATCGATGTGCAGTCCTGTGTTATGCTTTCCATTGCATATGTTACATTGGTTTTTCTGCCTGCATACATATGTTTCATGTTCTGCTGATAAACAGTTTCTGCATAATTTATGAAGCATTGCCATTTGCGATCTTTCACTGGAATTTAATTTCCTAAATCCTCCACAATCATTAATTTTATGTCCCCCTCGGCAGTAGACACAGATATTTGTTGTTGTTAAGAAGGTCCTTTTAACTATTTGAGCTTTGTTTTCACGTGAGGCGGTTGTTGGTAGGATTAATGGCTTTTGGTTGCCATTGGCCTCTAATGATTTGAACCTTCCTTCCAAAAATTTTAAAAATTCCGTTGTTGTTTGGAATTCCCTTGGATCTTCTAAGGAGATCTCATAGAGTCGCCTTGACTCATTGTCTAGTTTTTTAGTTAATATGAAGATTATTATTGAGTTCCACGATTCAATGCTTACCCCTGCGTTACGTATTCCGTACAAACATTCAATTGTTGTATCGTGAAGATTTCTCAGTGCCGCTGCAGACTCGATGTTTATATTTACTTGACTGAGTAACGTATTTAAATATGTTGAAATCAGTAGTCTCCTGTTGTTATATCTGCTATTCAAAATTTCCCAGGCGGCTTGGTAATTTTCTTCTGTTGGTTGTAGGTGGTTGATTAATTTGGCCGCAGCACCCTCTAACTGACCCTTTAGATAGTTAATTTTATGGGTATCACTGATCTGTCTATTCTCATGGATGAGTTTGGTGAATGTGTCACGAAATCCAGTCCACTTCTGGTAATCTCCAGCAAATATTGGGATTTGAATTCGTGGTAGCCGAATGTCCGTTGTTTGGTTTGTTGGTATAATTTTATCGGTTTCATCTATCCTCGTTGTTATTTGAAGGATTACTGATTGACACTTGCTATCAATGTTCTCAAAGTACTGTTCTGTGAAGTACTTTATACGTTGTTCTTCCTCATCAGTAACGAGCATGCAAATTTCCTCATGGAGTTCAGCTATTTGTTCCATGAGTTTTTGCATCACTCCAAGTGACAGTTTCATTGCCGGTTTTGGCCCAGTCACGACAAGGTCTTCGGCCTCATCAATCTTCCTGTAGAGACTCCTCATCCGAATCGTCTGTCGTTTTATTAATTGCTGCAACTCTGGATTCATTGTTTCCAAACCTGCATCTTTGTTGTTACTGGTGTTCGACTCTGATTGGCTTCTACTGCGATGCTCTGGGACCGGTGTAAGTGGTGGGCCGTTGTTTAGTTTTGCACGCATTATAGTAATAAATTCATTATATTTTCCCACTACACTTGTTACCGTTTTAAAGTACGGGTGCTCTAAGTTGACATCTTTCAGCTTCCTTATTTGCTCATCTGTTTCTAGAAACTTTGTATAAAGCTCCTTTAATTGTTGGATTCGGTTGGTGAGGTAAGTTTTTGTTTTCCTCTCTGGGCCATCCTTCTTATAATTAATACATATTTTATCAATCTGAGTCGCAAGCTGTTCTTGATTGAATGCAAGGGTTTCCATTTTTGAATTTAGGCAGTTCTCGTTCGCCAGTTGATTAATTATCGCGTGTTACTTGTTCTAATGTAGAATACGCGTTTGTTTTTGCCTGTTCTTAATGGCTCGAAGGACCACTGTTTAATTCAGCCTCAGCTTGAACTAATTTAACACTTTTAATACACTTTTAATTCCGAGCTTTCCACGGGTGAGGGCTAATACCGGAATATTGTAATAAAAGCGTATAGTAGAGTTTGATTAGAACTGAGTAGTTCATTTATTTTTTGTCGTTTATATACAATTTTGATAGTTTCTTGTTGTTGTTTTTTACATTACATATGATCATATATCAATTACAATATTTTAATATTTTATAAACTCCAAAAGTGCAGAATTGCATGTAAAAAATTAATTATTTTATTTATAGCTAAATTAAAATTAACATTCTGTAAAACTGCATATTGTTGCAGTTAAATGACCCTGTTCATATTGAACAGACACATTGTTTCTAGGAATATACAAAAATTGGTATGTAGGCACACGAACTAATGTCATAAATTTTATTGTCGTTGTTCCAATTATTCGTATTGGTTATACGAATAAATTTAAATTGTATATTTTCGCAAATTTGTTGCGTAATATACACATATATTGCGTAATATACACATAACTACATATTTGAAAAAATAAATAAAAACTTTAACATATAAAATTGTGTTCATAAATATCGAAGCGCATTTTTATTTCATGGGAAATGCTAGTGAATATAAAAAAAATATGTCTAGAAACATGGCCGACATATTTTCATGATTTGTTTAGCAAAAACAAAAACCACTGCTATTTACCTTTTGTGTCTTCGCTTTACCCTACTTTTTAGTACGGTATTTCAATTTACCGCATACACTGTTAAAAACGGCTTTTACTCCAGATTTACCTTAGAATTGGCCCGCAGCCTCAGTAGGGAAATATTTTTATTGGAAATGTTTCTCAAAATATCAATATTTATCGTGATCCTTCAGATAAATTATGTTTGTAGATAATAAACCACATTAATTGGGACAAGTAAAGATGTTTTTTTTGTCCCATGTAATTTTTTGTCCATCCTATGGCGGCCATGTTTTTGTTTGTATTTACCTACACCAACTCATGTAATTTTCTATATAGAAAAATGGCCTATTATTGTAGTGGTATTGATAAAACACAAAAAACGTTTATTGTTAATATAACAAACTAAAACACTAATATAAAAATTTACAAAATTTAAATCATACTCACATTTTTTTTTTTTTTTTTTTTTTATATTTATACAATATTACAACTGATTCAGAGATCATCTAGTAATTTATCTTTCTTAAATTAAGTTCTCGGGTTAAGATGAGTAACCTATTGGTTACTCATTTTATAGTACTTTCTTCTAAAACAAACTGCCCAGCTCCAGAGGTTTCTGCCTTTGGAGTCTCCTCACGCCGTTAGTGGTGTCCAACATACGACGGATATCTGCATTTTCGTGTAGAGATAAGCGCTGTACGTGTTTCTTTGCATGATTCTTTATTTCATCGGTGACGTATTCCATCTTCAAGTCTCTATGGATGTTGTCATTCCTAATGTACCATGAGGCGTTCACAATCCCTCGTAGCACTTTATTTTGGAAGCATTGTATCATTTGTACATTGGTTTTCTTGGCACAACCCCAAAGCTGGATACCATAGGTCCATACTGGTTTTAGCATTTGCCTGTATAGAAGCAATTTGTTGTGTATTGAGAGCTCAGAGTTTCTACCCATGAGCCAATACATTTTTCTATATTTGATGTTTAACTCTTCTTTTTTCTTCTTGATGTGTTCTTTCCATCTTAGCTTAGCATCGAGGGTCATGCCAAGGTAGTTAGCTGTATTTGCATATGGAATTTGGTTTGAGTTGAGAACCACGGGAATACAGTTTACATTTTGATTTGTAAAGTTGACGTGTACTGATTTGGCTTCATTTAATGAGATGCGCCATTTTTTAGTCCAGTTGCTCACCGTGTTAACTGTCAAAGTGCAGTTTGCTTGTTGCTTCCGAAATATCTTTTCCAACTGCTAGAATAGCTGTATCGTCTGCAAATGTTGCTACTGTGGTACCTTCAATATTCGGTAAGTCTCTCGTATAAAGAATAAACAGAATAGGTCCAAGTACGCTACCTTGTGGTATACCTGCTGATATTCTTTTTATTTCAGAGTACTCATTTTCAAATTTGACTCTAAAGTGTCGATCAGCTATGTACGATTTAAGAATTTGATAAAATTGCTGAGGCAGGTCTCGATGCAGTTTAAATTCAAGCCCTTGGTGCCAAACTTTGTCGAAAGCTTGAGCTACATCTAAGAAAATACTGGAGCATATTTTCTTATTCTCGAGTGCATCCTCAATGACATCCGTTATTCTGTGAACTTGTTCAACTGTAGAGTGATTTTCTCTAAACCCAAATTGGTGGGGTGGAATTAGGCATCTCTCTTCTATTATAGGTTTGAGTCTTTTCAGCAACAGTTTTTCAAATATTTTTGATATGATTGGAAGTAGTGATATCGGTCTATATGATTTTTTATCGTTTCCTGGTTTGCCTGGTTTAGGAATCATTATTACTTCGGCCACCTTCCATTGTCGTGGAACATATTTCAATCTGAAAGCTGCATTAATTATTTGATTTAATTTACGCAAACCTTTCTCGGGAATGGCTTTCACAATTTGCCCAGTTATTAAATCATAACCTGGAGCTTTTCTAATACTTAAGTTACTATTGATTTCAGTTTTAAGCTCCAATAAAGTCACATGCCTTATGTCAAGATCATCTGCTTTGTTTACGACTGTTGTATTTTCATTTGCTGCTTGCCTCGGCAACGGTTGAAAAGTCTCTTCTAAATAAGCAGCAAATAGAGAGACTTTCTGTTTGTCACTTTTAGCCCATGAACCGTCATCGCATTTGATAGGCGGCACATGCATTTTGGATCTTTTTAGTCCCTTCGTTGCTTTCCAAAGCGAGTAATCGTCATCCTTTAATTCAGAAAGACCTCGTAGTCGCTTATACTCACATTTTGATAAAAAAAATATAGTTTATTATTAAATTTAATATTTATTGTTGGAAATTATCAAAAATATTAAATTTAAATTAATTTTTTTTTATTAAATTTAAATGAAGTAATTTTAAGTAGTAAATTTTATAAGTTTAAATTATTAATTTATTTTTACTAACAAACTAACGCTTTTCTTTTATGTACTCGACACCTCAAGAGCTGTCGCAAATTATTCGATGTTATCTAAAAAAAAAACGCGTCGAGTATTCATAATACAAAAATTCAACAACGTCGAAAAAAAAAACGCGGTCGAAAATATTTCATAGTACCAAATTTTCGACAACGTCGAAAAAAAAAACGCGGTCGAAAATTTTATAATAGACTATAATTTCATAAGTAGTTCATTCTGTATTTGTGCTGTTTGGTGTATATATGTACACAGTATATATTAAAATGAATTCTTAGCACTGATAGTCAGTGTTAGTGGTTTTATATGCTGGATTAGTCTATGTAGTTTCCGGACACTATCGCTTCTGTGTTGAATAGGTGCGCACCGAGAAATGTACCCTCTAATTCACGTGGAGACGTTCGGTGTTGTTTCCATTAAGTAGTCTTAACTATTCCAGTTACACCACCAGATGCAACATATCAGTTAAGCTGAAGGTTGCACAATTTTATTTGATATTTGGATCTTTAACTTAGCCCTTAATTGTTCTAACTATCTCCTTAATCCTTAACCTAAGCAACGCCAATATTGAAAGGATTCCGAAAAAATCTCAGCGTATGATCATAAAATTGAGAACATTTTTTAAGTAAAACCATCAATCAAGATATCTGACCTAGGTGAAATTTTTTTTAACTCTACCAAACTTAGTTCCTGCAAATCAAAAAATCCAACTTCAACCATTTCAACTCACTTTCAATTCCAATAACACGCTTATAAAGGCTTTGATCCGTACTTTGCAAGTATCTATTAAAACATCCAAATATTTGATAATGTCTGTTAGGAAAGCAAATGATTTAAGAAATCTTTATCCATCCATCCCCTCCTCCTCCCTGTTAAACTTTCAATCAGTCTTTATGGGACACCCTGTAAAAATGGAACGCTAAGAGTAATGCCTTCTAAAAAGAACAAAAATATTAGTTTTAACAGACATATTGATAGTCAAACGATATACTAGGGAGTTAAAGGATAGGCAATCGTTATGCTCACTATAGTTCGCTTATGTGAGATTACAAGTGAAATATGCTGTAATTGTTTGGAATCCTTAATATAATATTTCAGTCCTTCAAAACAAACGCCTAATTCTGGATGCTACTTTCATTAGAAATACCCTACATGTTCTAAGCGCAGAATATTGCGTATTATTGATATTTTTTAAATACTTCTTCTCGTCGTTAAACATGTTAACTCTAAATCAAAATTTATATAAAACATTTTGAACCTTCAAAACCAACTCATTGTCGTTACATTGTTTATTGATTATTCGTTCACTGATTCTTTGTACCTAGATGTTTAACTTATAAAATAAAGTATCGTAGAAGAACATTACTTGCATCCGACTTATATTTAACGATAATAATATTAACATTTCATTTTTTCGTTACAGGGGGTGACTTACAGGACTATATAAACTGGTAAGTAGTTTTTTGTTTCATGTATTTCAAACCACTGATGGTCACGAGAATGTTTTTCTAACTTTACATAATATAATTATTATTTAAAGAACTTATAGTTCGCTCAAGTAAGGTTTCTCTTAAATAAGAACATTTAACACATCCTTATCCTGCAGTATTAGCCGTTCTAACAGGATTCCTAATCAATCCGTACAACGAATCGTGTCTTATGTAGCAGATTTCTTCGATTAATTAGGTAAGAATCGAATGCATGAAGTATGTTATAGATAACCAGCCAAATAGCTGTCCTCTCTATCTTATCTTTTCTACTCTGCCAAAGGTTTGTGCTATACATCCAAGAAGATATTTGAACATACTTAAAAATAGTTGTAATACGATGTACTTCGATGTAGATATCTTCTATTATTATTTTGAGTGTTTTAAGTAGTAGTTTAACAGTAGTTTCCCGAATATTTTAGAAATACGTTTGCATCTGCCGGTCACCTAGGTACGAGGTGGAACATGTTCTCGAGATGAGCTGCAAGGGAAGCGTTATAGACTGGGCTAGTTTTTATACTGGCCCAGCCTAATTTATTATAATTACAAATTAAATGAAGGATAATAAATTGCTCAAAAAATACCATACGTACGCAATTTTCAAAAATCTTTTCTAGAATTACATGCACACTATTGTTTCAACTACTGACTCATTGAAAAATATATTTTTATATTGTCTGCGGGTAGAGCCTGTGTGCGTTCTTTACAATAAATGTCATTTCCTTTGTATTTTATACCCCTCATTTTCTTGTTATCACAATTTTTCTATTTCATTGTTGTTATTGTTAAAAATTGATAAACTTTTATATTATTTTTTTGTTCATCCGATGTGTTGCCATTATTATTTCTATCACGGAGCTTTTTTATTTATAGAGAATTTTTTCACTTCAGAATAACACAAAATATTTTTACTTTAAGTAAATTATTAGATAATTTCTAGTTTTGGTTTGTTTTTGCTTTATACTTATAATTAATAGACAATCTTGACAGCTTAATACCCTTTATGTGCTTTTTGTGTGCGCTCATGGTTAACTAGAAGCTTCGTTAAGTTTTTTTTCTCGCTTCAAATATTAATTGATCGGAGGTACGAAAATGTTGTTTTATATATAAAAGTTTTGTGCTTTTTTGTTGTTTAAAATAATAATGGTAAATAATATGTAGTATATTAAGAAAAAGTTAATTATCTTGCATGTATTTTTTTTCTTAAAATTTTATTTTTAAGATTATAGTTTCACGTTCAGTTTACCTCTTCAATGCAAGAAATTTGCTCTTAGTATGTAACAGGCAAGAACATTTTTAAGTTTCACGAACTTCTTGGCATCATAATAAGCTATAAATGTCGAAAAGTAGAGCATGGTTTGTAATTTATAATTATATATTTTAGTTATTGAGGATAAGATAATTTGGATAAAGCTCTGGCGACTATACATTTATCAGACACTTCGACCTTTTTAGATTTGATTGATTGGAATGTGCGACCAAACCTAAGTAAGCTTCCCGGTTAACGCCGGGCCAATCCGCACGCTCTTTTACATATAACAAGCTGGAGGTATAGGAAAGGTTTGTTAATTATTATGGAAATTAACCGGTTTCAGACACCTAAGTAGTAGTTAGTAAATTGTTAGTTGAAATGTAATATAAGACGGTTAACACAAGGCAACACAATTATTTTTGATTTTTTGGATATAAATATTCAGCAATCAGCATCCTAAAAAAATTTATAATTAAAGAATTTACAGTAAATTTCCTGAAATAAAATATCATTATTATGAGTTAAATTATACTTGAATAAAATAAATGTAATATTATGATTAGTATTAACTAAATTAATTCGGTTCTCTTAAAACAAATTAAATCAAAATAAATTGAAATAAATCGAATCCAGAAACCACCAAATATTGTAGTACTCGTATCAAAGCAGGAAAAGAACACACGACCTTTTTTATCTTCTTGTCCTTACCGTTCCTAATCTAATACAAATATGTATGTTCATTTATAAAAATAAAAAAATGACCAAATGAAATCTGGTTTCAAAACCGCTAATCTGAAATATGTAAAGTAATATATCAATAATGGATGTTTGGCACAGTTTTAGAACCCCAATACCTAAACAAATTAAACCAGAATTAAATAAACCTTTTATAGCAATCAGGATTCTGTAAGATGACAGAATTAATAATAAGTAGCTAGCACAACTGTAGGATCCTTTATAACGAAATAACCCAATCGTGTTATAAAATCATAAAAAGAACAACCAACGATAATTATTTATCCAACCTTGAACAAGCTAATCAAAACCTTCACCAATTTACAGTCTCCCGAAACAACCTAGAAAGTAATTTAATTAAAGAAATGCCATGATCCCTGAATAACTATCTAAGTACAGCAATATTTAACTGCATTTCAAATTTACTCTGTAGCTTCTAAGGTATAATTTCAAAAAAAAAATATCCACTGAAATACCAATTTTATTAGAAACCCGATAGCCATTATGATTCCTACCTTGTCTGCTCTTCTGACTTTTAAATTAAAATTTGATTTTAAATTGAAAAGTATTACGACTTCAAAGATCTTCTGTATTCAAAAATTTTCATTAGAACTAAATAAATTAGCTTAATCAGGAACTGCATTGAATATATTAATAATAAACACCTGATAAACCTCGATAACTTTAAATTGCTCATCAAATTAAAATATAATAATTTAATTCTTAAACTGATGGAGGAATATTTGTAAAATTAGTTAATCTCCGAAATCAAATTGTGAAAAGAATCATTTTTATAAATAATCATAGTAAAATGTACCAAAAAAATATGTAATGTTTATCTGGGGTACTCGATACCCGCCTCCTCTAGAACAAAAAATAAAACACAAAGGTATTTCCGAAACAATCCTAATATACGGTTCGAATCCTCTCTTCGTGAAACCTTTACCATTCACCAAGCGATCTCCCACCAACATCACTAATCAACAACACCGATGCTTCACAAAGCCGTGACGAATCCATGACAAATTATAAAAGTAATCCTACAGCTCAAAAACCCCAGCGTACGACCGATCATCCTAAAATTTCAAAAATGACTCCACTCCCGCGAAACTGACGACAAACTTAAACAAAAACATCTATAATATTCAACAAAGAGACCAACCTGGACGCAGAAATCCAAGACAAGCGTTCCATGCAAAACTGCAAATTTGCCTTTTAATACCAATAATTGATAACCACATCAACTCCCAAACAAAACAATTTAAAATAGCCAAAAATAGCTTACAAATACAGCTAACGGCAGAACATATTACATGAATACAACTCTCCGTAAGTTGAGAAACACAATTTGAAATGAACAACCATCACAAACCGCAGACACCGTCCAACCACTCATCATAAACGAAACCCATTCAAACCACTCTACCACAAATATCAAAGAAAATTTATTGCAATACAGTTCCACCTTATCCTCGCCGCCTCTGTGTAAATTGATCAGACAACACAAATGAAACAATGAACATGCGAAAAAACAAAAACAACAACAAAAATGTATGATTTGATCTTTTGTTTTTATATCTTTTCCTATAGAAAAACATTTACACACACAAGCACAAAAAGTAAATAACTATGCATATAACAAATATATAATAATTATGTAATGGCATAAATAAAATAAAATTAAAACAAAAACTCCCCTGCAGCTCGATTCTGGTTTTTCCTATAGGAAAAGGAATTAGGAAAAATATTTTCATAGTATTTTTGTCAAAAATATCGTTTTCTGGCCTACTGAGAAAGCATGTTTGATCTAAAATTTTAAAATTTAGGAAATATTTTTCCCGTATCGAAATTGGATAGGAAAAATATTCCCAATTTAATTTTGTTTTTGAAAAAATTTACACTAAATGTTTACCATAGTATGCCAGAAAAAACATTTTTGTGGCAAAAATACTATGAAAATATTTTTCCTAATTCCTTTTCCTATAGGAAAAACCAGAATCGAGCTGCTGGTCTTGTAAATTGTTTCTTCGTAACCAATCCATTCATACCCAACCGCCAACATATAGGCACAGCTAAAAGCATATAACAAGCTATATTCCTTTTTCAACCAAAAAAATACTCAATTTAAGTCCAAACCATACAAATGTGTGAGTAAAAAATCATAGTATATGTAGTGGCGTTTTTGATAAAAAATTTCGCTTAATTGGAAGTACAACCAACACAATTGTGAGTATAGTTATAGTGTTTTTTTCGGACGAAAATAAGTTTGAAAGGAAAACACAAATGTGTAAGTTTGTTGAAAACATATACAAAAATATATTTTTGACATGGTAATTTGCCGTACCCACACAATTGTGTTACTGGGCAGCAAAAGGGATATGCATCGCAAAAACACATTTTCGGTGGTTACTGAAATGTATATCTCTCTATACACCTCCAATACTAATCTCGATTCAAAATATATAATGTACGAGTACCAAACCACTTGGACCTTTTTAGAATAAATCATAGTCTTGCCGAATACTCGAGTTTACTGCAAAACGTCTCGATCGTGTTTTCTCGATTTTGACACTTCCGTAATTTATTAAATATTCCTAGCCGATCATACTTTTTCTCAGCAATTTCGGTAAGGCTCTTGTTGAAATCCGGAAACATTTGTTGTGAGAGATCGTTCAAAGTATACCCCGTGTATTCATATATCTCAAAAATATATGTCTGAGGAACTTTATTTCACATAAGTCAGTCAATCCAGCTAGGCAGTAAAGGGAATAAAAAATAAAACCTGGGAGCACATTGTTTCTAATTCTGTCTGGTACGGGATCCAAAAAAACAAAAAAAAAAAATAATTTTAGTTACTATAATTTTTGCCTTTTGTAAACGGATGCTTTAGAGTTGGACGCCCTGCAGTTATTTCATATATGCTCCATAGATGTTATTATTTCATTTAGCTTCTCTTTATACTAATTTGTGCGATTTTTGTCGCATATCTAGATTGACACTTTCAAGGCCTTCCAATAATTTTGCTGAAATCGAAATTAAAAGTTATTTCTTCCAACCGAGACGCGTGTTTTATTTAACGAACTCACTGTACAAAGAATTATGTGTTCACTTGAATAGTGAGATAAGAAGCGTCAATTGTACAAAATGTGAGCGTAGTAGTTTCCAAATCCCGCACCAAAACACCATTTAGAATTATCGTTGTGTTTGTGGAAAACATAAATCACCTAGATACCTGATGCTCCTCGATGAATCAAAGGCTTTTCGAAGGATAAACCACCATATTATTAGTGTTAATTTCTGGGCTATGGAAACTCAGTTTAATTTAGTGACCTTTAGGTCACTATAAGTAATCTCCATAACCTCCCTAAAGCTGCTCTGCATTGCCAAAAAATGGTGGTAGCGTTCCAAGCTGATGTTCAAGATGATACTTCCAAGAGAGTTGACTGTCTTAAGTATCATATCAAAAAATTTCACAATGTCGCAATTAATTTTCTGATCTATTCAATCATAATGAAACGGGATTGACAGTTCCCCTATATCCTGACAACTCATTGATCAACCCCTAAGGAGGAAGCACACCTCCTGGAAATAATGTTTGGAAAAGGGCTTAATGGAAACTGGAAGTCTGTCAGCTTGAAGTCGAGCGTACGAGATCTAAGAATGCTTTTGGAAAGGTTAAGGACAGATTGATTGGGCGGAACACTTTTGGATCAGTATAATTTGGCTTGCAAGCCGTCTAAAGATAACTCAGTTTTTACTCAAAGATTGAAGTTTACCGAGAGAAAACCGAATCACCAGTTTTGTAAGATGTAAATGCGAATAAGCTCCAATGCAGAGCATCCAGAGCAATTTGTCAACAACTTATAACCCAATCGTGAGAGTCAAGGGGGTTGCACGGGACTGGCAATGTACGAAGTGTCATATTTGGAAAAACGTACAAAAAGTAGCAACAGCTCACATCTTTCTTCTTGCCGCTAAAACATATTTTTCTGGGTGTTCTGTTTAATCCCGCAATTCCAGCGATTCTTTTAATGTACAAGGAAAATAAGTAGGCGCAAGTCCAAAACCTTGGGATAAAAGATTGGGTCTTTTAATTGCGATATCCGGAAAGGTATTATTGTGTAAAAGGTAAGAAGAAATATTTTCAATTAAAATTACCACACAAATAATGTCACTGCAAGAGCACGTTAGATTCAAAATAAGATAATGAATATTAGAAATAATTTTTCTCTTGGCTAGCATACAGAACCGATTTTTTTTTAATTGAAAATATGTAAATTTCAAAATTCGGAATTCAAACAATTGGCATCCATATATGTTTGGAGCGGACCAACCATTTATTTATCCTTGATTTGTACTGGGAAAGGTAGAAAGCAGTGGTGAAAATAATAGTACACTGCACTTTCCAGATTCAATATGGGTAAATTTTTCATTTGAAAAAGGTCAAATTTGTTTTTCATCCATTTAGACTGACTAAGTAAAAAATTAAAAGTAAAACCAGTAAAAAATTTCAGTTCATCAACCTTATTCTTATGTCATTTATATTGCAAGTTTTCAATGTTATTGTATTATGGTAAACCGGTTTGATTTGATTTATCGTTTGTCGAAGTATGCATATAGAAATACAAATTTCTTAAATAATCAAAGTAAAAAAGCAAAAAGCTGCACTCGAAAGACTAAGTTTAATTTCATTCAATTCACGTGTCTAATTAAAACAGGATTTTTTTCAGAAATTTTACCCAAAATTAATCGTTTGTATCTGATGAAATAACTCTCTCTCTCTCTGGTAGTTTATCACTTCAAGGGATTTGGCCGCATCAAATGAGGTTTCATAATCATATTGTCATTTCGGATAATGAGTGATTAATTCATCGATCTTAAACCAGCCGTGAAATTTATACCTGGTTACCACCGGGAATCGAACCCGGGACCTCCGATCGCTGTAGCGGGGCGGTGAAATAACGCCTCAATAAATTATTTTGTTTCTAATTAAAGGAACTGTTATCTACTTCTGGTGTGGTAATTCGTTTTCTTTTATGTTTTTGTTTTAGCTTTTGAGTAAAATACAAATTATTTAAAAGAAACAAAATTGTTGCTCTTTTTGAGAATGTAAACGAACTTTTCAAATTAGCCATTTTAAAGCCAAAGCTTAACTTATGCGAAACGCGCTTTTCAAATTAGCAATTTTAAGGCCATGGTTTAACGGTTGCCGGAGTTAATCACTAGGCTTAGTATCCTTAGTATATGAAACGCTTCTGGTAACAGTATTATTCAAGAGCAGCTCCCGAGGAATTTTAAAATATAATTTTTTTTATCCAAAGTTTTTATCCACGCAGCTGCTTCATTTTCTATTTAGATGATAGGAAAAACTTTAAACATCGATATTTGTAACAGGAATTCAAATTATTCCCTCCAATAGTTTTATTCTACTTTTTACACTATTTGCCGTATACACTTGGCGAAATACACTAACACTTAATAAACACATTTTATTATTTCGCAAAAAAAATTTGAATGTTTAAATTGTCCAAAAATTTTAAAAATCACTCGATCGATTTCGACTTGCAGACTGAATTCCAGCGAAAGATTGGCTTT
Source organism: Nephrotoma flavescens (assembly GCA_932526605.1). Taxonomy (NCBI): domain Eukaryota; kingdom Metazoa; phylum Arthropoda; class Insecta; order Diptera; family Tipulidae; genus Nephrotoma; species Nephrotoma flavescens. The sequence continues at coordinate 161,554,758 of OW052222.1, read as the reverse complement.
AGCACAATTTTTCATTGCTCTGGATTCAATTTCGACTTCAAAACGCGCTAATGCTTTTTGTCCATTACGTTTTGGACTTCTTCCTCATCCACCAGCTACAACACAAACTTTGTGTGTCTTCTCTACTAATCTTTCTGTTGGTCCGTCGTTTCTCTTCAGAATGCGCAAGACACGCAGCTTGGTCATCACCTTGTCGATATCCCCGTTAGGCTCATTGTCACTGGATCTATGTTTTCTGAGCGAAGTGAACCATGCTTGACGGTCACATCGTCTCGTTTTCTTTTGCAAAGCTGAAATCGATTTCTTGTAGCTTAGCTTAACCAACTCGTATGTATTGAATTAGTTAAATGGTTTATTTAAAGCTGTATGATAAAAAAATAGCAGCATCGCTGATATTCTGAGCGACGTAAGCTAATTATTTATCTCAAAGGCGATAGATAATACAACATTCAAATATATTGTTGCACAGATGGGGTTTGACATAAGATGGAAAGATGAGGAATGTAAATGTAGCTCGCATTAGGGAAAAACCCGGAACAACACCATCTCTCAATAGTAGTTAACTGATGTCTCTATAGCGCGTAGCGGTGGTACTTGAAACCTCGCAATTGAGCTCGTGTTCTATATATGTTGATGATGCTACTCCTCTGCACTTGGTTGTTCTAGTCGCAACTAGCTAATTCGCCACATTGTCATTCTCAATCACATCGTCCTCGTCTGGACAGTCGCATTTCGACACGTACTAGGCTACGAACTTGGCCAGTTACACAGACTTGTAGTCAGGCCTGGCCTCTGTTTCCTCGTTTCGCTGCCAGATTCTTACTCCAAACATGCGGTTGGCCAAATAACGGATACGTAAAACACTTCACGTCTCGCTTCGCCTTTGGGTTGTTTGAGAAGTCAGAAAGTGCTATATCGTTTCCTGCATTGACATCTTTATTGCGTTTTGCGTGGTTTCTTGGGATGCTTTTTTATGGCCTTAAACAAATCGCAATGCAGCTTGCTCTTAATCTTGGCCGACTTATTCACATAAACCACTGCATATGCCACGCAGATGTACTCATCTATAGAATAAACATGTCGACTAAACTTATTTATGAATATTTGCTTGATGTCGCTTACACCTACATAGCATATGTCTGCGACTCTACCAAATTGGGGCCAAGTACGAGTTCCTAGTCAATCCACTGTTGAAATTCACCAAAAATCCGAAGGTCTTATAGTGGCCGAATCTATTGTAAGCTTGTACCAACCACAGCATGTTCATCACGCACTCCACTAGTTTATGGAAGTAAAGGGTGTTTTTTAAGCCTGAAAGAACTTGAAAATGTAAAGATAAAACAAAAAATTAAATTTTTACGAAAAATATACTATAGCAGATCTCAGTATACTCTGGCAAATCATCATGAATAGACTCACGCTTGAACAACGCTACGAAATTATTAAAACTTATTTTGAAAATCAGTCGTCGATTCGCGCAACTTATAGAAGACTTCGTGATTTTTATGGCATACATACAGTCAGTCAAGTAAGAGCGTGGTCGGGTTAATTTATAAAAAAAATTATTTGGTGAAACTTTCATATTTATAAATATATTGTACACATTACAAACGATGATGCAATTCGGTTAATATTGTGTCCAGTTACCATAGGCGTCGATAATTGCCTGACATCTCCGAGGCATGCTTTCTACTAATTTGACGGCGTATTCTAGTGGCAACGATCTCCAGATCCGACGAATTTCGCAAGATAGCTGCTTCAAAGTGTGTGTGCGTCTTCCACGAAGTTTCTGTTTAATATATGCCCACACATTTTCAATAGGGTTTGCATCGGGCGACTGCGACGGCCAATCCAATGTAACGATGCCAAATTGAGTCTTCCACTCAGTACAGAGCTTGCTGAGGTGTTTAGAATCGTTGTCCTCTTGCAGAATCCAATCTTCATTTTTGCTCATGAACCAACGTTTGGCAGATGGCAGTAAAGCCTTTTTGTAGATTTTAATCATTTTTTTGGGCATTTAGGTTGTTGGTAAAGAGGTACAAAGTGCCGAATCCCTGCTTTGAGAAGCAGCCCCAAAGATGCCCTTTATTCCGTGTTTTACGGTCCGCTGAACAAGCCTATTGGTAGAAGTTGACCAGGCTCGCGTGAGGACACAACGTGCCCATACAGAACATTCATCAGTAAAAATGACATTTTCAAAATCTCTATCGATATTCTCATGCGCCCAAGCGAGTCGCTTTTTCACATGTTTTCCAGTCAACAGAGGCTTCTTCATTGTGTTGCGCCATTTCAGGTCATGAGTACGGAGATGGGTTCGGATAGTTTCGTAGGATATATCTAAACCTTTTGCCTTTAATTTTGCTTGTCCTTGCCGCAGTGTTAAACCAGGATTCCGCAAAAACAGATTCTCTATTCTTTTTCATCTCTTTTGTCCACTTTTCCTATCGAGCCACGTTGTGGTAAATCATTGACATTCTTAGCCACTTTATATCGCTGTACCCACTTATGTACAAATGCCTTCGACTTTCTCATATATTTAGCAGCCGCTGATTGCGACATTTTGGGACCTTTCGAGTGGGTGCAAAGGAACACAGCCTCGTAGCGCGACGCGTATCTAGCACTCATGGCGCTTAACGTGATTCTCTTTCAAAAGATCCACGACAACTGAATCTTTGTTGACAATGCATCAAGGTCAAAGCTTCCCTCTATCGGCTCGCAAAGGAATTAGAGCGAAATCTTTCATTACCTGCCGGTAATGACGACCACGCTCTTACTTGACTGACTGTAATTGTCCAATTGACCAAGCCACCCGTCAAACTGTTTTGTTCCATTATGGACTCCATTACATCCAGAAAAATGCACCGTTTGGTGCGGTTTACACGCTAGTGACATTATCGAACCTTATTTCTTCAAAAATGAGGCCGGGGATCACGTTACGGCCAATGGAGTTCGTTACCGCACCATGATGAATGATTTTTTGTTTGAAAATATGGATATGACATTGATCCAGACGAGATGTGGTTTCAACAGGATGGCGCTACGTGCCATACGGCGACCGCAACCATCGACTTATTCAAATAAAAATTTGGTGATACGTTGATTTCGAGAAATGGACTTGTCAATTGGCCTGATAAACCAGCAACAATTGACGCCTTGGAGGCCAGCATTGCTCGTGTTATTCGTGGCATACGGCCAGCGTTACTTGAAAAAGTTGCCCAAAATTGGACGTCCAGAATGTGTTTGGTTAAGAACAGCCGCGGTGACCATATGCCCGAAATCATTTTCAAATATTAATGGTAATGCCATGTATTGATCTTTCGAATAAAAAAAAATTTTTGATTGCAATTTAATTTTTGTGTTATTTTTTACAATTTCAAGTTCTATCGGGCTTAAAAATAACACCCTTTATAATGTAACCGGATTCTCACCCACCAGCGTGCATCGTTGCGCCCAATTCATCTCTCTTGTTTTCTCAATCGTTTCAGTGAGAAACGGGATTATGATACTTTAAAGGTTAAATGATTTGGTTTAAATTTTTTACAAATATATTTAGAATTCCGTATTTTATTGTCACCCAGTATATAATTTGTTTAAACTAATGCATTTTATTATTGCACTCTAAACACGTATATACTAAAATTAATTATCATTTAAAAAATTTTAATTTGCATTTGTTATCGGAAAAGTAAATATTAAAATCAATTATATTTCAAAATATATTAAAAATTAATAAAAATTATTAAAAAATTTATTGATTTAAATTAATAATTTATGATTGAATTTGAATTGCAAATAATTATTTTTTATTGTGTTTGCGTATGTGGTGAAATCCATCCAAAACAATTTAAAAAAAAATGTCGTCTGGCGTTAAACATACGAATAGTCAGTCTGTGTGTTTCAAGAGAAAATTATTTTTATTTTTAGGGAAAACTTAATTCTTATTTATTGTTTAAAATAAAATTCAACCCAGCAAAAAAAAAATCGTTGTATCGTTGTTTATTTCGACCGGCATATAGAAATTTGTGTTATCTCAATCGCCACACGATATATGCTTCTCGACGTTAATGACCACAATACATAGTGGTTTGTGTAATCCTAACTGTATAATATCGAATGTTGATTTTCCTTTGGTATTCTTTTTCGTTGTGTGAACGTATCATCAATTATGGTTTAAGGATATTCATATATACACCCTTAAAGTGGGAGGATGTTTTTTTTAGAGGTTTTATGCGGTTTTTAGCATTTTGATGTTTGCTAAATTTTACACAATGCTCGGAATCACGATATTAAATGGATAAAGCACTCACTATTCATTGCTATAATAATGAATCCATTTTGTAACGAAAAGATTCATTGTAAAGAAAATCGCAAACGTAATCACATTACTGACTGTATTACAATAGCATATTTGAAGTGTACGTTAAATGAATTTCCTGTCTGGTGTATACGAGGATTATATATAAAATGACGATGATGTTTAAAAATATCTTTTGTAACGTCGTCTCCTGAATATATGGTATATAATATTCTAAAAGGAATTTTCATTTGTTTTTTCTTATCTCACACCCCTAACGATGTGATTTAAAAGGTCGATTTTTATGTTACATTTTTGTGTATAAGATGACGATATCGTTTTGTATGTTCAAGGTGTGTATATTTGATCGTTATACTAATGAAGTAGTATGTTTGATTTTATCTATATGTCTCATAAAATCTTAATTAAATTTCATGTCAAAGGTTGTACATATAGAAATTCAACTAACCTGTCTCATTTTATGCTGTTATGCCATGAACTAACAGTACGACATATATTCAGTCGGTTTCGGTTTTGGGTCGTTCTAACCAACAACCACCCTTGGATCGGTATATACATATATACAAAATCCTTCATTGGGTAAATATTAATAACATTTTTCCAATGTCGTGAATTTACGTTTTTAAAAGAGAAAAAATGTTTGTCATAAATTTTCGTTTGAGTCATCTTTCCTTCCGTAAATAATGCTATATCACCGCCCTTAAGTATTGGCCAGCGATATTCCTGTTCGTGTGATGGGGCCATTATTATTTATTTAGGGTTGTAATGTTATGATTTTACTTTTCCCCCCATAACTATGTTTTGTGGTATAAGAATTGTAATTGCGAACAAATTATATGTCATGTTTATACATATCTCAACGAATTAGTTTCCTACGATCCCATTAAACCAATGTTGAATTGTCGATGTCCATCCGTATAGTCTTTTTGTACTCTTCTACTTATTTGGGAATGTTGTGGTGAATTATTGGCAATCTATTAATTTTTGTGCCAGTTCGAAATTTCTGATCTCATCGGATATATAATGAGATGTTCAACCACGAACAATGATCATCCTATTTATTCAAAAAATAACTACCTACCAAAACTATAACTGTTCAAGTTTTTTAGACACTCCTCTATTGACCAGCTGTAGTAATCGCCGGCAGTAAATTTGCAAACATTTTGTTCTGCTTAGCTTAGTAGGTAGAGTGTTTGTTTTGTTATTCGGGGCCACAGGATCCATTTTCGGTGGTAACCTGTAAAAAGGTTGCAACTGACTGTCTAACGAGCAGGGCATTGGAGCCGACGTTTAAAAATCGGCTCCGACTCCAAGCTCCAGCTTCATTAAAACTCCGGCTCTGGCTCATAGTAAATAATTTTTATTATATTTAAAGGAAAATAACTTAATTAAGTATAATACTTTAATTAGCAAAATGTTGGTTCATCCTTAAAAATAAAATATTTTCCAAAATATCTGGTTTAAGGGCAGAACGCAAATCGCTTCCTATATAAAGTTAAGTGCAGAACATAACCTCTTTACACTTGCTTGCGAAAAATAACTGCCCGCACGGCTCGTGTATATTGTTTATGGGAAGCGTTCAATTCCCTCGAAAGCGGATTTGACTTTTAAGCGTTCTTTTCCTTCCATTCCGTCAAAGTCATCTATGAAATTTTTATTATCTAAGCATCTTTATCTGTGATTGTGAAATTAATTTCAAAATCATCCTCTTTATCAGAATTAGATTCAGATGAAATTGAAAGAAGTGTTGTAGATGTTTCAGTTGTATTTTTTTTGTATTATATTTTTAACATCCCTTTTATATATTTTTTCTGTCACTGTATATAACCTCTGTTTTGCCCTTATGACCTGATTTTATTCTAGTAAAATTTTATATCTTGCATCAACATAAACTGCAGCTAGAAATACATCATTATCGAAAAGCTGTCCCTTTCGTTTGTCTATCGATTTCATGATGTCGTCCGCAATTGGTCGTTGATTCTTTGCCAGGTCAGTTTTTAATTTAAACCATTCGTTTAAGAACTCTTCTGGAGTGATATTGATTCCTTGAAGTTTAACCGTCACATCATACGGCTGTTCTCATATTTCGGGGCGTAGAAAAAATACCTGATCAACCACAGCGAATTGCTCACACAATGTACGTAAAATTAATAATCGTTGAATCATACAAAATTTAGAATCCCAGCGCGTTTCATTATCCAAAATTGGAATAACTTTATATCGCTTTTTTGCTAAGCTAATAGTTTGTGAATTCCTTAATTTTTTCACAAGATACCGAACTTTTGCCAAAAGTTGAGCAATATATGTTTTTTAGAGCATCACGAACTAATGTGTGATTAACACAGTGCATTAGTTCAATGTCGGTGGACAATTGTTGACACCATTCCGGAAACAAGGTTTGAATTTTTTTCCCAAGCTGTTACGTTTTCTTCCAGGTTGGCGTCCTGAAAATACTCTTCTACTTCTTGCTCTTCATTTTGTGGAGGTTCATTTCCAAGTTATCACACAACCAACAACTTGGGTCCGCTCCAAGTGAAAACACTAGCTCTGGGCAACTCCGGCTCCTGTCCAGAGCCGGCTTCAATGCCTTGCTAACAGTGATATGTTATTTATATATTCCTTTATTTATAATTTTGAGTCATAGTAGTTACGGCCTTTGTCCCTTAATATTTTATTTGGAACGCTGGGATTGATGTATTATTACTTATATAAGAACGGTGGGGTTTTGACTCATCTTACCATATCAGGCAGCTTTATCATTTTATTTTTAATAATTTTTATCTTTCTAATTTTTCTTATACCAATTTTTACCATTGTTGTAATTTTTATCATTCTTATTATTTTCGTCATTGTTTTCACTCCCACATTTCAAAATATTCTTATTATCAAATCGTGAGTTTCTGGATAACCAGACATATATTTCATATCGAGATGAGGTTACTAAGAATTTGTTAGCTTGGTTTCCAGCTAATTAGACACCTAGATCTTTTAAATTAAATTCAGTCAACCCGACTGCTGAAATTGCACAAAAAATAAAGTCTTCGATGCTGCATAACAGCACTATCACAAAAGTGTTAAACTTCTCTTGTTATTTTATAACCATTATTTAATTTTTTATAATAAATACAAGAATTATTCATAGTGTAAAATGATTTGATAAAATTTGTATTTTTTTATTTAAAAGTTTCATTGAGATTCAAATTCTCACCGATTTTTTTTTTATTTAAAGGATTCCGATTTCTTATTAGTAAGAAACCAAGCTATATCAAACTCTTGGTAATCTAACCCCGATTTTTTTCTTATCATTCTATATTATATTTCTTTTTTTCTTAGATGCGATTCTAATCATTCCTTTGATTCTTTTGTTTATCAATCATAAGTATTATGATGATAGTTAATGTAGAATCAATTATTATGATACTGAAGGTTCTTTATCGTATAATTGAGTTTGGTCTCCATTTTACCATGCCGGGAGTTTTCCCGCTTAATGTCCGAGCGATTTCTCAAACTTTCTGGCCTATTAATTTCCCCAACTTTTCTCAAATCCCTTATGTTGCAGACCATATTCTCCCTGCCCTCGCTGCATTCTTTCATTCCAGAACGGCTCTTTCCCGCTTTTTGACTACGAAGTCTGGAACAATGATGGTCTAATTGCGGGGTATGAACTTATGTTCAACCTCTTCAATCATCAGATTAGAAATCCATATGATTAATAGCAAACTTCAAAATTTGGCTTTGATAATTTCATTCCAGTGGTTTACCCATCAACAGACTTCCGCTGTTTTGAGGTTTTAATATCCGTGTGCCAGATTCTCTAAATTTTTTACTATTTGCTGTAACTCTGACTCAGAGGTGAGATTTGCAACCTACTGACTGGTCTTCCTTCATTTAATCTACGATCTAACAATATTCCAATTTAAACCTACACAATGGGTTGGGTGGATCGCGATCACATATTGTGCGATTGATGCTTTTTACTTCGCTGTTTCAGATGAAATGTGCTAGGGGCTGAAACCTCACCATGTAATCAGAACTGCGGTTCGAAAACTGACAGGAAGCTCGAGAAAGGACATCGCATAATCAAACAATTGTTTTTTCTATGTTCAAAGCCACAACGGTAGTTTTTAATACTGCAACTAGCGCTGAAAAGGTGAATTTGTTAATTCAAATACTGATTACAAAATTTTGCTTGGTTATGCCACATGTTTATACTGCAGTGAGAAAGAATTTATAGCAGTATGTTTGAGTACTATGGTGTTTCAGTAACATTTATAAAAGGCCTTGTTTCAATGATATGCGACGCGAAAAAATTCTTAAATAAACTAATAATATTTGCTAACTGCATATTAGTTGCTTATGCGATATGATTAAATGGAATTGAAAACATGTAATTGCTTCCAGCGTCACAAATTTAGATTTGAGTAGGAAGGTTCTCCGAACTTCAAGGTAATTTAGTCGTGAATTTAATGTAAAATCAATTAAGTATACATACTCTATACCTGAAAAAGATCTGCATATGGGTTTTGTCTCGAAATATGTGAAACGAAATGAGTGTAACCGGAAATATATAGTAGTAGCATTTGTGTTTGTGTTAGTTTCGTGCGTATGATTGTTTTACTGCATATGCAAGCCACGTGTCATTCTTTTTTCTGTTTATTCTTATTAGTCCTTTGAGTGCCAACATGATTTCGGCTAGTGTATTGAGGAGCACGATCGCGCTTTTTTGGCACTCAAACAGTTAATCATTGTAAACGCCATATTTTTGTCTTGTTCGTGATTTTCAAATTTTTTATGGTTAACATTTTATTTTTAAAATTTATGAAATTTAAAATAAATTTATTTATAAAATTTTATTAAAACATATATAAAATTAATTTATGATAAAAAAAAAATTAAATATAAAATATGGCTACCCGAATTAAGAAAAGTTGAATTAAGAAAAGTGAATTAAAAAAGTGGTATTTGTATGAAAAATTTCCACTTATTTTAATTCGTATTTTGAACAAATTTCCAGAATTTAATAAAGTAATTACAACAAAAAAAAAACTCAATTCAAAATGAATTAAAAAATGCACATCTTGTTTCATTTTTTAGAAAATTTATCTTAATTCATTTTCAAATTGATTTAAAATAAGTTTATTTTATTTCATGTTTTGCCCACTTTTCTTAATTCATTTTCAAAATGAATGGAAGATTATTAGGCTAAAGTTTACTTTATGTATACATCGATAAAATCAGGTAAGGAGTATACACTTTTAAAATTTTTAAATGCAGGATTGTTTATTAATAGTTATTAGGAGGGAAAAGCTAAATAATGGTTTCATCACGCTCAATAAATTAAGAAAAGATGAATTAAGAAAAGAGAATTAAAAAAAGTGGTGTTTCTATGAATGTTGATTTTTTTACACGGTTGGCACGTATCGCAGTGTAAAAAAAGGTTTGGGTGTATTTTACAAGAAATGCATGCCAAATTTAATGTTTTTAAGAAAATGTTTCTTCTTACAGTTTTTTTGTTGTATTGTAGAGAAAGATAAAAAACATAAAAAATTAAATAGATAAATTTCATTTGTGAATTATAATTGTGAATTAAAATAAACATTTTTGAATTCATTTAGAAATTTGCGTTTTTGCACATTTTCATTAATGAAAGGATTAGTTGAAAATTTTGAATGGCTTTAATTTCATATTACAGTAAAAGCCCGATTATCCGGCATACAATTAATCGGAACACTCAGTTATAACTGGAGTTTTAATTTTTAGGAATTTTTTTGCTTTTCTCTCTTTCTTTTGTCTTTCATATGCATTTTTTAATTCATTTTCAATTGTGCAATTGTTTTTTGCACATTTTCATTGATGAAAGAATTAGTTGAAAATTTTGAATGGTTTTAATTTCATATTACAGTAAAAGCCCGGTTATCCGGCATACAATTATTCGGAACACTCAGTTATAACTGGAGTTTTAATTTTTTGGAATTTTTATGCTTTTCTCTCTTTTTTTGTCTTTCATATGCATTTTTTAATTCATTTTCAAATGTGCAATTGTTTTTTGCACATTTTCATTAATGAAAGGATTAGTTGAACATTTTGAATGGCTTTAATTTCATATTACAGTAAAAGCCCGATTATCCGGCATCCAATTATCCGGAACATTCAGTTAACCGGAATTTTAATTTTTAGAAATCTGTTTGCAAGGGAAAATTCTCTTTTACAAGGGAAATTATTTTTTTTATTATTCGGGAATTCACAGAAAATATACTTTACTAAGAGCTCTGTCATCCGGAATGCTTGGGGATGAGAGCATTCCGGATAATTGGATGTTTCATTAAAACTAGAAATTTTACAAGAATTTCGCTTGGTTTCATTATTTTTTAGAATTCTCGTTTATTTATTTTCAGATTATGTACCAGAAAACATTTCTTTATACATCAGTTCATTGAATTTATTGCAAATAATAAATACATACATATTATGTATATGAGTACATCCATACGAGTACCCAAAATTTAATAATGTACTGTAATACGACTTTACACATTCAATTCAAATAGAATAATGCACAAAACAGAAAAAAAAGTAAAGTGAAGTGTATTTCCTGTAAATCCCCGAATAATGAAAAAAATAAGATCCCTTGTGAAAAAGAAAAAAACAAAAAAAAAATTCTAAAAATTAAAATTCCGGTTAGTGTTCCGGTTAATCGGGCTTTTACTGTAATATGAAAATTAAAGCCATTTAAAATTTTCAACTAATACTTTCATTAATGAAAATGTGCAAAAAACAATTGCAAATTTGAAAACCAATTAAAAATGCATATGAAAGAGAAAAGAACAAAAAAAACTTCCTCAAAATTAAAATTCCGGTTAACTAATGTTTCGGATAATTGGATGCCGGATAATCGGGTTTTTACTGTAACCTGAAAATTAAAGCCATTCAAAATTTTTGACTAAAGGATGAAACACACCAAGAGCAGCGTGACATATTCCAAGCAATCCACATTAACGGCTGCATATGGGCGTGCACACCAAACAGCGCAGCAGATTGTTTTGTTTTAGTTGTAAATAGAATTTTGTCAAATTTATCGAGGTTATGAGTAGCAGCCAAGTGCAGTAAATTTATGCTGCTGTGTGTGGAACCTATTAATGCCGCGATAGATGCAACTTCATTCTATATAATTTCTTTAAATCTAATTTTTTTTATTAAAATTAGAAAATATTTTATTTATTTTATTGGAAATACCTACATTTATACTCAAATAATAATTTTGTATCGTTACATAAGTGAATAAGCCAATATTTAAATTTGCTGCTCGCTGCTGCTGCTTGGTGTGTTTCATCCTTAATGCTTTCATTAAAATGTGCAAAAAACAATTACAAATTTGAAAATCAATTAAAAATGCATATGAAACAGAAAAGAACAAAAAAACTTCCTCAAAATTAAAATTCCCGGTTAACTGAGTGTTCCGGTTAATTGTATGTCGGATAATCTGGCTTTTACTGTAATATGAAAATTAAACCTATGCAAAATTTTCAACTGATGCTTTCATTAAAGAAAATGTGCAAAAAATAATTGCAAATTTGAAAATGAAATAAAAAATGGGTATGAAAGAGAAAAAAGCAAGAAAAAACTTCCTCAAAATTAAAATTCCGGTTAACTAATGTTTCGGATAATTGGATGCCGGATAATCGGGCTTTTACTGTAACCTGCAAATTAAAGCCATTCAAAATTTTCACTTTCATTAATAAAAATGTGCAAAAGACAATTGCAACTTTCAAAATGAATATGAAAGAGAAAAGAAAGAGAAAAAAGCAAAAAACACTTCCTCAAAATTAAAAATCCGGTTAACTAAGTGTTTCGGTTAATTGTATGCCGGATAATCGGGTTTTTACTGTAGTACATTTTTACGTTTTATTTCGATTCTATATACGCATTTTATTTCATTTTCAAAATGACTTATTTATAATTTTAAACTAAGTAAAAAAATAATGAAAAAATTTCAAAACTTTCCGGGAAAAATTTAATTGCATATTTTTTGAATACTTTTCTAAAATCATTTCCTAAATAATTAAAAAAAAAAACATTTTATTTCAGTTTTTTTACTTTTCTTAAAATATTTTGAAAATTAATTAAGAAGTGAACATATTAAGTCAACTTTTATTATTTCATTTCTATCAACTTTTCTTAAATCATTTTCATAATGAATTAAAAACACTTATTTAAATTCAGAAAAAACACTTTTCTTAATTCAACTTTTCTTAATTCGGGTAGCCATAAAATATATTAGCATGTGAAATAATGGCACTCCACAGTTCGAGAGCAGACGTAATTGGCTCAGCACCATAACAATTAAACCGATTCGCCCGGATCGCGTTATTTTGATTCTGTTCATCATACAAATGACACAAATACGAACAAAAGAAAAATACAAATACATAATTGTGTATGTATTATACACTGTGTACGTATTTGATTTTTTTGCTACTCACTCTTAAATGAGTAACTCACGAGACAAAATTGATATACTGATATTTTTACGAGTGGAGGCCATTTTGTGCTTTATTTAAAACTAATACGGCTTGTACGAAACTCCATGTGTGTCTTAGAAAGCTTAACAATTAGATAATGCATAAAATTTGTTACATTCTTATGATTCTTGTGATTCTTATGATTCTAGATATTCTTATGGTTCTTATGATTCTTATTTCTTATGATTTATATGATTCTTATGTTTTTATGATTCTTATTTTTTATGATTTTTATGATTTGTATGCTTCTTATGATTGGTTTGATTCTTGTGATTTTTATTATCCTTTTAGTTTATGATTCTTATTTTATTTATGATTCGTATGACTCTTATGATTCCTAATATTCTTAAGCTTCTGATGATTCTTATAAATCTTATGATGCTTACGGTTCTTATGTTTTTATGATTCATATGATTTTTATGATTTGTATGCTTCTTATGATTGTTATGATTCTTTTGATTCTTATGATTCATATGATTCTTATGATTCTTGTGATTCTTTTAAGTCTTGTGATTCTAATGATCTTTATAGTTCTTATGATTCTTGTGTTATTTCTGATTCGTATGATTCTTGTGATTCTTAATATTCTTATTCTTCTTATGATTCTTAAGATTCTTATGGATCTTATGTATTTATGATTCTTATTTCTTATGATTTCTGTGCTTCTTATGATTCCTATGATTCTTATGGTTCTTATGTTTTTATGATTCTTATTTCTTATGATTTTTATGCTTCTTACATTGTTATGATTCTTTTAAGTCTTATGATTCCTTTCTTATGATTCTAATGATCCCTATAGTTTTTATGATTCTTATGTTATTTATGATTCGTATGATTCTTGTGATTTTTTTAAATGTTATGATTCCTTTCTTATGATTTTTGTGATTCCTAGAATGCCTATGATTTACATTATTAATATGATTCTTTGATTTTTAGATACTTCGATTCTTATGATTTCTAAAATTCATATGATGCTTTTTATGAGATGATTCATATGAATTTTGCTTCCTATGTTTCTCATAATTCTTAAATTTCTTACTATTTTTGTGATTCTCATGATTTTTATAATTCTTCTGCTTCTTAGATAGCAGAAAAGTACAAGAAGCTTCTTGGAATTCTTTAGACTTTTGTAATCCGTACGTATATTTCGATTCGAGAATTGTTATTATTCCTATGATTCCTAGTATTCTTATGATTGTTGTGCTTCTTATGACTCTTAAAATCTTTATGATTCTTATGATATTTCTGAATCTTTCTTCTTATGAGCTCAGTCGTCAATTATACGAATATCGAGGAAAGAGACATTTGGAGATTGTTAACCGACTGTATGTACATACTTCATTATACATTTCTAAAACACATTACATTTTCGATTATAATTTTTGCTTGTATTAGAAGAAAAAAGTTGCCGGAGGAATCGGATATGTCCAAATATTTAGTATTATTCTTGATGCGTACATAATAATTTGATGAAGCGGTAACCAGGGATTGGGCGGGAACAAGGGGCGATAAATGTATACCTTTGTTTTTCTACTACAACTACACTGTTTAATATTCTCATTTTATTTTCGGATGGCACGTCAATGTAAACAGCATAAAAAATTAAATCAATATATGTCTCAATCAAATTTGATAACTCGCATATCAATTGAAATCCAATTCGATTCGACAAGGAAAATAAAAAATGCGGGTCATCGATTGGATTTTGTCCGAATATATAAAATATCCGATTCGTAGTATAGGATAAAAGAATATTGTCTAAAACCCCATATTAGCTATAGATAGATAGATAGATAGATAGATATACACCACTTTGATTTATTGCCAACAAAATAGATACACAGATTGGGTTGGGGGTATCAATTCTCTTTCTAAAAACAATATGTGTTTAAATTTTTGGTCATAAAATTGACAGTTTTATTATGATTTGAAATCGTTATTTTTACAATATTCCATTGTTTATGAAAAACCGTATAATGTACACATATATCTAGACTCATATATATACATGGGATGGATAGACGAGATGGGTGATAAAATAAAGCAAAATGACACATACCTACCTGTTAGACGAATCTAATAGAGATTATGGCACGTGTCTTGTATATTTTTCGATTTGTTTCTATTGTGGTGCGTCACCTATCTATCGATTTATAATCGATGATGAAAATGGAACATGTTATTGGATTTACATTTTTTTTTTTTTTTCAAATGTATCGTGTGTAGGACGTCATACATACAGATTGTATTGTGTATATGAATTGAAATCAAACGTTATTTTGTGATTTATGACATATTAAGTTAACTGGCTAAATCGACATTTTAACATTTTTTTTAAAACGAATTATGTATTTAAATTTATGTTTTATTTGACAGCAGAAGCCACATCAAGCAGATATGCATTTATATAAAGACAGTTATCGCTCAAGCATATTAGAATATGCAAATTACGCTATTTGAACGTATCCAACCCTAAATTGGTTCATTTTTGTGATACAAATATTTTATATTAAATGATATTGATTTACAAACTGGATAGTATTAAAAAAATACATACGGCTTCATTTGCATAAAAATATTGAATGTAAAATAGAAAGTGAAACATTTACGCCAAATAAATTTTTTAATACGAGAGTGCCAAATCAACGAGAATTAGCAGATGGGACCAGCCGACTTGAGTTGGTTGTGTAGCTCTTCATCATTTTTTGAGTTATGCAATTCGGTTTATTTGGGCGCTGCTAAGATGGATAGTATAGATGAATTACTTTTCGTTATTTTTCCAGGCGCAGTTTGTATTTTTTTTTACAACTTAATATGTTTTATAAAAGCAAGTGTTGTAGGCCAATGTATTGAAAGTCCTTTCCTCTTTTCTCCTACATCACCTTCTCACATAACTACAGATTAAACGCGCTGCGCAAGTATAAGTCCATGCCAACCAGGTACACAGACCTGGAATTTGCAAATTGGCGCTGACTTTGAAAATTCCCTTTTGTATCCATTCGTTACAGAGATTCCAACCCAAACTTAGGACTTGTGTGTAACACAGCCAATTTAAAAGACTGCAAAAATTCAAAAAGGTTTTCAAATTTGGATATGTCCCTAAGTTTGGCGAAGTTTACCCAGTGGCTAATTGATCTTGTCGTCGAATCAAACAATCGATATAATACCGCGTCGGTTTTTAGCGTCATTAATTGCGTAATTCCAGCTCGGAGCTATTATATTGAAAGTTTACAAATACAAATCGTTTGTTTGTTATGCTGAGGAGTCTTTAGTATATTAACTTTCACTATACTATAATTTTATAGTATGTATGTTACACTTTATGGTAAACAAAAATCATACAACGATTTAATATTTTTTATACTTTTACAAAAATGGAACTTTAGGGAGGGAAATTGTTCACATGATGAACAATAAAAATTTATAATTCATTTATGAAATTTAATAAAAGAGGTTTTTACGAATTTTTAAAAGTGGCAGAGCCAAAAAAGCTCACCAAACTAAAACTATTATTTAGTTGATCCTTTTTTGTTATTTTTCGCTGGTATTTTTTATCATTCCGCATAAAAAACCCAAAATAATATGTATTTATACTCGTACGAGTATATAAAGGAGCAAAAAGGATGGTTGTTATTTAAAAGATTTATTCAAAAAATATTATATATTTTTTGTTTGCTTTTTTATGGAATAGAAAAAAATGATTACCCTCAGAAAAGCTTCCATAGGATGGTTGATAAAGAATATTATATGTATAGTGAATTGTAACACAACATGTCTTCCTGTTCTTTCTTCCTGTTTATCTGTCGTATTGTGTTAAATTAGTTATGTAGCCTGGGTGACTGTATATTTTATTACGGTCATATAATAAGTTTGTATGTAACTTTATTGTACATAAAGCACTCAACCACAAAGTTTTTTTAACTACCGTTCGTCAAACTTTAAATTAATTTTGATTTCGGTGCTTGTTAATTGGTGATGGGGATAGTTGGTAAAAAAAAATTGCGTGTTTCAATCAAATATAGACATAACGTAGACATTCAATTTTTGTATGTAAGGGGTTTCAGTTTATGTCTACCCTCTAATTTAAACCAATCAAATTTTAAACACGAATCTAAAAAAAATATTTTAATTTTTCTTTCAGATCCAATAATTTCAGCTGTTCGTGTTTTCCGCAAAATTTTGTAAGTACATATATACGTAGTCGTATGATACACATTACGTTAAAATTATGAGAAACAAAATAAATTTAATTAAAACCAAAAACCCAAAAACCTACCGAATCATACATGTACATAAATTTAATTCCACACTAAGTCGATTTTAACATCATACATCCATACCACTACCGCACAATTCGACTCTTGAATTCCTTCAATTATACAATCATTTTAGCTCTTCAACGTAATCATTACATTTATTTATTTTTTAAAATCGAGAAGTAAAATCTTTGTAATCATCTTAAAGATTTTGCTGTAATCATAAGAAATTTATATTTATATTTTAATTCAGCATGATCATTTCGTTACACATAACAAAACAAACCTTACTTATATATACACAACACCCACATGAAAATCCACCTCTCATATTTTTTTTCTCGTTTGTTATTATTTGGATCCAAAAGTGGAAATTGATGGCAAGATGAGAGAAAAGCAAAATAAGAAAAACAACATGTTAGAAAAAAATTTAATTCTGTCTTATGCGCGTGCTTTGAATTTTTTTGTATTGTCGTACTCGTATAGTCGTGTTGTTATTTTATAATATTGAAGTCTCTCGCTCATATGAAACGACTGATGTGTGTACGCGGTGTAAGCGTGTTCTTTGAGAAAGCAAAACGAATATGAACAAACAAGATAATAATAAATAAAAAGTTTAGAGAGAATGATATATTGTACAGTGAACGAGGTGTTTGATTAATAAACCAAAATTTGTAAAAAAAAAAGTAATAAAATTTTGTTTGTAGATAATGCTCAAGTACAGTGCACTTTACCTAGATATTTTAACATCTTCACTGCTCGCTCCTCGCACTGATGCAACAATTCTTTTAAGGGACACTTCGACAGCGTCCTACGATGAGAAAAGCCCAGAAAATTCGTATTCCTGTTAGCTTCGCATAAATAGTTGTCGAAATGTGTATAGATGAATTTATGGTTTTTGGAATGCCCATCCAAAAAACTAAGTTTTTTATCATTATAATACTTAGGCTTAGCTACTTGTAGGCGCTTCGCGTCTCAATTCGGTAGCTGGTTTTTTCACTTCATTTTTCACAATATTATTATTTTAGAAAGCCATAGTCCACGAATTTAATTTGTACCAAATAATTATTTTGGAGTCTCTGCTCGTTGCAAATTAAATTTTGCGAACCGAGCCACTTTTGATGTATTTTATACTAGCGGCCCTTGCGACCCAAGCAAGCATGGCTTGGAAATTATGATTTGATTAGAAATAAAAGACGAATTAAAAAAAAAAATAAAAATAAAAAAAATGCGAAATAAAGGAATTAATTTCTAAACATTGTAATAAGTAGTATTTTTATGTGGCAAAATTTAAAAATATCTCGTTTTTAATCCCATGTATTTTCAATGGCAAGTTACTGAAACTTTGATCCGCCATAGCTCAGTCCTGGAAAAACCTATCGGTGTAATTCCAACGGCATTAAACTTTTCTCACCGAACCCTAAAAGCATGCCAAATATCAACTTTCTACATATTACCCTTCTCGAGTTGAAAAAGCTATGCACATTTGTGAATTATTAATAAGATAATTTGTGCGAGAGTTGAAAATGATGGTGTTTTGATTTCTTTTTATCTTAAATTTACGTAGCAACACACTAACAATGCACAAACAAATTAGAAGTGTTCAAAAATCAGAAATTTAACCATTTTATGAAAGAAAGTTTTCTCAACGAAATGATGTGCATGTTTCCTGAATTTGGGTAATGAGTTTGCGGTAAGGTGTATTGCACCATATTGCGTTTGCGCGCTTTTCCAATTTCGTTAATCGTTATTAAATATCATGGGGCCATGCATTTCTTAAAACGCATATCTATTTAGTAAAATATTAGATGAAAGTTCACATTTTACGATACTATCAGAATTGCCTTGTAAAATTCTCGTGCCTTGAGAACCGTAACTGCTTTAAACTGATCAATGTTGAACCATTGTACTTAAAATTAGTGTCTAATGTGATTTAAGGCCCTTCTTTAAGGTTCCTTACCAAAATTCTTAACTTTTCCTTAATGGCTATAAGAAATTCGCACAAAACACTTCTTCTAAGTTTCTGCGCTTCTGCAATGTTTGAGCCTAGTTTAAGTATTATTTGTTCCAGTTTCTTAATGCTTAATTTGTATCAAAAAATTAAATAATTGAAAAATAAATTAAATTTCAACTATTTTTTTTATATTAACAATTATAATTTATAACTAATTTTATGCTAATTTTTTTTTTGCACTGAAAGAAACTAAAATTTCTTTAACAGTCAGTTCTATGAATAAATTATTAAAAAGTCCAAGAATTCTTAAATCACGGCGCGAGCCGTCTGTGAAAGTTAATTTTGCGAAACATAGTTTTTTGCAGTTTGTCTTTACTCCATCAAAAATATAACGGTTAACGGCTAATCTTTTCGTATAAAGAAACTGGTAGTAAAACGTGAATAGCTCCAGCCAAAACAGACTACATACTTGAACTCGTTGCTACTGGACATTTTTAAGCATTTTTGTTAAAAAAATGCTATATGGTTTCGGTTTGCCGTCTGTCCGTCTGTTTCCACGATAACTTGAGAACGAATGAAGATCAAATTAATTTCTTCACTAAAAGTTGAAGCAATTCATGGGATAGATCCCTATTGATTTGCACGTTTCTGTATTTAGGGTGTTCGGAGATATGTAGGGTTTTGTTAACCCCCTCCTTAAAATTGATAGAATTTTTCTTTTATTTTCTATTCTATTTTGGTTTCATAAAGCAAATGAATGTGGAATAAAAATATATCTCGTGTGGATGCAGGTTTGTGTGGGTGGTGTCATTATGGGGGTAGTAGGAGTGGTAGCATGGGAGGTGAAGGGGTGGGATGAGGTGATTTGGGTTTGGTGTGGGAATTTAGTATTTGGTGGATGAGGGTTTGTGTGGGTGGGCTGTGTGTGGCAATGGGTATGGAGGTGTTAAAGGATGGTGCGGGTGAAATGGTTTTGGGGGTTTTATTTGGATAGTGGGTGGCGGTGGTAATAATGTTTAGGTGTGGAAGTTTGCGGCTGATTGGGGTCGTTTGAATTATGGTAGGTTAGTATCGGTTGGGCTTGGTGTAGATGTAGTTAGGTGGGTGTGGGTGATGGAGGAACAGCAATTGATGCAATTTTCGTCAATTTTGAATATGATTTATTTTTTATAGCTAAGTATAATATTAAATCTTTATAGGCAACAAAAATTCTTATAGAGTTCTGCTTCAAACCTTTCACGTCTTTTTTTCTATATATATTACAGGTTAAACTTAGGGCAGGATTGAATCGAAACATTGCTAACGACCTTTAGCACTTCCGATTTCTAAAGAAATTTGACACGCACTACTTAAATGCTACACTCATCGCACCAATTATACTACCGATGGAAAGTTTGAATAGACTTAGCTTTTTAGAAGCTTTTAATAAACGCTTGCAGTAGCAAGTTGTGGCTGTTACTGTTGGATGTCATCTAGTAGTTGCTTAATATTATTTGTAATTCTCAAAGTTTATGTATGCTGACATCATAAAATATGCTTTCCTGTTTTTGTTTTTATACTTTTACCTTGATGATACTTGTTGGCTATTGTTAAAATAAAATATTTAATTCACCTCTTTTACTCCCCGTAATATAATTGAATTAGTTTTTCGATAATAGAGGTAACTAATTTGAAATTTAAAACTCAAAATAGAGTTAAAAAATAAATTTCAGCTTCTATTCGCAGCATTATAGTTTTTCTACATAAAAATTTCTAGCCGCAATATAGCTAAAAATCTTGGGAATAAAGAAACATGTAATTTTAAAACTCCGTAAGGAAGTGGGTGTACTAAGAAATACAAAAATGTAAGGAAAATACTAATATCTGAGGCCGATGACTTAATGCACCTCATATCACCGGAACATTAAATGAAACCCACCACACTACCAACCGCAGTTATATATCATTTACATACGAAAATCATATATCATTTTCGCGAGGCAAAGGCCCACTGGTAGAATAGACATACGTAAGCTTTGCGGAAGAAAGGCGGTTTTTTTAATTCGTCTATTATTTAGTGAAAATCCACTAAATTCGTAGGAGTAGCTATATTTTCTGCAAGATCTTGTTTATTAATTGAACCAACTGCATCAACTCCTATAGTCTTATCATCATCCAGTGAATGGCGGCATTTAACCGTATGAAACCCAAGGACTTAATTTAACTTGGTTCAATCGGCTTCGGAAGTTGAAAACTAACATTGTAGTTATAGACAGGGTGTTCCACAAGTGACTGACATGGTCGGATTCTTTCATCAAAGCGAATGAGATTACTTATTTCGCTTCCCACGTGGAGAGCTCTCTGTCAAGTTATAAACTTTAACATCTCTGGAAGCAGCTATTTTAAGTTAACAAAAATATTTGGGAATTGACGATGGTAAATAGATTTTGCATAAACTTGCGATACAAATCTATTCCATTTAAGAAAATAAAAAATAACACTCGAAGATTTAATTTTATTTATAAATGCATATTTTATATTATTTATCTTTAATGTATTAAGTTTATAATGTCGAAGAACTTTATTGATCCAAAGGTACAATAATAATAATTTTAAAATTAAATTTTAACCAGGTATCACAGAATTGTATGCAAATACATAATAATAATTTAGTACATAGCAATACCTGTATATACACATACTTACATATTGTACATATTTATTTATAATTTATTATTTTATATATTTGGGTACATATTGTTTCTATCGTTATATATAATACAAGTACATAATTAGATATTAACATTTTATATAAACTAAATAAAAATAAAAGGGCAGAGCACCGGTTTTATATTTTTATTATAATGCGTGAACAGACGATAAATATTTGTAAATACATATTTAATAACTATTAATTCTAAAACGAGTAAAAAACACGTGAGTGTCATTTACGAAATACAAACTCTCTAAATGTAAATTTTACTTTTTTAACGTCGTAATGTAGCGTATAACAGTAATCTGTAATCAATTTGAGAGGTTTTTCAGGGCACTTTGATATTATTTTACAGAAGAGCCCGTTCATCAGGGAATGCCCCGATTTTAATACCCGGATTCTGGATCCTCGCAGTTAAGAGACAAAGTGGCCTGGAGATTAAGCACGCTTATATCCAGTTTCATACATGGCCAATTCTTCGTGTCGCCTATGCATTTTTAGGATGGGTTTAGGCCTATGCATTTTTAGGGGGGATGTAGAGGATTTCGTCCCGTCCCATAGTTAGCCGAAATGGTATGATGAAGTTAGTTTGTTGTTTCATTTATGCGGACCAGTCTTGGTGAAATAATTATATATGATTTTTGAAATTTCAGAAAACTGTGAAACTACTAACTAATTTAAAATATTATTAATTCACTTGGGTGCAAACAAAATCGCACATTGCTCAATTTTCCATAAAAGTTCAAAAATATCAAAAAAACCCAATATTTGTTTAATTTTTTTTAATGCAGATTCAAAGTCTATTCAATACCTATCTAGTGGTACCTTTTTTGTATTTATACGTGCCATCAAACTGATTTTTGGGGGGTAAACATCTGAGGTACACGTTTTTGTGAATTTCTCAGCATGAAAATTAGGGGTAAAAATCGAATCAAAACATGGAAATAAACAAAAAAAAAACAGTTTTATTAAACAAATATTGGATTTTTTTTTTTTTGATTTTTTTGAACTTTTGTGAATTGAGCAATGTGCGATTTTTTGGCACCCAAGTGTATCTTGTTAAATCTCGACCTTAGAATAATAGGCTTATTGTACATAGAAAAAAACAACTGAATATTCAAATAGGTATTTCTTATTTTTCAGTGAATTATGTTTCTTCTGCCTTTTGAATATAGATGTAGAATTTTTCGAATTTTACCAAAAGATTTAATAATTTGCTGAGAAATAAAGTAAAACTAATAATGCACTTAAAACATTTTCTAAATTTTAACACCTTTGTTATTTAATCTATGGAATATTATGAGTTCGATTATTTGAAATTGAAGATTTTTTTTCAGTTTCTGTTTTTCAGATTGAATCTAAACGATTATCACATTCCAACATAAACTATAATATAATGTTTTTAAATAAAATAGTTCATTCTAAATATAATTAGATAATATCACATAGTTCCGGTAGTCCTTAAGTTCCATTTCCATTTTTGAAAGTTTTAATTTCCTTTTTGTGCCGCGTGTGACATCGATTGTTCAAAAATTCTAAAACGGCTTGATGTTATTTATTTCTAACATTTATTTTCCATTTATGAGGCTTATGTTGTCGTTTTCTTGTTGGGCTTTATAATAAGATAAAAAATTTAAAATGAAATATTGGTTTTTTATTTCATTTCGTTATTTCAATTTCCGCTTCATCCTCAGTTAAATCGGAGGATTCACTTTGAAAATTTGATAATTCTGGCCCTGTCTTGGAATAATTGTCAGAATCATTTACTACTGGATCACCTGGTAGTTCTAAAACAATAGAGTCGCTTGATTCCAACTGCTGATCAATGTTGCATACATTTGACGAATCACCCAGTTTATTTATTATTATTATTATCGAGATACTGTTCGTTAAAGTTTTCTATGACAATCGGCGCCGGAACCTGGCGCCCCACAAATTGCAGAATTTCTTCATTGTCAATTACCAGTACGTCATTATCAACCTTAGAAAGCTGAAATTCCAAGATTTCCTCGCCCTTTCCATCTATACGGTATAATTTATATTAAAATTCCCAGACATTTCAAAACTGCTAGAAGAAATATAATAGAAATTTTATAAATAAAATAAATTAGAAATTAGAAATTGTTTAATAAAACTACTAAACTACTTACAATCACAATATATGTTTTATTATAAATCTTAGCTTAAAATAATTACATATTAACACAAACAAATTTATTAAACTTATTATAATTCCCGCATAAATTTGACAACTCATAAAAATTTTGCAAGAGTGTT
Source organism: Nephrotoma flavescens (assembly GCA_932526605.1). Lineage (NCBI taxonomy): Eukaryota > Metazoa > Arthropoda > Insecta > Diptera > Tipulidae > Nephrotoma > Nephrotoma flavescens. Next base: position 161,530,745 of record OW052222.1, on the reverse strand, counting down.
AAGAATAAATTGAGCAAAAAAATAGAAAAAAGTTGTATCTGAATTAAAAATAAAAAATTTTTGAAGAAAAGGGTGTATGTGATTTTTTTAGACACATGGAACATTTTTCTTCAAATTATTGAAAAATGTAGCAGTTATAACCTTTTTACATCATTATCTTTAAAATAGGCTACTTTTCCGCAAATCGGACAACACCAATCGAAAGATTGAACTAAAATTAGTGGAAATGCACGTTTTTCAAAATGTCACATATAACCTGTTTTTATTACCTTTGTAGAATTCTACAATCCTATCTCTCTATTAAGGATTTATTATCTTTAGGAACATCAGAAGACTGCGTGTTCAAAAAATCATAGAAATTCGGAAATTAATGAAATATTTAAAACGTCAAATATCTTTACCAGCGCTCTGTTTTATATCAAAGTTACGACGTACTGGGCTGTACCAAAACACCTTGTCTAGCAACGGTAAATCGAACAATAATTTTTACGAAAACCTGGTGCCCACGGTATTTTATTAATATTAACGATAACTTCGTTCACTGTACCCTCATATACAGAAAACCACTTTGTTTTTCTTATTAATTCATGCTATTTGTATTTTGTTATTTAGTTTACTTAAAACCATGATGGTGTGTAGAGTGTATAACGCGTAACATATGTATTAATACTTCTCGTTTCTAACGTGTCGCGTGTTGATATATTAACTTAGAACATTAGAGATTTTAACGAATTAATCCGCGATTCGCATGATGACGAACGTTAAAATCCAGAACTTAAATGTTTACAGTGTATGATGAAGGAGTTTCTTCTTATGTGTTAAACATATGAGTGCAAAATTTTTGTTTTTCATGGTGTGCGTTTTTATTTATTTTAAGTGGCAAAATGAAAATGTGAAAATTGAAAAATAAAAAAGTTTGTGTTTTATTTTTTATTTTGTGGTGTGCGCGCGGTTTGATGGATGGTGTTTGGAAATTATAAGTGCGAGAAGCGGGTTAAATTTTACCGGGTGTGTTACGTTACGACTTAATTATGGATAGCGGTATATAATCGTACATATATACTACGTGATCGAGGTAAGGGACACGATGATTTTTACGAGTGATACTATGCGTGTTCTTGTTTGATTGTTTAAAAGATTAAAAAAGAATCTTTTAGGGATTAAATGTTTATTATTATTTTCCTTATACACTAAGCTTGTATACCATCGTAATCTCTTAGTTTTCTATATACAAACATACATATATATTCATACATTGCGTTCTGTTTGTGGTTCTATGTATATACAATTTTATTTGAGATTCTATTTGGGCTTGAGATTAAATTAAGACTTTTTTTTTTGTTTACAATACAGGTAGGTGTCATTGATTGTTGTTACTTAGCTTATTGTTCTTTGACAGCGCGTGTGATAAGAATGAGGAAAGGTTCGATTGTTTTGAATATAACTTCCGGTATGTTTCACATCGAAATAGAATATTAATAATTAAGTAAACCAATAGTTTCACGTGTTATTGGTTTTTTAGGGTGTTTTTTTTTTTGGGAGTGTTTATTTATTTTTATTTTCGTGATTAAATGCTTTGAGCGTTTTCGGATAAGCCACTTGTTGGAAACATATTCTCAGTCTACCCAATCAATATTCACGTTCGACGCCGATTATATACTTAATCAGTCTAATTAGCCGCCTTTTAAACGGCATTAAACCATAAAATTTTAAATAAAATTTTGAAGACTTTCGATTAATATTAATCGATAAAGAATAAAAATTTTGATGAGAAAAGAATAAACACGAAAGGGCTTGGAATGAGAGTCCCACGAAATTGTTGAATTTATAATCGCGCGTAGGTTGGAAGAGACTCTTTTTATGATTGTTATTATAAATTTTATGAAAAATTGAAAATTTCCATTGTTACCAAAAATATGATATTTTTAGTGTACATAATATCGATATATAAGGGGTATGTAACCCAAGTTTATCGATAACAATAATAATATTTCATGTTTTGGGGTGTGGTGAAATTTTGTTTCAATTATCAACCCGGCACTGCACTTTGTTAGATCGAACATTTTTAATTAGTTTTTGATTTAAATTTAATTTCTTGTTTTGTTTTTCTTATGCTTTCGGATCACTTCAAATAAATAATAATTGATAATTTAAAATACCTTGAACGTGTTTTAGGTGTGGGCGCTTATACGTAAATAAAGCAAAGCTAATCGTATATGTTTGAAATACATAATAATAAAAAATAGAAAATATTTTTAACTGTAATGCCGACTCCCACTTGCTAGTGAAAAGTAGGTTTCAGGTTTAGCATAGTGGGTTGAAAATCTCTGTATATAAAAGAAATACATATTACATAATTTTTTGTGGTTTTGATTGATGTATAAGTTTTGTCCGTAAAGTTAATTATGAAAACTTATTCGTGGTCAATTCCGATTATCATTATGTTCCGGAAATTCGATTAAGAAATGTGGATGAAATTACTATGGGCTATGTTATTTATCCGTGATATTTTTTATTACAAAATTATGCATTTTGTAATAATTAGCGATTATATTATTTCATTATAATTTAAGCAATGGTCTAGTGAATTTGCCGACAAATACCCCAAAATAATAGGCAAATATACTGCCGTCGTCTTTATAATCTCGCATTATGTTTCTGTTATTAGATACGTCACTTTATGTGCAAATATAACAATGGTCGGTCTGTTTTATTTCAATGATTAACAACACGAAATATAAAAATAATGAGATTAAACATTTTAATTTTTACTTTCATGTTTGTTGAGACATGAATTTGCATATATAATAGAGGAAAATGAAAACGGTACCGCACACGACAACACCTCAAAAAATACTACTCAACAACTTGTTATAAAGTTATGTAACTCATTTGGTTATATATTCTTAAATCTTTTCACTAAAAATATACGCAAGAATTGGTATCCAACATTATCATCATTACGAAGCGCTAACCGAAAATAAAGGAATCCCACGAAGAAAAGAAACTAAAAGTTTTCTTTTTTAATTTTTCCGAAATAACACACAAAGAAGAAAATGGCAAAGTATATTATTAAAAACCTCGAGGGAGATTATTATTTAAAAAAAGAAAGAAATTTAAATGTAAACAATGAGAAAATTACAATAACAAAGTTGTGATGGGAAAATGTTGGGTGACGCTTATACATATACCCTTCTCTATACACCAAAAAAAAAATGTTATTATACGAGAAATTATTAAAATAACTCTTTTTTTTGTGGTGGTGCTGCCGATGGTGTTTGGTATGAAATATATTTATAAATGGCTGTATAAATTCTAATTGAAAATGAAGTAGCTCCAACCTAAGTTGGGGCACATAGCTTGCGACGGATTTCCGAGGAAAATATAAAGACAAAAATATTTTCATACGTTTTATTTATTAGAACGAAGCTTTTAAAGTATGGAGATTTTCTTGCAATAAATTTAAATTATTTTTTTAAATGGTAGCAGTATAAGAAAATTGTGACTTACAAGATACGCTGTTTTAATCATTGGAATCCTGCTATCCAATGTATTCTTAACTACGTAGATCTTAACTTTTTTTTAAGTTATCCAATTTAATTTTTTTTCAAGTAAATTACATATAAGTACGAGGGATATGTATTGTGTTACCTAGTCTCGAACATAAAATCGAGACATAACAATTCTCTTGGTGATCATTTGATCAAGTACAACTAGTTCGCATATTTAGAACTGCACTTTTTAAGACGAGAAGGAAATTGTATATTGATGCTTACTTGATTCATTGGGATGAGGAGTTATCGGCGATCTGTCGCGTTCGCTATAATTTTTCTTTCGCTTCTTGATTGAGAGGTTTCACTTCAAGTAGGTCAGCTGCATTAATTGATTCAATTCGAAGTCTGTCCAGTGATGACACTAATATGTTCGAAAGCCATGCAAGCCATTGATTGTCGAACGTACTTCTTTGCATTTTACTTCCAATCGCTCCTCATGACAAGACGAGTGGAAGAGAGGAGCTTAAAATTACTTGTTTATCCCACGAATTCCATGAGTTGCCGTGCACGGCCAACGAATTGCGTGATGTATCTGATTGAAATATTGCGAGTTTCTTTGATACATTATTGTTTGATCGGAGCATGCTTTTTGCACGTTCAAAAATTGCCATATTTGCAGAATGGCTACCATAGTTTTTTTTTTATGTGGTTGTAAATTTTCGTTGCCTTGACTTGCGCCCCCATAATTTTGTGTTCTTCATTGTGAATTTGATCACGTGCTTTGATCGTACACATTTCTTTGCTTTCCTTCTTCAATTTTTCAAGAAGTTGATGTGTTCATCGATTTGCTTATTCGTAGTATAGATTCGCAACGCAAAATCTCCAATCATGTTGGTCTCACCCGTTCTAACTTTTAGCATCAAGTCTGTGAGTTGATTTAACTTCAATTATCCAAATCTATTTGGGTCACTCAGTTGGGCCAGTTGCATATCCATCATCCCTTTCTTTCCCAACGTTTTCTGTGAGCATTAGGAGGAGCTATTTTTGAGGAGTTTGGAGGGAGGCTTTTGAGAGCTTTTGTCAAATAATTTTCTAGTTCTCTGTCTCGTAATCGAAACGCTTCCATGAACTCATTCTTTTGGATGCGCTCTGCTTCGCACACCAAAAAAATACTCTTACAGATTTGAAACGAGTAATTTAAGTTCCAGTCGATAAGGATTGTAATGAAACAGTTAGGACTGCCGGTTTGTTAGGAATTTTCATTTTGATGTTATTCAGAAGTTGAATGAGGTGAGTTCTTTGCCTTTGCTGTGGTTAATGTCAATGTCAAAATGCGCATTTTCATCTCCTTCATCGTCATTTTTTTTGTAATGCGGTACAAAGAGCATTGCGAATAGCCACTGTTCTCACCTGATATCTTTTGAAAATGTTTAAGGCATATTCATTTGCTCTATTGTAACAGTCAACATCTGTTCTTTCGTTCTTTGTTGTCTCTCATTTTTATATAGCACGATCGAATAGAAGCCTCACATGGTGACACCTACCACTTTTTTGAATTCGCATGCAAATTCTGAACATTTTTCTCGATATACCCGACTCTTCTTCGCGGATTTGCTTGATGGCTTCTCTGATGGATTGTTGCAGTTCAGTGTTGCATCATCGCTGCTTAAGGGTTGTAAATCCATATTAGCCTGCCATGCTTCAAGTAAGATCGAATTTTAGTCGTTGATGAATTTTTCGCCTTACTTTGCAAATACAACTACTACAACGAGCGAGAGAACTGGAGGCCTATTATGAAATTAGTCGGAAAATACGACACCGTCGGAAAATACGTTGTCGTAAAATCCGATCCGCGGCGGATATTCGAATTATGAAACATTTATTTTTACAGTGAAATTCGGAATTTTCAGTATACACTTGTCACATTTAAATTTGATTAAAATAATGGTTCTAATATGTACTTACATTTAAAAAATTTCTAAATAATTAAATAACACATAAAAAGTATGAACTGCAATCTATTTTCCGTGCGTATACTACAATATCCGTCACCTAACTAGCTGTCGGATTTGACAATTGAATTTTGTCGTAAAATCCGCTAACTCGGATTTTTATTTCATAATAGTACAAAATCCGCGCGGATCAGATTTTTTTAGTTTCATAATATGAATATCCGACGCGAGACGGATTTTACGACGTCGGAAAAATTTCATAATAGGGGCCCTGTTTTCGCAGGAATTTGCAATCGGCTTAAAATTCAGCACATCTGGAATATTGCGGCCGTGGATTTTTCAAACAGAGTTGGATATCACTTCTTGGTACACACTTCACAGTCATGTGGAATCCCTTGATTCTGCCATTCATAGCTGTAAATGCTGCCGCATGTCATTGCCGAACTGCTTGACGGCGAGATTTTCTATGTTCCGAAATTTTCATGGCTCCTCTTCTCAAATCACTTTCTCGCGTTTTTTCTTTTTGTAATGATTAAGCGAGAAAGACGAAAAAGGAGTTGAAAAAAAGGGGAACCAAATAAACATTTTACACACAAAACCAATTCTTAAGTCAGGTGCAAAACTGCATTATATTCCATGAATCTAACTAATTACATTCAGCAAATCATGTTAGTTGGTTTCCAGCAAAGCAAAAATGAATCATCATTAAAATGCAGCCAAGAATACTGAATAAAAAATAATTATAATAAATAAAAGCGTTGAAATTTTAAAAGAATAAAATTAAAGATTGTTTTAAACAATCAAAGAAAAATAACAATAATAAACAACGAATCAAAGAAATCCATTAACATTTTATTCGCCATATTTAGTACCCTATGCCACTAATAGTTGTCCTTTTTATGACGCTCATTTTTTTGTGCAGCGGACATAAGTGCGCGTTCTTCCAGTTCTCCGGCAGCTCTTCTTGGTTCCAAATAGAGACGATGAGATTGTATAAAATTGATGCAAGAGAGTAGCCCCTCCGAGCTTAATCAATTCTGCGGGGATTCCGTCGAGACCGGGAGCCTTTCCATTTACTAATAGCTGTGTCTACTTCCTCTACTGTGGAATATTCAACAAAGACCTCTTTACCTGATGGAGCAATTGGTCTAATGGGGGTTACTTTGTCATTCCGCTTTAACAGTTTTTTAAGTAGGTTTACCATACTGAGTGAACATCAAACACGTGTGTTCTCAGTTCTCCATTCCCGTCTTTGAGGGCAGTACTTCTTGAATGGAAGTCTTTAGTAAGATTTTTGGTTTTTAGCAAGACGGCCCCTTGAATTGCCTTGTTCCGCTTAGAGGCTGACGTTTTCGTTTCATGATCTCATAAGTTCACGCTTCTTTTGCCGAAGGCATTTAGTTGTAGCTTTCCTAGCACAGAGATATTCTGCTAAAATACTTCTAGTATTAAGAGCCAACCATTTTTCACGAAGCTTGAGTTTATTTTCGATGACCAGTGAGACCTACTGAGGGAATAAGTTTGGTATAAATATTTTCGAAACAAAGTTAAATGGGAAAATGTTTCTGTCTATAAAAATTTTGTGGAATAAAAGATTCCCTATCAACTTTGTTTTGAAAATTTTTGCGCTGAACTTATTCCTTCGGTAGGCCAGAAAAATTTAATTTGGACAAAAATGTTATGAAAATATTTTTCCCAGTTCCCTATTCCCAGGAAAACTGCCACTGATCTACGAACCAATCGAATAATAATAATAAACAATCAACAATAAACAAACATTTAGGTTGCTGTGTTGTGAAACTAAATAATTTTTCGGGTGTGTAACGAAATCCCGGTTTGTAAAATCCCAGTTTACAAAATCCCGGTTTGGTTTAAAAAAAATCCCGATTTTTAGGAAATCTCTGTTTGAATTTTTAAAATTTGACATGTTGGAAAATAGGACTCAAATGATTTTTTGACAAAATGAGTTTGCGATATAGTTCTAGAAAATTGCTAATATAGTTTTTTTAATTTGTTTTAAGGAATATTTCGTAATTTTTTTATCAAATATTAATGAATTTGCTTGATAAAATTTACCTTCGCCAAAATGTATGAAAACCGTGATTTTGAAAACCGGGATTTTAAAATCCGAGATTTTGAAAACCGGGATTTTGAAACCGGGATTTTGAAAACCGGGATTTCGTAGTACACCCTAATTTCCCACCTTTTCTTTTCTAAATTTTGGATACTCAGTTGAATTAAAAAACTGACGATTAAAGTTGCATTAAATTTTGTTATTGAAAATTCATTGCTCCGATTACATCTATCGGGCGTTAATAAAAAAACGCGACAACGAACTAAATTTTTACCTTAGTGTATTAGAAAAGCAAATTTAGATAGAATTATATGTACATTTTTACCCCAATTTCTTATTCTTGAGGAATTACCAAAATATATTCAAATAATATTTAATTTTTCAAGGCCAATTTTCATAGAAAATTCATAGACGTGGCTGACTAAATTTTCTCGTTTCTAATGTTCGGTTCCAGACCACTAGCGATCGTAAGGCACTAGGCAATACAATTATAATCTGCTAGAAGGAAACATAAATGTTTAATGTGCGCGATGATATTGGTCTTCGACAATTGCTTCATTAAATCAGCACATAAGAAAAAATATTATTTGCCGTGTTTCTTGACGCTCATTGCTCCGGGTCAGTTCAAATTTTATATGGAAAACATGATCCAAATTTTGTTTTAGATCACAAATTTTTATTTTAAATCTAGCAAGCGCCTTTGTGTTGTTTCATGAAACACGAACTGAACTGGGGTGAGATTTTATAACATCACTTTCGATACTATCGAAAATGATAGTCGAATCGAAAATGATGGAAGGAGGTATTTTGTACCATTATCGACAGATAAGCGAAATTTATATATGGTAACACCTTTTTGAAATTGAAATGACAGTTGTAAAGTTTGTAAACATTTGTGGTTGAATAATTTATTTTTGTCTTTTATATTAAATTGTAAATTGATTTTTAAATTTGCGACGTTTTTTGCGTGATCGCTATAATATGCTGGATATACTGATCAAAAGTAAGACTCACTTAATAACTATAGTATACTCGCAAATTTATTAATTACATACACGTAATGTTTTATGGAATCTTTCCGGGTTTCAAAGGAACCCCGAATGAATTTGGGTATAAGAAGCACCAAGATTTCAATAGAAACTAAATTAGCCGCCGTCCTAAATTTTTATGCCACTGGATCTTACCAGAGAGCCGTAGGAGACATAATGTTTCATTCAATGAACCAGTCGGTTCTATCAAACGCCATAACTGAAATTAATGGGCTGTTAGAAAGAATGATATGCCATCAACATATAAAATTTCCGGATGAATGAGCAAAATCTGCTTATAAGGAAACAGGTCATCCCGGCATTATTGGTTGTATTGATTGCACCCACGTTAACATGGTTTCGCCTCGTGAAAACGAGCACATCTTTGTAGATCGACGTGGAAATCATTCTATGAATGTATAATTGGTAAATATACACATCTACCAAAATTTATTCCTTATATTTCAGGTTTGCAATTATGATCTTTTGATTTTCTCGGTATGTGCTAGATATCCTGGATCAACGCATGACGCCGCCATCTGGGAAATATCAAAGGATCGAAGAATTAAAACATCATACGACCTTTGGGAGCGTAATACATGGCTTCTTGGGTATCCATTAGAACCTTTTATAATAACGCCGTATCGCAACCCAAATGAATCCCAAAAAGTGTACAATACTTTACACGCTAAATCGCGGAATCCCATATAGCGCTGTATAGACGTTTTGAAAAACTCGTTCCGATGTTTGTTAGGGGAGAGAGTACTGCGTTACGAGCCTGTAAAAGTAGTGAAAATTGTTTGCGCAGCTACAATATCTGCTTAATTAATAAATTGGACATAATAAATTTACCGCGGCCTGACGAGACGGATGAAATAATTTATAAAACTGACTTCCAGTATGAAGATCAGTCCGAGTATGAAAGTGCAATTCGGATTCGAGACAATTTATGAAATTGTTTTTAATTATAAACAAACTTGTTGTTCATTTTCCTTTAATTTTCTGTAATAAATTTTTTAAAAAAAGCAATCTTATACTATATACTCAAAAACTTAAATTTTAATTAAATTCAAATTGGTGAAAAACTTAAATTACATATTATCATATTGAAACCGCGATAGTCGCTCCTCCTCAAGTTTGAGACGCTTAGCGTTAATTTCATTTCCCTCTCGTAATACGCTTAGCAAGGAACTTTTCCATATTTTTGCCGAGCTCTCGCAATTCTTGATATATTTTCGTCGTTATGTTCTTTCGACGTCGCTGTACTCGGTGTGTTGTTGTCACTGTAGTGCTACCAGAAGGTTCCGCAGTTCGTTCTTAAGTTTCTGTTTGTATTTCTTCACCTATTTCCTCAGTGGATTCATGCCCCGGATTTATACCACGTTATACCACAATACCAGCTACTCCTACAGCGGCCTCCATTATGCCAGTTAACTGAACCACACGCTCTTCGAATTGCGATAAAAATACTGTCCTCGAGCCACCACCAGTCCGGTTAATATCGGCGTGTGTTTTACGTATTTTTTTTTATTTTGTTTTTTAAATACCGACTTTTCGAAACTATCGATATTTTATCGAACTTCGAAAATTGTGATGTTACAAAATCCCGCGCCTGGATCAGATCAAGCGTCGAGGAACACAGCTATTATTTCACATGCGCTTGTAAAGATACGCTGAAATTCTAAATTCAACTTTTCGGCTTCTTAAACGTTATAAAACTTTATAATTTAATCTTTCCCGAGCTACTGAAACTAAATCAAATTAAAGAAATGCTAATAATACTGAAAGTTCTAAAAATATTTATTATACCTACAGGACGAGCTTACTAACGAAAAAACTCCAATATGAATCATCGTGACATAATAATTTAATGATGAGCTAATTGTTAGCTACACAACTCTAAAATTCATAATGTACATTGTTCACATCTACTGAAATAATTTTCCCAGCACAAGTAAATTTCCAAAGGTTTCCAAAGTGAATTTCCAACCAAAGGTTGTTTAAATGAAATAGTTTAGCTCTCCAATCACCATCGATCCCATTAGATAACCTGAATCTATAGGTTATGCAAATGAAATCAACTCATAACAAACTTAACTTCACAAAAATTAGAACTTCATTCTGAAATAACATTTATTATTTTATAATTTAATTCTTAGTTAAATGCATTTAATAAATTAAAATGTTAGTATCCTCCTGCCTGTTGTGCTAAACCACAGATCTTAAATCCCTTATTACGCTTAAATTAAGTATAACCTGATTGCTACTCTGAAAATACGTATTGGCGGTTGTAGTTTTAAAGTTAAACCCCAAAATTTTTTAACTAATGACATATTAATTTACATTTCTATAAAAAATGTTTTTTGTGATAATAATTAAATAATCTGATTCCCTCACACCAAAATCTGTATTAATGAAAATAAATTTATTCATTTGACAATGGCTTACCCCCATACTCAACAAGATGCACGGAATACAAAATATGCACGCTTGAAAATAGACGACTTCTCTTGGGCGCGGCTTTTATTGGTAACGTTTTGCTTGGTCACTTTGATTCAGCTTACATCTTGGAAAACATATCAATTCACGTGCCATGCAGAACATTTCGAAACCATGGATTTTTAGCACTTGACCACCATTCTACTATCTATGGAGAAAACAACCCCATTAATAGGATGTCTAAATCGTTCAACTTAATTGACGACCTATTTGACTTTAATTTGTCAAAGAATAATTTTAAAAATTTCTTGAAGAATTATTTTTAAAATTTTTAATTATCAAACTAATATTTGGTTTATATTTTCTTTTTTTAAGTTTTTTGTTTGAAATCACTGTTTTAACTATTGTAAAAAATGTGAAATCATATATGTAAATTAAAAAATAGATTTCTCTAAGTAAATATCCCAATCAACATCTAAATAATCAGAAATGATAAAAAAGCAAAACTGCAGTTCCAGTAGCCCTAGTGAACCTCCCTGACAAAAAAAATCAGTTCTATTGAACTAAAATATATTTTTCATTCCTTTGCCGCAATAATGCGATCCACTCCCCAAGGTTCAAATTAGATGGTTACCAGAAACCCAATTATAAAAATAAAAAAAATTTCATACAAAATCGTATTTTGAAAACGAATTTTCAATGAACAGTCGACTGCATCACAAAAAAGCTCTTGTCGGGGAACATGTAAGAAAAAATAAATTTACTATAAACCACTTGACAGAAACATTACATTTCCACTAAAAAAAACCAGTCGAATTTTACTAACCTTCCGTAAAATAGTGTCAATATTTTATTACACCTTAACAGCGCTGTTTGCACCACCAATTACAGATAAGCAACTCTCAATTTATAGATAAGATTTCCTCGTTAGAACAAAATCCAAATACATATTTAGACAAAATAAATTCTGGATGAGCAAAGTGACGTGTTGTAAAGTAATTCAACCACGCCATCAGTTAATGTTATTTTCATCAACGATTGAATCACATGATGAAAGATGACTTTTGCATTCATCCTGCCCCTATCGGGATTTGAACCGCGTATCTCTCGATCGAAACACCAAAACTTTAACCTCCGTATCGTTTGGTTGGTGAAATAACAATTACAAAGAAAAGAAAAATGTGTTACGAATGTACCCCTTCAACCACAGGGGTTGATAATGTGCTTGTTTTAATGTAAAAAAAAATTCAGTCCATTAATATTTAGGAACCTAAATATATTTTAACTCTTCCTTATAGATATTTTTATTTTATCTTTAGTTTCATTGAGAATTAACCCTAACTGTTTCACGGTCGTAAGATAATGCAAATAGACTCATAGGTGGTGTGGACATTTGATCAAGATAAATTTTGACTGTTAGATTTGGCTCTTGTGAGTACTTTTTGTTGGTTTATATGAACTTCATTGTTCAGCCACCTATTTAATAAGTAATTTTTAGATGCCGCTGACATAATCTTTTTCTATCCAAGCACATTATTATATTCAAAAGTACCTACGTAATCGAACTTACGCTCCAGCCGAATATTAATGATTATATAGGTAAAATCATCGAACAAGTTAGATTATTTTAAACTGCCGATTGTTGAAAAAAAAATCAGATATATAATAACTGAAGGCTAAATATATCAACAGAAAACAAATATTGTGAACTGGTAATTTTCCTGGTAAACATTTGTTAAAAAAACTCCTTTGTATCAAATTTCTCGATTTCAATTGAAATAGTATGTAATTCAAAAACAAATAATCATATAATGATTTAAAAAAATATTATTAAATGTGAGAATGGATATCGTATTCCAAAATATATTTTCACACAAAGCTATTATTGTCCCGATACATAATCCGTTCAAAAATGATACAATGAAAATATTCCATTAAAAACGCCGTTAAAAGAACGTTGTTGTTCGCTTCTTTGCTCCATTTAACTTAATAGTAATATTTGCCAGTTCAGATAATTGAATTTTAAATGTACTTAACTACATAAATACAATTTTTATTTTCAAACGAATGGAAAACCACCGCGCACTCTCACCAACCAACAAATAAACACTTCCATATAGCACTCAATCAAACATCTTAAAAACTCATCATTTCAATTCCATAAAAAAAACAAATAAATAAAATTCAATTTTTTAAAAGTAAAGAATCATCATTTTGCCTTCCACACATCTCCTCAATACGAAAAATAAGCAATAATTTAGGAGCAACATTGTACGAGAACATTTATAAGATGACGACACAACAAACCAAATTTCCGATATAAAACATGTACATATAAAAGGAAATAATTTATACGCAAATGAGATTGTGCTCCCATAAAATTTCTGTCAAATTGACAATACACACAAATACTACATTTTATATACGAGAACGTCACAAAGTACTTTATTGTGCTGAGCGTTCCATTTATTCGTATAAATTCAAAAAGTGACACAACTTTTTATTGATTGCCTAATTGCCTTATGTTGCATGGTGCTGCATACGAAAAAAATCATAAAAAAATTCAATCGATTTTTGATTTTTTTGTGTGTATATTACTGTTTCATATTTATATGCAAATTTTTTTCCCGCTGTGCAAAAATAAAAATGTGTACAACATTCCTCATTTGGTGTGTTGTGTATGTATAAGGTATACAACACATCATCCCGTCCGTATATTTACATAGTGACGTAGACGAGAAACTTTGAAGAGGAAAAATTGTAATAAAATTATGGGAAAAATTGTATGTATTAACTTTTAATAATAATTTTTTTTGTTTTATTAACAAAAAAAAAAATTTCCCATCTTAATTTTTGGAAAATTTGGAAAATTTATTTAATTTTTCCTGTAAGTTTGTATAGAATTCGGGCAAACTGCTCTAGCATGTGTTTGTGTGTGTGTGTGTGTGTTTATGTGTACGGGGATGAAGAAAAATTATTTTAATCTAATTATTTTATGAATATTATTTGATGAGCTTTTCTCTTACTTCTACCATCGTCCCTGTACCATGGCTGGCGTGGCGGTTAAGGCGATAGGTGGATTGAGTGAAGTGAAAATACAAGAAAAAGAAAAACATGGATTTCAAGGTGACAATAATATTTTAACGGAAGTATTTTTTTAGCTTTTATTGGGGTTGTTGAATATGTAATTTTTAATAAGGGCAAGCTAAAATTTATTTAGATCCAATTTTTTAAAAAAATTACCATTGACCGTAATTTTTTCAATGTTATTGTGTACAAGGTGGGTTTTAAAAAAAAAATCAATTCTTGATACCGGTGCTGCTAGGTAGAAGCGAAATGGTTTTAATGAATTTTTTTGTTCTTTACATATAGTAAGGACGTCTAGTGGTGCGGTTCAGTGACCTTGACACTTACTAGTGGCGGTCAGAGATACAGTCAAAGTAAGGCCTTTTTTAATTAAAGATTTACTGTTGACTTGACTGCCAACTTTTGGTAGGTTTTATTAGGCTTTTTAGTCAAACAACCCATTATACATTCTGCATCTTCAAGACAACTGAACTGCCTAATATCGTATATGCGTGTAGCCACTAGGAGATAAATCGATGAAAGGAAGTGGCTTAACAACAGACTGACGCAAGCCCTACTAGAACAAGTATCCTTATCTCTAGTGGCCTCATTGTAAACGTCAAAACATTTCGTAACTATTTGAGATGAACACGAAATGTTTTTACTGTTATATTCCCGACCCAAGCGGTTTAACCTATACGACCAGATAGCTCAGTCATCAAAAACCTATTTGTGTAGTGAACGGGTCTTTTAACTTGTTTACCGACATTTTTAAGTTTATTGTAATGCTGTCGATCCAAATTGAATTTGTTTTCATAAAATGCGAAAAATACGATGTTTTTATGAGTATGTATTTATCTAGATTTTGAAACAAACTTCGACAAGTTATTTTTTTAAATATGTATGTCTAATATATTTTAGTTTCGAGCCACCGTGGTTTCTATTAATCACAAACTTATTTCAAAGGCTGTTATAGTGTGTCCGCTAGTCATCATCATACGAAGACTGAAGAAGAAAAGTAGCATAGAAAATTGACATTCCAAATTATCTATTCGAATATCCGATATTCATTCGTAATACTCGAATATTTTCTCCATGAATCAACATTGTACAGTGTTAACAACCAAAAATTAGAAAGAACAACTATGGAAAATATACCGATTTATTTCTATTTATTTTTCAGTGTATTTTTCGTTTTCATAATAGCACAAATCGAATCCTTCTCATAATCAAAATGTGTTAGATGCCTAAATTATTGTACTATACACCTTGCTCCAAATGATTGATTCTATTAATCCCTAAAAATGGATATGACTTTATTGACGATCAGGAGAATGGCTTTAACGATTACAAATTTGTTGTAGACGGGCGTTAATCCTGAGAAAGAGGAAGCTTCCAATTTTGGGAAAATCATAACCAAAACAAAATATGTTGTCAGAATGTTCAAAATATTACTGCCAGCAACTCTCGGAGTATGTAACTTTCCTCATCTTAAATTATGACTCCAACTACCTGTGAAAGAAATCAAGCCACACTCTGAGCTATACATCAAGAGTTATAGAATCCGAGGACAATACCCATTACGTTGCTGCACGATCTGCAATTGAGATTTTGATTACTGATAATTTTTCTAATTCCGGTTTGATGCAGATCAGTAACATCAAGAACAATCTCAACAGGCAACTTGACTTAGTATTCTCTTCCGGCGCAAATAATTGCAGAGTCTTGGAAACAAATCTGGTTTTCTCCACAATTGACTTGTACCATTCACCTCTTTTAATTTCATTTTCCAGCGAACTATGTAGAGTTAACGTTAACTGTGAAACTTCACCCAGTTTTAATTTCCGTAAAGCCGATTTTAAGAAGCTCAATGAATTATTAGCTAACGTCGATTTTAACCTCATTCTCGATAATAATCACAACCTGGAAGCCCAAACTCTCAATTTTTATGCCGCGATGGTTGAATGCTTTCAACAGTCCATTCCTTATACTGTACGAAGACACAAACGGATAGTTCCACCATGGTACAACAGGGAATTGCGTTCACTGCGTTATCAAAGAAACAAAAACTGGAAAAATTTCTTAAAGTCGAGATTGGACTCGGATTAATTTCCTAAATTACGTGAACGTTTACAATGCATTTTCGATCATGTCTTATGAACTCTATAATGATTACATCAGTAGTATGCAGTCAGAAATAATCGTTGACCCAAAGCACTTCTTGAAATTCGTTAACTATAAGAAGAAATCAGATGGATATCCTTCCATGATGAAGTTCGGCGATCATTGCTCTGGTGACCACAAAACTATTGCTGGCTTTTTCGCAAATTTTTTTAATAGCGCCCACTCCAATAACGATATCGAGCCTGATGCGGCCTACTTCAGTTACATGCATAACAGCACTCTAGGGTCTCCGGTCTCTGTTCAAATCGATTTTGAAGCTGGTAAAGGGCATCAACAAGCTAAAAGATGATTTCTCCGCTGGTCCTGATGGATTGCCTTCTATCATTTTAAAAAACTATGTTAGTAACTTAGCACAGCCACTTACAATGCAGTTCCAAAAGTCGATCTCCTACGGAATATTTCGATCAATATGGAAAGACTCCTTTCGTAAAACATTGTTTTCAATGAATCAGCATGGCTTCCTTAGAGGACGATCTACTACAACCAATCTAACCGTTTTTGCTTCTTATACTTTGAACGTTATGGGAGTTTGAAAGGAAGTTGATGTTATTACCACGGATTTCAGCAAGGCGTTTGACAGGGTTTCCCATAAGATAATTTTGTTGAAACTCAGGGCTCTCGTTTTCGGACCTCAATTCTTACTATGGGTGGACTCTTATCTGGGGGAACGTAGTTATCAGGTGATCTTTAAGTCATCCATATCTGCTCCTTTTAAAGCTGCTTCCGGGGTGCCGCAAGGCAGTCATCTTGGGCCTATTTTTTTATCTTATCCATCAACGATGTCGATTTCCATTTATGCGGGCGATATGAAAATTTACAAGCAAATTTCAAGTTCCATCGATATTAACGAATTGAATGACCTCAATAACTTCACAATTTGGTGTACTAAAAATTATTTTGATCTGAATGTGATCAAATGCCAATTCATAACATACTCAAGAAAACGCGCAAATTCCATTAGTCGAGAGTATACCATCAACAGCGCTGTTGTTGTAAATATTTTAGCCATACGGGACTTAGGAGTAATTTATGACCGCGAACTTAACTTAACTAAGGAATTTTTGAGCTCTTATGTTACGAGGGCTCTCTATCTGACATTTGTTTGGCCCTTGCTCGAGTATGCTACTCAGGTTTGGTCCCCATACCATGAAGCGCACACACGAAAAATTGAAGCGGTACAGCGTAGATTTTTGCGCTTTGCTCTGCATGGATTACCACGGGTGGACGTTTATAATTTGCTTCCTTATCTCGACCGCTTGGAGCTTATTAACTTGAAGGCACTAAGTAAGCGACGATCTGTTGCCGACATCGTTTTCATTCATTAACTTTTATCTGGCGGTGTAGATTCTTCAGCTCTATTCGAAAAGGTAAGTCTTAATGTAAATGCTCGCGGTTTAAGAACGATACCAGCTTTTAGAATTGCTCTTCATAGAACGATCTACGGCCAGAACAAGCCTATTACGAGAATGCTGCTTGAGACTAATAAATATTTCGAACTTTTTGACTACCACATTAGTAAAAATTGTTCTTTGCTACCAATCGATAAAGCAATTTTTGTTTTATTTTTAGATTAATTCTTTCTCCTTTTATCTATTTACATATTTGACTTAAATACTCCATCGAGTATTTATAATTTTTAACATTTTTTTTCTTTTTGCTCTCTTCATTGCATTGCTATTAATTTTATTTTTGTTTAACTTTGTTTTTTTTTATTTTCTCTTTTTCCCTTTTTTTCCTCTTTTTTCCAGTTTTAAATTTGATTGCTCTAAGCAAACCAGCGGTCGGGTCGGTCTCTCCTTTTTTGCGGCAGGGTATCATCCTCCTAAATTTAGTACACATAGATTCAGCCTTCTCAATTTCCTAATTATAGCTCTTTAAATACATTTTTTATTTCGATTAATTGGTAATAATTTATTTTTGGTGTTTTCTTTTTTTTTAATTTTTTCTTTAGTAGAATCATGTCCTTGTTTATAATTTCCCTGGAATTATATCCAAAAAATAATAATAATGTTGATGGTGACTCCCCGCGTGCGGTCACAGGGAGAGGTGATTGGTCGTTGGGAATTATTATTATTATGAATTGTATTTAAAAATGAAACTACAATTGTTACTATATGTTCGATTTATTCGAGAAAATGGCCGACAGCTTCTGACGAGTAATATCAACGGCTGGCTGAACAAAAAATAAAGAGCGGACAAGTTAAATTTTCACTATGTTTTAATAATTATATTGTTACGAATTTTCCCTGTCAAATTCGGTTCATATCACTGGAATGTGAACACCGCTATAAATTTGACAGTTTACAATACCAAGTTTTGTAATTTACACTACTTCCCTCAGCCTAGGGTACTCAGAGGGTTTCGGCTGTCTCTGTGTACACCTAGGTAACATCTTAGAAGCCGCGTTCTCGTCACGGGGCGGGTACTGCTTCGGCAGTAGCAAAGTGCTATCGGGGACCAAATGCCAGTATTATAAATTGGCTAAAACAGACAATGAGTACAACGAATACGGAATGTAATACCCCAGGTGGTACAGCAGCAGATATGCTGCCAAATTCACACTCTTCGGAGACAGGCCCAACAGATTCTGGTGTGGGCCATTCATTCTTTAACCCATTTGGACGAAGCTCCAAATTACCAAGATCACCAAGATCTTCAACTGGAAATATATTTCAGTACCAGAAGGAAAATGCCGAACTTCGTGAACAACTAAGAGAAGTAAAGGAATTTACAACTAAATTGAAAGAAGAATTTACGAATTTAAAGAAAGAGAATAAAGAACACAGAAAAGCAGTTGAAACACGTGCAGAACTTGGGACGACACCTAGCCCTGCAATAGATGATGACATTAATCTATTCCATACGGATGAAGAAGAATTAGAAAAAGAAACAAATTCGATGTTGAAACGTAGTAAAATACCAAGTAAGAAAAGGAAAGCTCAACACTCACCAGAAATGGCAGAAACTTTACCACCAACTTCAAAAGAGGTTTCTAGAAAACAGTTAATCATCAAGAAACAACTTGCTCTAGAACAACAACCAGCTAAACTAAAAGTGAAATCACCTCGACCAACAAATGCCGTAGGGATATCAAATATCTCCACTATACATTCGATTATGAAATCGACTACAATAGCCCAATACAAACTCGTATCTCTAAATAATGGCGTCTGGAAAATTAATGTTACAGACTCTGAAACCTATAGAGCTTTGGGCACAAAGCTTAATTCCGAGGAACGTCAATGGTCTACCTATGAGGATAAGAATGATCGCCCAATCAAAGTTATGGCTAGATGTTCTCAAGCAAAAGGATTATCAAATACAAAATGCTGTGAACATCATTAAGAAAGAAAAAAATGAAAACTGAACAAAGAGTTCAAATTAACCAAAGAAGGCTTTATGCTCACTACTACCACTATTTATGCTCACTTTAATAAAAAATAAAAAGTGGAAGATGTGTATAATATCAAAGCAATACTAAATATGAGAGTTAAAATAGAGCCATTGAAAAAAATAGCGGTTTAATACTGCATTGCATATAATGTCAAGGTTTTAATGATACTGGTTAATCGAACTGGTTGCGAAAAGCAAGAAAGACGTGGCAAAGAAGTCGAAAGTTATTAATTAAAAAAATCAAGAACGAATCCATTAATAAATAAGAATACCGGAGAAAAGAATACCGAATTCTCCCTTTGGAAAGCGACATAAAGTTCAGAAGACCTAAACTTCAAATTCCACCAGTTAAAAATGAAGATGATGAAGAGAACATGTGCTATAAGTGCAAAGCAAAAACCTTCGTTGTTTGCAACCCATCTCGAGAACACGTTCCAGCCTCTAACTAGACAAACTGCAGAGGAAAACGTACGACCAGTAAATAAAATGGATAACTGCAACCTATCTCCTGTAACATTACAAGAATTAAAAGAGGAAATCAAACTTAACCTAAATCCAAAGTAATCTCCAGGATATGACTTAATTACAGGTCAAATAGTAAAAGCGCTTCCTGAAAAAGTACTACGTAAACTACTGCAGATAAATAACGCAGTGTTCTAATAACTTTCGATAATTAACTTTCGTGTTAAATTAGATTGCGAATACTCAGAAATAAAGAAAATATCAGCAGCAGTAACACCAGTTCGTTCTGGGGTCAGCTTGAGGTATTCTACACACCTCGAACCTGCCAACGATAGAGGAGACTAACATAGCGACGTTTGCGTATGATAAGGCCATCTTAGCAGTCGCTACAGTTGTCAGCACCTGGACGAAGAGATGGCGAATAAAACTTAATGAAACAAAATCTGTTCACGTAAACTTTACCAACAAAAGAGTCAACTAGATACCAGTAGAACTGAACTCTCAACAAATTCCCTATGCAAATACAGTAAAATATCTAGGCATGACTAGACGCGAAACTAAAATGCAAAGAGCATGTGAAAAAGAATAAAGAAGAGTCAAACTTCAAATACAGAAAGATAGATTAGCTGTTCGGAAGAAATTCTGAGCTAACTCAACAGAATAAATTGCTACTATACCGGCAAATCGTAAAACCTGTGTAGACTTACGGTATTCAGCTCTGGGGCTGTACAAATAAAACCAATGTCAATATCATTCAGTCATTCCAAAGCAACTACGTTACTATTCCGTGCACCGTGTTACATAAAAAATGACAACCTCCATAGAGATCTGAAGATGGATTTCGTTAGTGAACAAGTAGGACGGCTGCGAAAGATGAAACCGCTTGATCTACTAGATCCGATCAGGATCGACTAAACATATAATAAAATTGTAAACGGGACTAGCCAAAGGGTGACAACCCTCCAAACAAGAATATAATTGGTGTAGGATAAATTACTAGATGATTTGTATATCAGTTGTAATAAATAAATAAATACTTCCGAACATTTACATCACCATTGAAATATTTCTGTAATTACCAGAAATGTTGCCACAATAATTTACCCGTTATTATCAACCTGCAATCATTCTTAATCACACCACTAACTTCACTTTAAACAACACTAACAGTGTATTTGACTTTTCACTTTCGCTTTTAAATTATCGCCTACCGCACCTGTATTAAGACTCTCAAAGACTAACTCATTGCATCCGTATTTTTATACTGCGTCTCGACTATATTGATATACAATTATCTGGTATACAACAAAACTGTTAAAAAACTACTTCTAATGTTTAAATCTAGATGTCACTATATCATAAATGTCATTAAATTTCGTTATATTTGCTGCATTGCTTTCGTAAATCGCGCTTAGCTTAACTTTTGAATCTGAAAACAACTTTTGGCTTTAATTTTTTTAATGTATTTTAATTTTTCATTTTATTAATATTAATTTTTTATTTTTTTTATTTTATGAAATAAAATAAATTGTACAGACCTGTATTTTTCATGTTTACTAGGGTTAAAATACAGGTTAGGCTGAAGTTTATTTTATAACGCTAAACATGCTCTAACGACTAAAAATAATTAAAGGCAGAGAAACTAATTAAATGTTCTATAAAAAATTATTAGATTCACTTGTTCTTGACAAAGCATTGGATTTCTCCAATGCATCAAAAGGTTTTCTATAGTCTAATTAAATGTACCTTTAAAAATGTTGGGTTATACCCGTTTTTCCGCATCTTGTTTGCGTTAATCTAAATTGAATTATCGAATTGGTTTTCGGTTTGGATATGACACTAGATTGTGGCTCGAGTTCCAAATTTGATCTTTTCGATCCTGTTTTTAATTTTGATTCTGACGAGCGATGCTTCGTCAAGAGCGAGTGGAGCTCAAAATTGTTTAAGGAAGTACAGGGTTATCCAATTCGAGTGGGATAAAGTAGAAATCTGTATACCGACATCTGTCAAAGATAAACGTCAAGTACGCTGTCATTTATTTAGTTGACATTCTGCCATTTAAGAATATGGAGCATTTAACAATCGACCAACGCGTTAAAATTATTAACAGAAAAACAGGCCGTCGATGCTGATTTTTCGAACAAAATTTTCTTCAGTGATGAAGCTCATTTTTCGCTTGGTGGATACGTTAATAAGCAAAACTGTAGAATTTGGGGCTCAGAAAATCCACAATTGATTGTAGAGAAGCCATTACACCCGGAAAAAGTCACTGTTTGGTGCGCATTGTGGTCTGGTGGTGTGATTGGGCCGTATTTTTTTGAGAACAACCATGGACGAACCGTTACCGTCAATTCTGAGTGCTATGGCCGCATGTTAACCGATTATTTTTTTACGAAAATCGAAGATTATGATCTCGACGATATGTGTTCCAGCAGGATGGAGCAACCAGTCACGTAACACGAGCAAATCGAGATCTTTTGCAAGAGAAATTTCCTGGACGTTTGATTTCGCGATTGGCTGATGTCAATTGGCCTCCAAGATCCTGTGATTTAACGCCTTTGGATTTCTTTTTGTGGGGCTACGCGAAAGATCGTGTTTACGCAAACAATCCTCAAACTCTTGACGAATTGAAAACTAATATTCGTAAGGTAATGGCCGAGATACCGCCCGAAATGTGCCGAAAAGTCATTGAAAATTACCTCAAAAAAATCAAGGCCTGTAAGAAGTCCCGTGGAGGACATTTGAATGATATCTTGTTTAACTAAAAATGGCAAGGATCAATCTGTAAAATGAAATAAAAATTACAATACATTCCGAATATTTTGTGTGTTTTTTTTAAGTTTACTTTATCAATCTCGAATTGGATAACCCTTTATTTAATTAGGCCATAACGAGCCTTGCATTATTTGTATGTCATATAGATCTTGATTTGCCTCCTAACGTGTGTTTTTAACCCTAGTTTCGATTTAGTTTTTGTTAAGTTTAAATTTTAAAATCTCCGTGTTTCAGCAAAATCGTGTGGAGCCCAACATTTTGTAATACATCATTTAATTAGTCTATAGAAAGCTTTAATTATTCACATGGCCCTAGATATTTATTAATTTTCTTTGGATCCGATTTTTGATTTGAGCTGTGCTATAGTTTTAAATGAAAAACCCTATATTTTGTCAATAACGAATGGAGTTCTATTTTAAATTAGACCTCAAGTAGCCTTTAATTATTTTTGTATCAATAGATTTTGATTTACGTTTTAAATTTTCGAGTCGTTTGTCAATTTGGGTTTTGTTAGCTTTGGAATGGTAAAGCTCACTGCTTTATCAAAAACCAGTGAAGTCTAATATTGTTTAATGCAGCACTTAATTTTAGGATAATTAGCCTCCATTTTTACATTTTTTATAGTATGGGTTCTGCTAATACTTTTTAAAGCTAGCAGGACCCATAACCCAACATTCTAATATGGCGAAAACGAAAATACATTAAATGGGCTTCGGAATTTTCGATTTACAAATCGTCATCATTACTGATCGGTAGTATCGCGCCCCGTCAATCTGAAAATAACATTTCTTGGTTTTTTTGAACTTGTTTCTCACAACTAAGTAGCCACACTAAAAGTTAAATGTTTTGTCTAAAGGTTTAATAACTCGAGGAAAACTCATACTATCATGTAACTCAAACTCTTTGAGATTGACCGATAAGACTTAAACGCTTACTAATTAAAATAATGGAATGTAACTTTCATCAAACTTTTTTCGCATCTTCAACGATCACTTATCGTTATATTTTTAATGACTATGTCATCATTATAAATACTAATACATATAGACAGTATACATAAACATTAAATCATGTGTAGACTTTTCGTAAATATGCTATATTTATAAATTCTCAAGTGTATGCTAAAAAGAAGTTCCTGTCTAATAAATCTTTTTTATAATTTGCTGACACTTTTATTCCTTAAACCCAAATTATATTCATAACCAAATTCACTTTCAAGCCATAATACATATACACATATGAACCACATGTTGAATACTAAATAATTAAATTTTATTGTTTTTGTTTATTTTCAGATTAACAAATTCATCGAAATTCCAATGATAGCAGCACTAACAACAATTACAACAACAACGCCACGCCAATCAAACAAACCTAACACAATTCTATATTGAAATGGTAATCGTAATGTCGCCACAGCCATCATCGTTATTAGGATCATCATCATCATCATCTTTATTGTTGTCACCGGCACCATTAAAATGTCTAATAAATTTTCTTAAATTAAATGTAAATTATAAAATTGATATAAATTTAATTAACAAATTTAAATTAAATACTAGCGATCGAATTAGTATTTGTAGTAATGATGATGGCCTCAAATGGCCTAAAATATTGTGATTGTTTTGAAATTTGGAAACATTGTAAATGGCGAATAGATTATTTGATACTTTTCATTTGTTAGTTATAATTTATTAGAAATGTGTTAGAAATCGTACGCGAAGATACAATTTATATATATATATATATATATTTAATTTAATTTTTATTTTATTTTTAAAAGTTTTCGTGTGTTTTGGACAAAGTGCGTGTAGTGTTTATATATAGTTAAGTTTTAAAAAAATTAAAAAATATTAAATCATTCCTATATAAATAAGTTAAATTATAATAAATATAAAAGCCATAAATATGACACCATCGGAATCAGCACCGCTGTGGAAACATAATGCTAATTCGAACTCGCAAAGTGATTGTGAAAAACAAGCGTATCAATACCATCAAAATGGGCATATTTCATCGTTTCGCACGATGGGAACTATATCGTCCTCGTTATACGGGAGTGGTGGAAATGTGGCGAAACGATGCTGTTTTCATATGCTAAAAGGGATAAATGTTCGACGGTGTGTTGCCGGATTGGTGCTGGTCACAGTATTTACGATATTCTACTATTCGCGATACGTTGTCAATTCAGCGTACATATCAAAGTAAGTAAATAAAGATTGTGCCCAATTTATTCCTAAAATATAATGGAGCGTACATATCTGTTTCATCACAATTTAATCATAAACCATATTTTTTTTTATTATTATTTTTTGTGGTTTACTAAAAATATTGAAATTCAATAAATTATAAATTTTCATTCATTTTTTTGGTTTTTTTTCCATAAAATTTGAAAAACCACAATTAATTTAATTTGGTTATTGTTTTTCATGAATAAATATTACGTTTATTTGATTCAGAATTTATATAGATGAGATATAATAGGATTACAATATTGGATTAGCGGCGTACAGGCCTCGTGTTATTTAGAAAATATTGGTAAATATTGTTGATGATGAACACGTTCGCGAGTTTTTTTTTATCGAATTAAATCTAATTTTGTGTTTGATTATGGGTTCTAAAAGGTTAACTGCCAAACCGATTAAAATGAAATTTAGTATGAAAATAGTGGGGTTTTGCTATTTTACCTAGCCGCAAGTGCCTAAAAATACAACCTTTGAATAATTTTGCTCAGTAGATTCAAAAATCAAAATGGTTTCGCGCGAACCTTTTTTGTGTGAGCATGGTACAAGTTATAATAAGTCGAAATCATATTTTGACAATTGAAATGGAAATGAAGGAGCGACGACTTGAAGAAAAAAGGACTTTGCACGCCATTTCCTAAATTAAGAGAGATGGAAACTCGAAACTATTCGAAATTATTGACCCGGTCCGAAGCACTGTTTTGGTTTTCTTCGGGGTTAGAGGCTTCAGAAAGGAAAATAGTTTAATGTTTTTTTTATACCTATTACATCACGTTTTCTCACTCTTGTTATGGCACCTTTTACGTTCACTTGGTCAGACATTTAAATAAACTAATTAGGGGCTGAGTCACGTTGACTATAAGCTTGCAATTTAAGATAACTCCAATTTTCGAGCTGATCCCTAAAATCCACCCTTTAATTGGTTAGCATTTTACATGCATGCATAAACGGTATTCGCGCTAAGGGGTGACATCTCAAAAAACAAATTACATGTATATCGTGAGCTCATAAATCTCTTCATTAATTCCGACATTTAAATATATAATTTTTGCAATTTTAATAGAATTTGTCGTTTGTACTTTAGAAATTAGTGGTTGCATTCTTGCTAAGAGGTAGCAGCCCAAAAATCATATTATTAATTCTAATTGATTTTAAAGGATGAGCTTAACTCACATTTATTTAAGTTACTAATCTACTGAATGAACTCAAAATGTTTGGTTTGCGGATTTTGAGAGCTAATAAATAGTTTATAATTCTAATTGAGATTATTTTCTGTATTGCTGATTATCTCAGTTTATTTTCACGTTTTATATGGGGGGAAGTACCTCAAAAATGCAGCTAGGCCTTATCTACTTAATTTGTTACGTTTTACGCATTCTTTAATTCGTGAATTCTACAGTGAAACAATTATTTCAATAAAATTAACACAATATAAAAAATATAAATCCTTTACTTGTTAGAAAAAAACAAAAAAAAAAAATTCAGTAAAATTTACTGGAAAAATAATAGAATAAGTGGGGAAAATGTTGCCATAAAAAGTATGAAACTCAATACTTTTTACGGCAACATTTTTAACACACCGTCAAAAAATAGTATGCGAGGTGAAATATTTTTCGCACACCTCGACAATTTTATGGTTGAAATAATATTATAGTGAAATGTCAAGAAACAAATGGCACGCGAGATTAGTTAACAATACCTTCATTGTCGGATAAAATATTTTTTTTAAAATTTTGCGTGTCTTTAAAATGGTTTATTTTTTCAAATTTGTTTAAGTTATGTTGCCCCCAATCTGTCACTATTTTGAAATTTTGCTAAAAAAAAACAAACAAAAAATGCTGTCTTTGTTGCTCTAACGTAATTTAAATACACTCTCCTCTTTTCGGTTTCCCAGTATTTATTACTGAAAACAATTGTGGAATCCACGCATAATCGTAACGCAAGCACTTTCGATAATGCAGTAGACTGCTATAAGAAAATTACCAATGTATGAAATACGAATTATTTCTAAACAAAAGCTGAAAAGAGGAATTTTAATCTCATTCGTAATAAACACGACGCCCTGCGGTGTGGGGAACTGATGTCCATGCCAGTTTAAAGGTTGACATGTAGCTTGCAACTTGCAGATGGTATACTGTAATGTGTGAGTAGGTGAATGTTTGGTGTGTGAGTGAATTAAAAATCGAGTATTTATTGTTTGGCCTTAGCGGACATTAAATCCATTGCGAATAATCAATACTTTCTTTTGAATGAGCTGTTGGCTTATGGATTGTTTCAATTAAGAGTACTTGTTCTTATGCGGTGATCGAAATATCTGGAACTGGAAGTCTACTAAGACCGTCTGTATTTGATACATCTTTCTCAACATGGTAGATGAGTTTAAAATTGTAGACATTAAGAAAATTATAATACATCGCGGATCATTCTCATTCAAGAGACGGCTTGATGGTATTGTATCAAATTCTCGAACGTATAAGAAATTGTAGAACTTCTTGATTCCGACTACAACATCAATCATCGATGTGAAAGAATAATAACAATTCAATAAGAAGAAGTTCCACATTCTATCAACAATAAGTACTTCTGACTAAATGGCATTAGAACGTCGTTTGATTTCGAAGCACCGGTAACATTGTTATGCATGAACTTAATGATAACAGTTTATTAACCAGGCGAATGTCTGTATTTGACTGTTATCCGTTAGTGGTACATCGAGTCAGATCATCAGATTGAATTAAACTACTTTGATAAAAACACTTGTAAAAATTTCCTTATAGTGACAATATTTATTTGTTTTCAGGGATATCGATTTCGAAAAATATTTCTTCTCCAGTTCCTTTTACAACTAATACACTTTTTCTTAATTATGCTGCTTATATATAATATTCTTAGGTCTAATTTGTTAGGCTCCTCCTACTGTAGTTATTTATTGTTTATAATTAGGTCGTAAATCTTGTTTGCTTTGGTATTCAGTTTGTCGTTTAAGAGTACGTTGCTGTCTTTGTGTTTGTAAATTTCGAATTCTTCGAGTCTGTTGAGAATGTGTAAAGCCAGAAAAGAACACATACTCAACAGACTCGAAGAATTCGAAATTTACAAATACAAAGATAACAACGTACTCTTTAACGACAAACTGAATACCAAAGCAAACAAGATTTACGACCTAATTATAAACAATAAATAACTACAGTAGGAGGAGCCTAACAAATTAGACCTAAGAATATTATATATAAGCAGCATAATTAAGAAAAAGTGTATTAGTTGTAAAAGGAACTGGAGAAGAAATATTTTTCGAAATCGATATCCCTGAAAACAAATAAATATTGTCACTATAAGGAAATTTTTACAAGTGTTTTTATCAAAGTAATTTAAATCAATTTTATAAGTGACAAAAGTTAACAGCAAGGCTAATAATTGAATTTCAACCATTATAGCACAAAAAGGATCATCAGAATCGACTCTATACTCGAGAAAGTCAATACTGACCAGTTCGTTTGAAAGTTGATTATAACTTGTGTCGAGCCTTTCGTAGGTTTGCACGAAAAATCTGGAAAATTCTTGGTGCCTTACTAATTCCGAACTGAATTCGGTTTACTTTGGAATCACACTACAATCGGCTTCCGACACGATTAAGCAAGGTCGATTTTGGCATAAACATCGAACTTTTTAATATCGCCGATAACAAGTAATTTGCTGGTGGACAGGAAAACGTTGTAGTTTGATTTCCATTGTTTTGTAATCGTCACTAATTCTCGGACTTCGGAACAGCCATACACTGTGCAGCAAAACAGAAAAAACAGAAAATAAACTTATTAACACATACAAAACAATAAAAAAAACAAATGGTAATACCAGAAAAAATAATGCAATAAATGCACACACAAACAATTTATAAAGGACGCAAAACAATAGGAACAAATGGCAACAATTATGAAAGAATTTTTAGTTCATGTTTATACATGTTTAAACTTTTGAGAGTACAAGTTTATCAGCTACTAACATTAAAAAAACTTAATATAAGTTAAATTGATAGTATTGCCGTGTTACCATTATGGCTGCGGCGACGTATAATTTAATTTTCAAAAATAAAGTTATATTTGGTTTATAAAAATGGATTATCGCAGAAACAATTATACGAAAAATATACAATCGCTATATCGGTCATTTCGAGACTGATAGATAAATATAAACAACATGAACCGTCGAAACCCAACACAAAGGTGGCCGCCCTTGCAAGACAACAAGTAACTTCCGATGCGGGATTGCAATGTTTCAGAGCTGCCAAAAACCCTTAATCTCGGTGAAAAATAGAAAAACAAGAATCAAATTTGCTAAGGAGCATAAAGACTGGACCATTCAACAATTGAACCGAGTTTGTGTCTGACGAAAGTAAATTCAATTTAAACAGGATCAGACGATACGTAGACCAATCGGAAAGCGTTTAAAACCTCGATGTACAGTAGGAACTGTAAAACATGGTGCATGCAAGGGTTTGATGGTTTGGGGTTGTTTTCGGGATTTTCTGGGTTGGGACTACTACATCGCATTAACGGCATTACGGCCTGTGCAAAGTCCGAACCTAAACCCTATCGAAAATTTGTGGAAGCAGATCGATGATCAAGTAAAGTCTTACATGTTACATTTAAAAACAATGATCAACTTTATAGATAGCTTCAAACCTCTAGAGTCAATGCCAAGAAGATGCCGGGAGGTTATCAAAAATAATAGTTATGCCATTGGTTACTAATTTTCATATGTATAAACGTGAACTGAAGACTTTTTCAATTATTGTTTCCATTTGTTCCTATTGTTTTGTGTCCTTTATAAATTGTTTGGGTGTGCATTTTTTTTTGTGTTATCATTTATTTTTTATTGTTTTGTATGTGTTAATTAGTTTCTTTTTTCTTTTCTCTTTTTTAAATGAGATTGTGAAATTATTTATGTATACAGGTAACCCTTCAAGAACACGGTTTCGAAGAACACGGTTTCAAAGAACACGGATACCCATTCCCTCAAATTACGCGGTTTCAATCAACACCATTTTCGTTATTATCTTTTATTTTGTTTTTTGTATATCATAACAAAAAATAAAACAAAAAACTTTTTTTATTTTCTTTTTTGTAGTTTCAAACAACGCGGTTTTAAAGAACACGAAACGAATTAATCGTGTTCTTGGAGGGTTTCCTGTATTTATTTTGCGTATAAAACATTATTATTGTGAGTTTCTAATGTTTTGCTGCACAGTGTAGTGTAACATCAACGCGCCGTTCCAATTAAGGGTTGAAAAGGCTTCACTGCATTTTTAATTTTTTTTTTTTTGTCATGTGGCAATAATCTTGTGTAGGGAGGGGAAATGGCTATAAATAAGTTGTTTTTTCGTAGATCGGGGATAGTTATGTTATTCTTGGATATGAGAAAAAATCAGTGTTGGCATAACGTTAACATAACGTAACGCTATAACGAAAAAATCACAATTTTTTTAATATTTTTACATTAATATCGATACCAACATTTTCAAAATCATCATTACAGTATCATTATCAATAACACAATTTCTTATTTATGTTTTTTGCGTTATCACAATAATTTTTTGAATAACATGATGAGTATACTAGAAAACAATAACACAGCTAAACATATATTCATATAAGTTCATATTTGGATCAGAAATATGCTTCGAACTCGAATAGACGTAAATCAATACTTGTTGAAAATAAAATCTCAGCTCAACTTAACAAATTTGCCAGTTTTACCGAGCGATACAAACATATTTAAATTTTGGGATAATCGAGGAGGGAATGGCTACTTATCTAGAAAAGCGAAAATAATTCTGGCTGCGCTGAGCACACAGGTTTGCGATCAGAGACTTTTCTCTTCGCTTAAATGGTTTCTTTCAGATAAGAGAAATCAAATCGAAAAAAGTTTGCTGGACGATACTCTATTAATTATTGCTAATCAATCAATCGATTTTAAAATTGACGAATAAATAACGAATTACGTTTATAATTTTATTTTTTACAATTATAATTTGGTTTTAAATTCTAAAACTCTGAATAATTTTTTTTTTTTTTATTTATTTTGAAATATTTATGTTTTCTATTGCTTTATTATTTTTGCTTATTTTGCTTTGTGACAAAGAATGAACTAATAAACAAGTTTGTAATAGTAAAAACTGTTATAAAAAATTTGCTCTTCCGTATTTTAAGATGTCTATCATATCCCTGACCAACCTTCATCTAATATGCATTCGTTACAGTAGGCGTATCCCAAGGACTGAATCTGACTACCTTTAAAATTCCGTGTTGAACTATTTATTCAATTCTCTCTTTACCACTCCTCGGTGGTTTTCGCCCTGACAGAGAATAAACCAATGGGTCCACCTAAAGAACTGCTGGAGGTACAATAAGTGTTTATTTTTGTCCATCAAATCAGCAAACTGGCATTCATTATTGAGCTTACTCCTTCAATAGATATTCCTACATCTTGTCTTTCACATAACCCAATATATTAATTGATTTTTTGTGAAAAGGAATTTAAGGGGGCTTGTAGGAATTTACCCCTTCAGCTCCAAATTCTCAATTTTGTTTGACACACGAAATAGTCGAACTGCTTTGAAAATTTGCCCGTCGTTGTATATGAAAATATAACCTCCTTTTACACTTTATTTGGCTTGGACGATTTTGATAAAATTTGGAGGAATAGGGCTTTCGTATGCAAGGAAAACATTACAAGGAGTTCTAGGTGGTCAATTTATGGTGGTTATAACACGAGTTTATATCACTATTGGAGACTTTTGTGATATAATTCAAAATAGAACAGCATTCAAACACAACCCTTCCAAATGAATTTTGAGGAGATTTATGAAATAAAAGTTATAATTTAACGTTTTCGCATTAGTTATTCTGTGTTCTATATATAAAATGGCACAAGTATTTTTTGTTGATTTTATAGGGCGGCAGAATTTTGTTTTGAATCGCTTTGACTCTTTATGAGATGTGCCCTTATAAGAATTTGAAAATTTCCCTTTCTAACGATTATAAAAATACAAAAAATTGATGACTTCTGTAGTTTTTTACAGGGAATTCGAATATTTCAAAAAGTTGAATTGGTCATAACTCGACATATGCCTTTTTATGTATAGGCCACAGATGATTATTATGAAGTGCTTTTTAGGTAGTGATAAACTCAGACATTTCTAAAAGTATTTCAATAAAAATGTGATGGATTCTTGAGATAGTTTATTTTTCATTTCTTTAACGAACCATCGGGTTCGTTTTACAGAAACATTGGGTATTTAAATTGAAAAACCAGTTAAAAATTGTAGAAAATAAAAACCAATAAATCTTATCAAAAATTATTTAAAATATTGTTAAAATGAAAAATAAAGTTGGTTTTACATTGATCTTTAATTTATTTGCACGTTACCTAAGGCACATAAACTGGGTGTGTAACGAAATCCCAGTTTTCAAAATCCCGGTTTTCAAAATCCCGGTTTTCAAAATCCCAGGTTTTTATAAAAAAATCCCGATTTTTAAGAAATCCCTGTTTGAATTTTTAAAATTTGACATGTGGGAAAATGGGACTCAAATGATTTTTTGAAAAAATTCAAAAATGAGTTTGCGATAAAGTTCTAGAAAATGGCTAATATAATTTTTTTAATTTATTTTAAGGAATATTTCGTATTTTTTTTTTATCAAATATTAATGATTTGCTTGATTAAATTTTCCTTCACCAAAATGTATGAAAACCGGGATTTTGAAAACCGAGATTTTGTAAACCGGTATTTTGAAAACCGAGATTTTGAAAACCGGGATTTCATAGTACACCCACATAAACTACATATATCATTTCGTAGTTCCACCTGAAATGAACGATCCAATATTATTATGTAAATGGCATCGTGTGATCACACCACCTAACTGAGCATTTACTTTTTTCGCATTTTTGGTAACCACACAATGATAAAAGTTATATGAATACGTGTAAACAATAAACAATTTGATCACTTTGAAAACAAACGTCAAAACAAAATATTTTTTCATGTGTAGTAGAAACAGGATGAAAGATATTGCGATCTTTTCATTCGCATTAATTTACGACCGTGATGTTATTAATCCAGAATTCATCTAAAGTAAGTTGCGACAATTTCCTTACATCACATTTTATATCATGAAATGTGTTAATATATACTACCATGAAATAACCACCCAGGTTAGTGGATATTTCATTTAGGAGTATTCCGAATGGGTCGTCATGTTGCGTAATGTTTCACCACCGTATATGATGTTGGGCAATGTTGTGTTATGTTGCACCATGCCGCATCATATTGCATAATATTGCGTTATATCCCTTTTCCTGCCTGCCATCGCAATTGTGTGGGTACCGAAAAAGAATCATTTATTTTTGTATTTATTTTGGACCAACATACACATATGTGCATTCCACTTAAATCGTTTTCGGCCGAAAAATAACACTATAACTATAATAGTATTAAAATAATTAATATGTTATCAAAAACAAATAATTAATGTTATATAATTTATATATTGTCAAATTATAATGTTTTTTTCAAAAATAATTCCGGTTTAACTAAGATCCGTTAAAATCAACCTGTCATTTTTTGCACATACATTTGTGTGGTTTTTACAGGAAAAGGGATATTGCACCATGTGATGCTACATCATATTGCGTAGTGTGTGATGATGCACCATGTTGTGTAGGCCGGGTCTCTGTAGTTTATTTGATTTTTTTTTCGGCTAGCACGATTTTGATAAAAATTAGTGAGGGAATGCTTTTGAATCAAATTTCAGGAATCGATCTCTCGACCTTGTTTTTTGAAATTTTTCGGCATGATTAAGATAAAAATTGAGGTGATAAATGTTTTCTAACACCAGTGGTCCTATTCTGGTAATTCCCTGGGAATAGAGAGCTGGGGAAAGATTTTACATATAGTCTATTTAAATAATTTTTTCTGGCATTAAGCTAAAGTGTTAGTGGTAATTTTGTTCAAAACAAAAAAAATTGGGAAAAACTTTCCCACACAATTTTAGGATGAAAAAATTATTCCCAATTTACAAATATTTACATCAAACTTTTTTTCTCAGTAGGCCAGAAAAAAACTGATTTATAGATAAACGCTATGTAAAATCTTTCCCCAGTTTCCTATTCCCAGGGAATTACCAGAATAGGGCCACAGGAATGAATTGCGATGAGTCCTAATTTGGGAAAATTCATTTAGGGTTTTTCGAGTCTAACCACTTTTAATAAAATTGTGTGAGGTCGGTTTTCGATTGCTAATAATCGAAAATTTGTTTATTGGGTTTTCAAATTGGCTTCTGGTCTATATTTAAGAAAAAACGGCTCGAAAAAAATTGAGAGGATATTTTCGAATGTCCGGAAATGACTGCAATGGATCATGATTTTGGGAAATTTAGTGCTACGGTTTAACCTCTCTGTTGCCTCTTGTTCCGCCATATGTCCACATGTCATCTCATTCGAAGGGGATGGATATCGGATTAATTGGAAAATTGCCAATTTAAATGAACATAAGCGATTTTTTAACCGATTGGGATTCAACTCTCGTTATATGTTAAACATAGAATTGGATTCTAAAATCAGTTCCGAATGTGATTTTGAAAAATGATTAAATTTGGGTGGAACGAAAATCTTTCTCAAATGAATAGTTTGAAACCCGGTTTCATTCTTTTTAATTCCCCTATCATAATGTGACCGTATTAAATTTTTCCAGTGATTTACTTACTCAATTATCATATAGTCAGTTTTTAAATTTATCTATTTAATTAATTATTTCATGTAAAGTTATGTCTTCCCGACCAGCCATTTATAAAAAAAAAACTGCAAACTTTGCTGAGCAGGAGCGTAAAATGGAATTAAAACGTCGATGAATTATACGAAGCCAAACCAATATATTATGAACTATTTTGTATTAAAAAATTAAAATACATTCGATTTTAGATGTGTGTCTCATTGGCCATTTTGTAATCCGATATGTTAATTGGATTAGACGAATCGATTAGTACAGTGATCGAAATGCAAAAGAAACATGAGAAACAAAATCCAAACTTTTTTTTTAAGTATGGAAGGAGAAATTTTTGTAAACTTTTGAATTAAAAATCCTTTTTGTTAAACATGACGATGAATTTGAAATGGGAAAAGTTTTATTTAGATTGTGTTGTTTTTGTATTTTTAAGATAGAGAGACAGGGAAAATAAAACATTTATCCAAACATTTTTTTTTTAAATAATTCCAAGATAATTATCTATCGTATTTGCTGTATCGGTGCGATATAGTCGAGTATAGCGCAGCGCAGAATAAAAATTTTTCCTCTACAGAAAATCAATTTTGTGAAGCAGTTCAATAGATAGATCTGAATTTATTAGGTGATTGAACGCATCATTTTATGTTAAATATCAAATGTATTAATACATTTTGATATATAAGGCACCCGCAAAATATTTGTATAGATTTCTACACATATTATATGTGTGTATACACATGAACACCGCACATATAGAATTTTTTTTTTGTTTGCGGTATCAGAACACGTATTTCATAAAAACGGATATCAGAGAATAATATATGGTGTATATTCACTTAACATGTTGTTGACACGGAAATTCCTAAATATGTTGGCATAATAGATATTGCGTGCGTGTCTGGCAGGCAACATGTTCAATAAGATACAACCATGTGACCTATTTCGTATATAATCATCACAAATAGGAAGAAAACTTTTAGACACACATACATTTTATCAATTGCGAATTTTAATTTTCCGAAATATTGTGTAGCAAAAACGAATAACGTGCGAGTTAGCAAATTTAATTAAATTACATAGGATATGTGGGTGAAGGAAGATACACACGTACCATAGTGTGAATAGAAACATCTCCCGAACTGTGTGAGCAATCTAATACATTTGATTTTGCTTATGGCCATCGATTTTTTTCCATATAAATATAGAACTTTAATTAACAATACCCAAAATTCAAACTTTTCAAGCTTGGCCTTTTGTGTTCTCTTTCTAGGAATTGCTAATAATAATTTTTATGTTAGAAATGTCTTTCTTAGACTTGAAAAATAAAATTATGCTGCCTACAATCAATAAATTGGAATATTCTGAATTTAATTTAGATTAAATATGCCTAATAAAATTGGTATATTGTTAAATTTTACCATCAGACTGAGAAGATTGTGGAATTCCTTTGAGGAAAATTTCAAGCAAAACTGATTCACGCAAATTTTTGCAAGAGAACAATAATACTGATGTAAAAATACAATTTGTAAATTGTCATGATCTGTCATTTTTTGTTTCATTGTATTCAGTAATGTTTACAATTTCATCATGGTGAGATATACTCAAGAACAATGTTTACAAATTATTTAGTCTTATTATCAAAATAATCGTTCTCCAATTGCAACTTTTCGTGCCTTTTTGCCATTTTATAGTCGTAATAATCGTCCAAGTGTGCTCGCTATTCGTCGAATTGTTGAAAATTTTGAGCGTACATTTTCTTTACATAATGTTCAAGTGCCAATAAGACAAAGAAACGCTCGAAGTAATGAAAATATTGCTGCCGTTCAGGCAAGTGTTGCTGAAGACCGCAACTTGTCGATTTCAAGACGTTCCCAAGAATTGGGACTGTCTCAAACCACAACCTGGTGGATTTTGAGAAAGGATTTGGGTTTGCATTCGTATAAAATTGTTCTCACTCAAGAGCTGAAGCCATTGGACCACCGTAAACATCGTGAATTTGCTGATTTTGCCTTGGAACAACAAACGATAATGATTTTTTTAAGAAAATCATCTTCTCCGATGAGGCTCACTTTCATCTGAGTGGTGCGTTAAATAAACAAAACTGTCGATTCTGGTGCGAAGGAAATCCACAAATTATTCATGAAAAACCATTGCATTCACCTAAATTGACAGTTTGGTGTGTTTTTTGGTCTGGTGGAAACATCGGTCCGTATTTTTTTCGAAATGTAGCTGGTAACACCGTTCTGTTATTGGAGATCAGTATAGATCGATGATAACCAACTTTTTATGGCCGAAATTGGAAGAAGTTGATCTTGACAACATTTGGTTCTAACAAGGCGGAGCTACGTGCCACACAGCAAGTGCAACAATTGAATTATTGCGGGAAAAATTTGGAGATTCGATTATTTCGAGAAATTGTGTTATTGAATGGCGTCCAAGAAGTTGTGATTTAACACCATTAGACTATTTGTTGCGGAGTTATTTGAAGTCATTCGTCTTTAGCAATAAACCAAACTCTCTTCAAGCTTTACAAGTCAATATTGAATGTGATATTCATGACATACGACTTGATTTAGTGGAAAAAGTGCTCGAAGATTAGGTTCATCGAATTCGTTCCTGCAGAAGAAGTTGTGGGGGCCATTTGAATGATGTTTTATTTAGAACTTACTTGTATCGATTGTACTTCACATTAAATAAAAAACATTTCAATTTCCTTAACAATTAGTGTGTTTTTTTAAGGAAATCATATCACCCTTATTGGAAAACCCTATGTTATTGTTTCTAATTAGACCAGGCAATGTGATAAATATGTACCTGTAATTAAGCGAAAAAAACTAGTGACTCACTCATCCGTTTATACAATTTTGAAACAAATTAAACCTATAATCAAACCGGGCTTGATTCACGTACACACCTTAGCATTAAAACTCACGAAACCAGCTGTAGCTGGGACAGGAACAGAATTGTCTTTCAATGCAAGGGCTGGGGGCGATGTCAAAGCACCGGTAATAGCCCCGCATGTCATGTTGGTCTTTAGCTGAATTTGATTTAACACAACAGAAGCGTAAGATAAACCGTAAAACCATCGATTGGTAAATAAATATCAACATCTTGGGAGTCAAACCCCACGATTTCCCAAATTTTTGGTACAAACCAAATTTCTCAAGGCATCACTTCAATACAACAAAATTTATGCAAGCGTCAGTGATGATAGAAACCGAGAAGAAACTGTTTATTATTAGCGTCTAGGAATCTAGATAACTGGCTAACTCTGATAAATCTATCGACGATTCTCTCCAGAGTATTCAGAAAAGTCGAGAAGAGACTAACCGCCTTTCTCCTGTTGCAATATTAAGGGACAATCCAGGGCTGGGATGTTCTAACATCACCATTTTTCGATATTTTATCGAAGTCTACGTCTCTTTCAGCTAGAATTAATTTGACTTCTGTTTCGTTAATCAATTAACTCTTCTCTATTGCTATCACAACCTACTGGAATATATTTGAACAATATCTATTTCACTTATTTTCGTTCTATAATCGAAAACAAATTATTTTGTGACAGAAACACAGTAGAAACATCACAATGTTGCAATCTAGCAGGCTGGTAAATGATACAAAAATAGAAACAGAGATACATTTTATTCTACAGAAACGAGAAATAAACTTCGATAAATTATCGAAACATGGTGATGTTAGAACATCCCAGCCCAGAAAGCAATACAAGCCTGAAAAGTATGATAAATGATCCAGAATAAAAGGAGAACCGTGCCATATCTCAGGAGGGAAAACTCCAACAAGACCAACTGCTTTGTACTTTTTAAAGAAGACTAAACTCCATCGAGATGTGCGTATTAGATTAGTTATCGCAACCAGTAAGTGAACAGAAAACAGTAATTAAGCAATTAGAGATTTGGTTGCCTTAACAATGCTCTTCTAGATAACTCGATCAACAAGAGGGCGCCATTTACGATAACCAAAAGCTTAAAGGTACTGTTCTCCGTTGTCCATCCACGCAATAGAGGCCTCTAGCAAGGACCTGTGTTCATTAGTGCCGACTCCGGGGGTCCCATTCTCAAAATCAGTGGAAATTTCGTGTCCGTCACGCCAGCCGGAACCAAACAACGATGGCACAAGTAGCACGATTCATTGTGCATCATTGTGCACTAAATGCTTTTCCAGCCGGAACCTTATAATTCCAGCCGGAACCTGAAAAATCCATCCAGAACCCTACAACAGCAAAACCAACTATGGCAGCAGTAGCACGATGCATTGTGCATCATTGTGCACTATATAATTTTTCAGCTGGAACCTTACAAATCCGGAAATATAAGATTTTTCGCAAAAGAACCTTACAAATTCAGCCGGAACCATACCCTCTACAGCTAAATTAACTATAGTAGAAGTAGCACGATGCATTGTGCATCATTGTGCACTATATAATTTTTCAGTCGGAACCTTATAAATCCAGCAATATATGATTTTCCAGTGGAACCTTATAATTCCAGCCGGAAACGATGGTATGTTAATATACAGTCAAATTAACTACATCACTAGTAGCACAATAGATTGTGTATCATTGTGCACTAAATGCTTTTTCAGCCGGAACCTTATAACTCCAGCCGGAACTAAATAAAGCTATCCAGAACCCTACAACAGCAAAACCAACTATAGCAGTAGTAGCACGATGCATTGTGCATCATTGTGCACTATAATTTTTCATCTGGAACCTTACAAATCCAGAAATATACGATTTTTCGGAAAAGAACCTTACAAATTCAGCCGGAACCATACCCTCTACAGCCAAACTAAAATCAGTAGTAGCACAATAGATTGTGTATCATTGTGCACTAAATACTTTTTCAGCCGGAACCTTATAATTTTGCTTAGCACCTGATAAAGCCAGTCAGAACCATACAACAGCAACACCAACTATGGGACTAGTAGCACGACGCATTGTGCATTATTATGCACTATATAATTTTTCAGCCGGAACCTCACAAATCCAGAAATATAAGATTTTTCGAGAAAAAACCTTACAATTTCAGCCGGAACCATACCCTCTACAGCTAAACTAACTATAGCACACGTAGCACGATGCATTGTGCATAATTATGCACTAAATGCTTTTTCAGCTGGAACCCTATAATTCCTGTCAAAATCTGACAAATACAGCCAGAACCTTACAACAGGCAAACCAACTATGACATTAGTAGCACGATGCATTGTGCATGCATCATTGTGCACTATATAATTTTTCGGCCGGAACCTTATAAATCCAGCAATATACGATTTTTCAAAGTAAAAACCTAACAATTTCTACTGAAACCTACAGTCAAACTAACTACATCACTAGTAGCACAATGGATTGTGTATCATTGTACACTAAATGCTTTTTCAGTCGGAACCTTATTATTTTTATTAGAACCTGATAAAGCCATACAGAACCCTACAACAGCCAAACCAACTATGGCACTAGTAACACGATGCATTGTGCATCATTGTGCACTATATAATTTAAAAGCCGGAACCTTAAAAACAGGAGCAATATAAGATTTTTCGGGAAAAACCTTACAAATTCAGTCGGAACCATACCCCCTACAGCCAAAGTAACCATGGCACAAATAGCACGATGCATTGTGTAACATTGTGCACTATATAAATTATCAGCCAGAACCTTATAAGTCCTGCACTACACGATTTTTCGGTAGAAATCTTATATACAGCCAATTTAACTATCAAACAAGAAGCACAATGGATTGTGCATCATTGTGCACTGTGTTATTTTTCATCCGGAACCTTATAATTCTATCCGGAACCTGTTAAAGCCAGCCAGAACCATACTACCGCCAAACCAACTATAGCATAAGAAGCAGCCGGAACCTTATAAATCCATCCGGAATCTAATAAAGCCAGCCGGAATCCTCTTCAGCCAAACTAACTATAGCACAAGTAGGACAATGTGTGGAACACTATATGTTTTTGCAGCCAAACTATAATGCCATCCAGAACCATAAAAATCCAGTCGAAACAAAATGTTTACATAAATAGTGCAACCTATGATTTTTCCGGAACGATCAAAACGTTATGCACTACAATGCCAAATCAACCAGAACCAGCAAGACCAGCCGCAACCGTATGAAGTCGGTGTGAACCATTCGGAGCAATAAAGAGTAAGCCTGGTTAACGGTCATTGAACCTGAACTAGCTAAAATTTCAAGTGGAATTATTTGAACACATTATAATTCCCGATCCGCTAAAAGTGTTTATTAAATAAAAAGTTTAAATAACATTTAAAAAAGTCCGGAAATAACAGTTTATTTTCTAATAATTTATTAATAATATTTTATACCATATTTCATCGTAGTTCTTGCTTGGTCATCACATGCCCAATTTAGAGTCTAGCCTTGTCCATTTAGGTTTTCCAAAATTATTTAAAAACTTTAAAGATTGAAAGTGTCAAATGGAAAATTTGTATTATTTTACATAGATTTTCTTATAAAATTTTGATTAGTCTTTAAACTTAGAAGAGTAAAAATCTGTCCACAAAAAAAATCAACTGTGAAGATCAAAACTAGATAAAATAGTAAAATTACCTAGAAAGAATTCTTAATTTTATTGAATCGGAATGACTGCGGAACTCTCAAGGCGGATTCAGTGTTGCGTTCTTTCGTACCTTCCTTCGTTCTGATTTTTTTTAAACAAATTTCATTGGTTAAAAATTACGTTTTTTTTTTTCTTGTGAATTTTTTTCAGCAGCTTTGATTGATTTAAAGAAAATTTCAGAAGGAAGGAAGGAACGAACGAACGCAACACTGAATCCGGCTTCAGGCTCCATTTTGCGGAGTTTGGCAAAAACTAATTTTCAAGCAAGAGGGTCATTTTTTTTTTTAGGAAAACGTGAATATTTTTTTCAAATCTAGGAATGCTTATAATTTGGCATAGTATTTTGACAGTTTTAACTGTACATCAAACATGACAATTTTTAATAGTACTATACAGGGTGGCCCATATGTTAGTCCTTTTTACATTTGTAAGCAAAACACACATTTTGGGATAAAAGTCAAAAAAAATTGATAAAGAAAGGTGGTTCTATATCATTTATGTATGAAAAATAATATTGTTCATATGCCCACCACGGTTTCGTCTACAGGCCTGCATCCCAACATAAAAATTTTAGATGACTTTCAAATAAAAACGCATCAATGACCTCAATGTCAGCTCGAATGTTGTTTTTTAGTTGTTGAATTGTTTGTGGATGATTAGCATACACCTTACCTTTCAAATAATCCAACAAAAAATAATCAAGTGGTGTTAAACCGGGCTTCTTGTTGGCCAAGGAACGTCACAATTTCTTGGAATTATGCGATCACCAAATTTTGTTGACAATAAATGGATTATTGCACGACTTGCGTGACATGTCGCTCCGTCTTGTTGAATTTTGTATGGATGCAAATGAATATCAACATGCAAAATGCGTCGTAATGTGGCTCGTGAAATGTTTATTTCTTGTGAACGAAGCCTTGTTGATGTGCTTGGTTCATTACGAACACTTTCACTAACAGCTCTGCCACTGCATCAGGAGCACAAACCAACTGAACCA
This sequence comes from Nephrotoma flavescens, assembly GCA_932526605.1. Taxonomy (NCBI): domain Eukaryota; kingdom Metazoa; phylum Arthropoda; class Insecta; order Diptera; family Tipulidae; genus Nephrotoma; species Nephrotoma flavescens. The sequence goes on along the minus strand of OW052222.1, from coordinate 161,488,254 downwards.
GTTTCTTTAAAACGATCAATAATTTTGCCAATTGCAAGTAGAACTTCCATGTTGACCAAAACTCTCACGTAATTTACTAAATGTTGTTTTTGAGCGATTATTTGGTAATACATCAGAACATTCGCAGCATGCGTAAAAATTTGGATTCCTTACTTCGTCATCTTGCTACAATAAATATAATTGTTGGTTGAGTAGTTCTGAATTGGGTAATTATAATATAAATAATTATACGCGTTTTGCTAATTGCAATTGTAATCAAAATTCTGCTGGTGTAGCCGTGTATGTTCAGAACTCCATATTGTGTAGTGTTGTTAATTTGACATTTCTAAGTGCGGATGGTAACAAAGTTGGCTTAAATATTAAGGGTGAAAATATTACGTTTGTCTATTTCAATAGATTACATGTTGTTGCCAGTGACATCTTTATTGAGGAACTTCAAGCAATCCTGAATCAAACGACTGAGAAAAATATTTTTATTCTAGGTGATATTAATATTATTTTATTGGTTGATTCTAGGGTTGGTAATAACTGCTCCCGTGTTATGGCTTCAAATGGTTTTAAATCTCCTGTTAATGATATAACTAGACTTTCCTCTTCTACCTGCTTGGATCATGTTTTTGCTAGACATAAAATAAATTTTAAATTTACAGCTACTGCCTTTGTTGAGCATTTTGAAGTTACTGACCACTCAACTATATGCTTGATTTTAAAGAATTTGATCACATTAAAATATTACCAAAATATTGAGTCGAAATTATTTACTAAAATAGATTATAAAAATGAAATGCTTTATTAAGAAATGAGTTATGGGATAAAAAGTGTTCTGTTCCACAAATGTGGATATAGCATTTGGTATATTTGGTACAACTTTAGTAAAATATTTTACAATCATAAGTCGGGACCGAAACTTAATTGTTGGATTCATAGTGGCCTTTGCAAAGCGGTAACCTACAAAAATAAATTGTATAAAAAGCATAAAAGTCATCCAAGTAATGTCAAATTGGAAAACCTCTTCTTAAAACATAAAAAAATTGTTGTTAAAAGCATTGTTACAGGATGGCTACTGCCATCCTGCAGATTTCATATAATATCCCGCAGAGGCCGCACACGGTGATTTTTGCCGGCTATAACTCAGGGAGAAATGCGAAGGTCGTGGGGTTTGCGTCTTGCGGGTATTCTGGCCTACGCCGTGATTACAGAGATTTTATAAACAAAAAGAAGAACGTAAATAATAATAATAAACCCAAATTCCGCTGAAATTTGTCGGCCGGAACCTGAGGAATGAACAGCAAAAAAAATAAAATTATAGCGGAAGAGAGGTGCCTTGGTGCGCGCATCCGTCCGAACTCACACGGTGGTAAACACCGGTTTCGAATCAGGATGTGGGCACCAAAAGACCGCCAACCCTACGCCGACACAGGATGGGAATTCCCCCCTCATCACACCAAACCCGGAAATTTTAATAATTCATTTTTTTTTATTAATTTAGAAAAAAAAGAAAATACACCTTCCCACCAGAAAGAAACGAAAGGAGAGAACGAGAACAATGTACCACGAACGCGACACCCACCAGCTATGCGGTGCCCGATTACAAGTAAAAATTAAAAAAAAAATTGAAATATATAAGAAAAAAAATAAAGGAAAAAAAATTTAAAATAAAAAAAATTAAAATTGTACCTTACAACTAACACCACGTGTGTGTGCGACCTTGGGGCGGCCGTACGTTGCGGGGCCTTTCCCCGATACCAAAATGGCAAACACGAATAGCCGGTTGGCCACCCGTATCGTTGCGGGGCCTCTCCACGATACCAAAAACCAAAGCAATTAGCCGGTTTTCTACCCGTTGAAAAATTGTGCGGCACCCGTTGAAAATACCGTGCCCGCAAATTGTGTGGCACCCGTTGAAAATACCGTGCCCGAATACCGTGGCTCCCGTTACGATGCTCTCGGGACCGTTCAATCAAAGCCGGCCCTCAATCCGCCCCGTAACACATGGCGTGCCCCGTGTATAGACATGTAACTGGCGTATTTGAACTTGATACCGTGACCTTACGATCAAAGAGATCTGTTTCCTCGCGATATATCGAATCCGCAATACGAATTAATTAAAACTCAGACACAAAAGCACTTAGCAGCTTTAATAAACATTTTCACAAAAAAAGAACAAAATTTCATTCTACTATGTTCACTAAAATTGCTTTATATCATTTTGTTATTTATTATCGGGGCACTAAATTATACATCATCAATTATACAACAAACAATCAACTCCGAAAGTAAAGACACAAAACACCCAATTGATTGATCAAAGACCCAAACCGAGGGGAATATAAAATACAAAAATTGTGGTTGCGACCGCACATTCGTAACAGCATTAAGCAAACTAAGTGGCAGTATTTCGAGAAATTGTTTGAAAAAAAATAAAAATAATCCTAAAGCTCAGTGACGTACAAATAATAACTTAATAAAGGAAGTACTGTAAAAACTTACGAAGTTAGTGACTGACGGGGAAATTCATAATAATGACTCTAAGATAGCTAATATTTTTAATCGGATTTTTGCTACTGTTTCAGATAAGTTAAAGCAAAAAAATATTGTAGATAACCGTTTAGATGAATTTAGAAGCAAAATAATTTTGTTCTCTAACTATTTTGAAATAGAAACTTTCTTTTTTACTCCAATAATTTCTTCTGAAATTCATAAGATTATTATAGGATTAAAAAATTCTGAATCGCGCGAGGATGATTTTAGTAATGTACTGATTAATCCTCATGTGAGTGAAGAAAAAATATCTTAATTTGAATGATTAACTTATTTTTTCCACGTTCGTCCAAGTTGTAACATTTCTCATTTTTAAGTATAATCGTAATCTATACCAATTGAACTAGAACTTCTCATGAATTTTAAAGTTTTTATTGGGAGTAAAACATACAAAAATAGACGTCTAAAAGGGCAAAGGTCACTGTGCCCGAAATATTGAGTAGGGGTATAAGTTAGGGGCCTTTATCCCGGTAGATGGCTTTACATTCATATATCTCGTGTTTTTGAAATGAAAGGTGACATTTTAACTTGCACTTTGACATGCACAACATTAAAATCGGTGAAGGGAATAAAAAGTTACAACATTTTAAACATGGAGATAAATATTGAAAAAATTCGACATGTTTTACAATTTTATTACGGCAAAGGTAAAAACGCGGCTCAGGCTTTGATTGATTGATTGGACTGTAAGACCAAATACTTGACAAGTGTCCCGGTTAACGCCGGGCCTATTCCTACAGCCTGTTTACACATAACAATAGGAAGGATAGGAAGGGTTTTTTTTTAAAGTTAATCGGATTGGCTTGTGAAGAGTTAATCGGTTTGGCTTGTGAACCATCCAATTAATATTTCAAAGAAATATTATTTCATATACATCTGTAGATTTCCTGAAATTTAATTCTCAATTAATATTTTCCGGCTTCCTAAATAATATAAATATTTATTAATTTAATCCTACTGCAATTCCACAATTTACAGTAGAATTTCCTGAAATCATAATTATTTAAATTGTATTAAAAATTACTCTAAAATCCATTAGTATTTAACAAAAAATATTTGGCGCATCCCAAAATCAATGGTTCCCGAAAAAGTATCAAAGTTATTCAATGCCAGATTAACTATCGGATTAGATATTTCAAATAAACTATGCCATGCTCAATGGAGCTTTACCGTTCCACAACCAATCACTGTCAAATATGGTATGCAGAATTGGATTGGCACTCTAACATTATGCTCAATGAAACTAGGTCATCTCTCAACAAATGATGGTCAAATTCGGTGTGCAAAGCTGAATTTGACGAAATTTTGGAATTCGAATATAATGAATGAAACCAGTTCGTCTCCCAACCGACAACTTTAAAATTTATTTTGCAGAGCTACGATTCTAATACGAAAGGTGAGCTTATACATATTGGGTTTTTAACGTGTCTTTTTGATGAAGTTCTAGAATTCGACCATTCTGAATAGAATTTGGGAACCCTATCCCAAAAATATATATTGTCAAATCAGGTATTCAGAATCGGGTGGCGATTTAAAAAAGGACTTTGGAGAAGCTCTGGAGTTCGGCCGTGCTAGCCACTTTCTTAACCAATCATGTTCGAATCTGGTATGCCGAGCTAAATCGAGACTCCAACATAAACCTTGGATGAAGTTCTGGATTTTTCTACAAAACAAATCCGAAAACAATCAGCAAGGAACTATCCAGTTTCTCCATTCACCATAGTCGAAACAAACTTGGCCTTAATCCGAGTCAAAACAAAAGTTTACTAGAATTCCAATCCAGCCCAATTCCTACCCAAAAATTAATTTATCCATCTTCCGCGGTATACTGTCTAGAAACAGATTTCTGAGACAATTCCGCTCATGGTCAGCCAATCTTCTTACATAATTGGTGCATGAGCAAGCTGTTGAATAGGATTTAGAACTCAAATCAGTCGTTATTCGTGTCTGATGTTCCCATATAATTGCCAACCTTTTTCGAGAAATGTTGTAAAAAGAAAGAAAAATAGAAAAGAAAAATAGCGCCAGCAGTAAGCAATCTTAAAAAATAGTCAACATTAAAAGCCCGAGGCACATCAAAGATTTACTTGTCGTTACAAATGAAAATAAAAATTAGAAACCATTTTCCCTTTGCTATGCCGTAACACATAACTAGAAAAAGTGACACATCCAAAAATTAAATTTTTGCGGGGAAGCCAAAACAAAAAATACTGCATAATTACGTTATTAAATTCCAAAATCATAAAACGAAGAACGACACTGCGCTTATCATTTTCGGTGAAGGAAAAAAATGCTTTTATTGTGGGATATGAAATCTAAGATTGCGCATCTTTCTAGTGAATGTTAATTCAAAAAGATGATTTTTTTCCGTTGTGTCACCCCTCCATACCACGTGCGACTTCGTTTCTCACCGTTTTCAACCAGTCTACAAAAAATATGTTTTATTTATATTAATTATTTGAAATTGTATTAAAAAGGTAAAAACGCGGCTCAGGCTTGCGAAAAAAATTGTGCTGGTTATGGAGAAGGTGCTTTATCAAAATCAGCAGCAAAAAAATGGCTCGCGCGCTTTCGTTCTAGAAATATGGATGTCAAAGATGCACCTCGCTCTGGTCGACCAACCACCGGAAAAGTCGATGAAATCACGCAGAAACTTGAAGAAGACCGGCATATAAACAGCCATTCAATTGGTAAAGAACTAAATATTGATCACAAAACAGTTTTAACCATTTGAAAATCGATGGATACATAAAAAACTTGACGTTTGGGTACCACATGAATTAACAGTTAAAAATTTAATGGACCGTGAAACGGGGCGAAATCGAGCCATTTTCACGAAACGAATTCGCCCAAACGGTATCAAAGCCTAGATTGATGCCAAGAAAGGTAATGCTTTGTGTTTGTTGTTATTGGAAAGGAATCGTGCAATATGAGGTGCTGCCACCTCGCCAAACGATTGATTCTAATCTTTACTGTCAACAATTAACTCGTTTAAGGCAAGCAATTCAGTTAAAACGTTCAGAATTGATCAGCAGAAAGGGCGTTGTGTTCCATCATGATAACGCTAGACCACACACATCATTGATGACCCGGCGGAAACTGATAGAGCTTGGCTGGGAAGTTTACATGCACCCATCACATAGTCCTGATCTGGCACCATCGGATTACCATTTGTTCCGGTTCATGCAGAACCATCCTAATGGTTTTACATTAAATGCATGTGCAAATGAGTTGTCTCGATTTTTCGATTCTTCACCACAGAAGTTCTACAGTGATGTGATCATGGCTCTACCAGAAAAATGGCAAAAGGTCATCGATCAAAATGGCACATATTTGGTTTAATAAAGTTAATTTGAAATAAGAAAATTCTCTGTTTCAATGACACCCAAAAAAGGCCACGAACTTTTTTCTCTACCTATTATATTATGATGTCATTATATTATTCCTTAGTTTCATTCAAAAATTAATTACGGTATTGCTTTTGGGGAAGGACATACATACTTAAATAATTTAATGCCGTTAATGGTAGCCCAAAAGTACGCTCTCCGAGTCATTTTCTTCAAGGACAGACGTTTTTCGTGTCTTACTTTTTTGAGTCTTCTAAGATTTTGCCATTACGTCATCTATATGTTTTTAGAGTTTTGTGTATGCTAATTTTCCTTTTTCTTTTATCGTTATTTTAAATTTTTCTCATCCAAAGTTTATTTATTGTTTTCTTTTTTTCGTAGTTTTCTCTTACCTTTTGCCTTTTTTGTAGATCTTTTTTTCTTTTTTCATTTTTCGTAATCATATTTATATTCATCTATTTAATGTCTAATATTTTGCACTTCAACACAATATGTCAATATGTTTCAAATGTCCCTAATTATTTATCTGTTGGCTTGATTATTTTATTTTTAAATTATAATAGTGAACCAAATTTTGTAATTGTTATTGTTTTTAGTTACTATGTATAGTTTCGTTATCTAAATTGTATTTGGTAAATTTGGATGGCAGTTAATTAAAAATTGTAATTTAGATAAATAAATAAATAAAAATATTTTCATAATAATTTTGGACACTCAAAATGCGTTGTTGTGTTGTTAGCGACTCCATGATGATTATTTTTGATTTTTCATATGTCAATGAGTTTTCAATGAGGACCAACAGATGGCCCACCCCCCAGTAGTTTAAATATTGGAGTCGATTCTGTGTAAATTTTCTATTATGCTTTTTGTCTGTTCTACAGAAATAACATTTTTAAGGTAACTCGATTTATATTTTAACCCTAATGTGAGTGACGTGGGTACCCGGGTACCTTTTGTCCTTTTAGACGTCTATAGATAGATATACGATCATACTTAAAAATGAGAAATGTTACAACTTGGACGAACGTGGAAAAAATAAGTTACTCACACAAATTAAAATATTTTTCCTTCACTCACATAAGGGTTAAAAATCCTACAATATATTCATCAATTTCGTTCGATTCGAAGCCAGCTTTTTTTTAGAAATAAGCAGAACCTAAAAATATAATATTTTCATTGATTCGAATTCCACCCTATTACTTCATATCTGCTATACCTGCTCACATTAGAATTTTTGATAACACATTTTAATCTTTTAATTGAACAGATATATGGCATTTTGATAAAATATACTCATTTTGAATTTATCGTTTATAAAAATAATAATAATTTTAATTACCTTTAATGTATTATTTAGAAATGTGTGAGACAATGAGAAAAATTTTCTTTTATAAAACAATAAATGTAGCTATGTACTTTAATCTGTGGGTTGAGGGCATTACGAAACAAAGATGGTCGGTTTTGATTGTGACCTATTGTATTTTAAATGGAAAATATTTTAATTGCTATATTCCATTATAACAATTGCATTTAAATATAATATTATACACTTTTTGGATGCATTATACATACATAATTAAAATGTTGAATAAAGGGATTATTATTTAATGTCCTTTATTCTTATACTTACTGGGATAATGTTTATTTTATAATCGTAAAAATTTATTAATGCATTTCTTTTATTTATTTCTAGCCTAATACATCGTGATACTCATCCAGCACCATTAATACATTGTCGCATGTTAAATGATCAAAAACTATTAGAATCTTCGCCTGCGCCGGATCATCGTTCCGAGGCTCGACTGCGAATCGATCCAAAAGTGTTAGTTTTTGTTGAAACAACATATTCACGGTTAGGCCGAGATATTGCCGAATTACTCGTTTATAATCGAATTAAGTGAGTAGAAATTATTATTATTGTTATTGCTTCAATTTTATAGAATAAACGCATAAAATATACATATTGGGGATATGGATGGTAAAACACATATCTAACAAAAAAAAAAGGTTATTTCAATAGAAATTGCCTCCAATTTAAATATATAAGGATATACCAGAAAAAAGGAAATATTAAAAGTTCTTTGCAAATATTTGGTGTGTATGTGACATCAATTTTCAATTTTTTCTTTTGTATTATTCGGTTTGGTATAATACTGTTTGATGATGTGAAAGTATTATTATTGGCTTTTAAATTGTATGGGTTATCCTCGTTTGGTCCTTGTAATGATATTACTTTTGAAAAAAAAAAAAAATAAATTATAATTTCCATGGCATCATCCGATTATCGATTTACGCCACATTATTGTTGCTGGGACTGTGAACACTATTTTAAGGACCATCCAACCATAAAACCACTACTTTTTATGTGTTTAGTTTTATGGATAAGGCCATACTTTTTATATAAGAAAAAATAGAATATATATCTACGAGTATGTTCGTATAAATTTATAAAATTATTTGTCCGTATGTAGAATTTAACTTGTACTGGAAAATGTTTATGTTCTGAATCCAATACATCGGTATTCTAGTTTTTTCTAAAGTAAAAGTTATTTTAATTTTTCCCAGTGTGTTTATTGTTGGGTCAAACGAAAATATTCAAAACCAGATAAATTTTCGATAATATATTGGATTAGTTTTTGCTTCTCGGTGTGCAACTGTGTCGTTATCGTTTGGTTTAGTTGTCTAATATATTCATTATTGAAGTGGATAAAACTTTTTGTCATTCGGTTAGGAAATTTAAAAAACTGTTTACATTTCGGGACACGTTATTTCACTGCTGAATACCATAACTGATCAAAAGAAGTTGATTTTATCTGTATTTTTCATAGCACATCTATATTGCAGCAATATTGGAAATATTTCCAGCTTCGAGTGGCTTTTTCAATTTAGTAATATATGTGGTATTCACGTTTAATCATATCTGGAGAATAAACGATGTGGAATTCTCCATTTTCAAATTTTAACTAATGTTCCATTTCTTAAACAATTCTGATTTGTTGGGGTGAAACCTAATGGTTAGCCCCATAATTAATTAAACCTATTTAAAATACTAATTTTAATTTGGTAAGTTTACTAGGTCAAGTGTCTCGTTCTATGGAGTCTTCTTTCAACGACAGAGTTATCTATCATATGGCGAATATAGGGGTTTCTGGACCGTTATGTGTTTCGCGGCATGCTTTTTTATTTCATCTTTGATTTATCTATCTGTAAGTCCCTGTGAAGGTCTTGATTTCTTGTGTACGAGCATTTACGATGCTACGAATAACCTTGTTTTAAAACTTCTGTATCATTTTGTCGTTTGTTTGCTTAGTGCATCCTCAAAGTTGAATACCGTAGGTCCATATCGGTTTCAGCATTTGCCGATATAGTAGCAGATTGTTGTAAATTGTAAGCTCGGAGCCTCTATCCGCGAGTCAATACATTTTTCTGAACTTAATGTTAAGTTCTTCTTTTTTTCTTTTTGCTATGCTCTCTCCACTTAAGCTTGGCATCGAGTGTTTGTTTGCATTTAGCTTTGTTTGCATATGGCACCGGTCGTGAGTTAATTTTTATCAGTAGATGGGAGGCCTTTTGATATATAAAGTTAATATGCATGGATTTCGTCTCATTAAGCTTAATTCTCTAGCGTTAGTTCAGTTGCAAACCTCATTGGTAATCTTCTGGAGTTTGCTCGTTACGTTTGATTTTCTCTGAATCCAAATTGATGTGGAAGGACTAGTTTTCGGTCCTCAATTATTGGTTTACGACTTTTTAGTAATAATTGGCAGCAATGAAATTGGCCTGTATGATTTTTTATCGTTAGGTGGTTTATCAAAATTAAGAATCAGCCACGGAACATATTTTAACCGAAAGCTTGCATTGATTATATGTAATACCATACGAAATTCTTTATCTGGTAGAGCCTTGATTATTCGGCAAGTAATCGAGTCCTACCCTGGGCTGTTTTAACATTCATGTTGCTTCTACTTCTTCTTTTAATTCTTTGAGAGTTACTGGGCGTGTATCAAAATCATCTAGCTTGTGAATTGATATTATATTTTTATTGGCCGTTTGTATTTGTGTTTTAGGAAGTGGAAGCACTTGCATTTTCGCTCTTTTGGGTCCCTTCGTCGCCTTCCACAGTGAAAAATCAGATTTTTTTTCATCGGTTAGGCTAGCTAGATATCTGTTGATTGATGCGTTTTTAAATTCTTTAAGAAGAGATTTGAGACTGTTACCTAAATATTTAAGAATTGTTTTGTTCTCCGGTGCTCTAGTTATTTGCCAGGTTTGACGTGCCCGTCGTTTTTCTATTACCAACTCTCTAACTTCGATTGGGTAGGAGATATGTTAAGCTTCTTCTTATTTTGTATAATGGGGGTACTTGCCAAAGCAGCATAATAAATTGTTTCATTGAGTTGTTCTAATTCATCTTCCAACTGGTGAGAATTTCATTACTTCACGAAAGAGATCGCAGTTTGTTTTTGAATTTGTTAATCTGGGTGCACTCTCTCTTTGAATTTCCATTTCACTGACTGTCATGATAACCGGGGAATGATCCGATGCTAGAGAATTATTGTTTTGAATGTGAATGTAGCTCTGGCATATACCTCTTGCTACATAAAAGTCTATTAGGTCAGGTATTTTCCTTCCGTCACCGGGCCAGTATGTTGGGGAATCATCAGAGTAAAATTCACATTTTGTGTTGTCTGCCCTACATTGGAGGTGACTTTCGCATTCCAAAAATAAAATCACGTCCAAGCGATTTAAATAGTTTAAGGTATTCCTCCCTTTTCATGTTACGCCGGGGAGGGCAATATATTGCGGAGACAGTAAGCTGTCTGTGTTTAATTTGGATCCTTACTCCACAATATAGTGACTTGCATTGTTTCTTCTTCGATATTTGATTCTAAATGGTGTTTTATATTTTCTTTTATTAGCAATGCCGAGCCACATCTTGCTCTTTCCGCTGGATGAATAGAGTGATATAAGTTAAAATCCCGTATTTTAACAAACGAAGATTTAACGAAATGGCTTTCAGATATTTAAAAAATGTCGATTTTTCTGAATTTAAAAATATTTCTATTTCTGGAATATGTTGCATAATCCCATTCGCATTCCAGATTGCTATTTTCAAAGTTGTGTTCTTCTTTTCAGAAATAATTTTGATCATCAGGAATATACGCAATTTTTGTATGAAAGCTTATGCAAAATTACTTGAATCTCAAAGATGGGAGACAATGTTAGTGGCTATATACGTTTGAAAGTGCATAATAACCCTTTCGGACCGTAGGGCTCTCATACACAACTTTTAATCATTCACTCTATCAACGATTTTCATATGAAAGGATGCCGTTCAACGTGGATATTCTAAAATTGTATGCAAGAGCCTTACGGCGCATTTCGAAATCGCATTATGTGTTTTAACTCCACAATGTATGCCCTCTCAAACGTATATAGCCATTATCGGAGCCATGGCTAATTTCGAACTGGCATTATAAGTGATTTAAATCCCACAATGTATGCCATTTCTAACCCATGATGTCATTATGGGAGCCAAACTCTGAGATTCATGGAATCTGCCATCCATAAGCTACAACGGCAACATCCTTTCATATGAAAATCGCGGATAGCGTGAATGTTCACAAATTCCATGCGGGAGCCCTACGGCTCATTTCACAATGGTATTAAGTGATTTTCCCCACTTATGTATGCCCTTTCAAGCCTATATAGTTACTATGGGAGTCATTGCCCTTTCAAACCTATGTGGTTACTATGGGACTCATTCTTTGAGATTTTCATGTAGTTTGGCTGGAGTGACATCCTTTCATACAAAAATTGCGTATATTCCTAATTATTACAATTATTTCTGAAAAGAAGGATATGAAATACAAAAATATAATCTTTTTTAAAAACAAAAAATATTTTTTTATTTACACTTTTAAGAAATGCACATGTGGGCAAACATCTGACAAAACTGTCTAAAATATAAAATTAATTATGTACACTCGCATAAAATTGTGTCCAAATTATAAAAGTGTCCAATAATTTAAAAGTGCCCAGAAACTTCAAACCAGTCTCCGAAACTTTTTTATCAAAGTGACAGTTCCGCCGTGAGCAAACAAGGTATTCTTCATATTTTATGCTACTGAAGTTAACCGAAATCTAGATTATCGACATATTTTAAGAACTCTTTCGGTGTGTTATCAACATTCGCCGGTTCGCCGGTATCATTTTAAGAACTTTTTAAACGATTTGTATTGTGGTTGCTGTTTTTGGGCGACCACTCCTGTTACTTTTACTCCAATTAAAATTTCGTTTATAGATGCGCGAAATAAAATATTGCGGTAATTTTCTGTCCTTGAAGTATTTCCTAGTTTTTTGTAATGAGTGGTTTCCTTTCTATGATGTTAGCTACAGAAACAACTGAGCCTAAGATTAGGATTTGATAGTTTATTACTTGTTCCAGTTGTGATTAGGTAACGGGTATTACTAATTCACTCGATCACGCAATCTTAATACGGGCTGCTAGGATTATTTCAATTTCCATAACTGAACAACGAAAGATATTCTAATGTTTCGACGTTCATTCAGGTTAAATGAAAATTGCAGCATTGTATATTTTACGGTTAAAGTGCGAAATTAGTAAATGTGTAAATAAAATCTATTTCAAAATCCGAAATCGTTGAAAGGAGGGTCCCATTTGGACCTGCCTCTGACGTACTTTTCCGTATGCGGTATTTCAATCTAGGCAGATGTTGAGTTTAACTAACTTTACAGATGTTACCAGCGTAAACTAATAGCTGGCGCATTAATATTATAAATAATTGGTCTGGATTTAGTTTCGTTGGCGGATAATATACTAAATAATCCTTCCTGCGTTTTGTTATATTTGGTTTTGCATTCATTTTAATTGAGATCAATTCTGCAGATGTTTCTACACAAATTAAAGCACCCTATAGTGGGGTCTCTGAGGGCTCTGTGAATGGTGACTTACAACGGCTGACTTACAAAGTTTACGGCTACCGTAACCGATTTCATAATCGATTGTACAGCGGAATAACTTGATATTTCAACGACGTTATGAGGTGGAGCTGATTTCTCTTTTGGCTTACTTGGTTAACGTTCTAGAGCTAGTTGTTTGCTTGAAGTTTAACTGGTTTCGAGAAAGCTCTTTTGAAGTGGTTGGTAAAGTTTCTACCATTTCTGGTAAGTGTTGGGCTTTCCTTTTCTTGCTTGGTCTTTTATTCCGGTTCAACGTCCAATTTGTTTCTCTTTCTAATTCTTCTTCATCCTTAATATGGAATGGATTAATGTCATCATCTATTGCAGGTTTAGGTGTCGTCCGATTTTGGAAAATGAAAAAATCTAAAAGAAAGCTGAAAGAAAGCTGAAAGGCGACTAGTTAGAGGTTAAGAGTAATCAGTGCGTTTTTTCGAGAAATATACCCTCACGAAATTTGAAGAAAGAGATCTTTTCATTTTCAAGATTCGTATTGATCAAAACAATTTGTTCGACTGCCTCGAAAAACACCATTATTTTCTGATGATTTTAAATTTTGTATTTTATAATAAGAACTGATTTGACATAAGGATTTTTCAGCATATTCGCGGTATGTTTACAGTAAAATATCAATACCAATATTTTTATTGTTGTGAAATATTTATCGAATAATTTTGTCTAGTTTTAAAACTGAAATAAACTGTATTCTACTTGTTTTTAATCAGAATCTGGATAGTTTTCTAAGTCACAGTTTAAAGTCAGCTAGTAACCAAAATAGAGTAAGCTAAGCAATACGTTCAAGAGCATAAATAAATAGTTAAAAACCACCCACACAATAAAATCAAAACAGACTCATGACTTTTGCAGTACCCTAAGACTCATACGTTAGCCTCTGCTTTTGTTCTGATCATCTTTTACAGCGACTCCAAATAAGAACGACCACATTCTACGCTCACAAGAAGAGTTTTCCAAAAACTGCTTAACTGATTTTAATAAATGAGCACTAAAGTGAAAGAGATTTAACTTTCCTATTTTCCTCAAATCGTTTTAAGTCCTGAAAGATCATATGTGTAACAAACACATATTTGATTGCTCGATTCAAAAACAGCATTTTGTAAACAACTAAAATGCACTTCAGGTCATATAGACCCGAAATGCAATAGGAAGGTTAAATAAATATTTACTCCCATTTTTTACTTTTTGAAGTTTCATCGTTCCTCAAATAAATAAAGAACAAATCACAATGAACCATCATATATCTCGTTGTTTACATATAAGTTTCGGAATATCCCATTCCCTCTTTTAATGAAAAAATGGGGTTTCGATCATTAAAATAGTCCTATGATGACAGAAAACTTGAATAATCTAAATTTTATAAGCTCTACAAAACATGGGTTACTCTGTAACAAATAACATTTCTTTACTAAAGAAAATGGTATGACTAACTATTTACTGACTCATTTTAAATATCTATTTCAGACATGACCAAATTGCGGCTCTTTGAAAGAATGAATGCGGCTCTCGAAAAGAAATAAAAAAATTAAATAACATTTAAAAATTCATTAAAATTATTTTGTGCTCTTAATCAAAAATATCGACTTAGATTATGTTGACTCTCGTAATGAGAGATTATTGGAATTCAGCTCCACGTGTAGTGAAGCACGTGGTGCTTGGCCTTATGCGATCTATGGGGAGTAGTGGGGTGGCGTACATTAGTGCTATAATTAGTACCCCTCCTCCTCTTCTAGTAGGTGGGCGAAGGTAACTTTGAAATTAAAATAGGAACCCCTTTTTTTTACTGCAGATTCGGATTCTACGGCTTAAAATACGTAGGATTTCTTTGAAACATTTTTTTCGATTCATGATAGATGGCGCTGTTAACTTAATTTTTTTTTCTTTTTCTCTTACTGAGAATCTATGCATACGTTAAATTAACCATTATTGTAACCCAGGAAAATGCGATTAAATCTGCTTGCACAGAAATCATTTGTTTTTGTATTTTGTTTTAAAAATATCGATTTAGTTCGAAGATTATTTCGAAAACAAAAAGACATGTTTGCGTAATGCTATTAAAACAATACAAAATGTAAATACTCCATTCTGTACAAGAAAACATTAAAATGGTCGTGGTTTATGGAGAAGCTGGCCGTAGTCTTGATAACGCTATCACCCCCTACGCTTCGCGTTTTCCAGATAGGATTCGGCCACGAGCTTCATTTTACCGGACTGTTAAACAATTTACTACTGATGGAAGTGTTCAATCGAAAAAGGACTCGTTGAGCAACAGTCACTGAGGAAAGTAATGAAACTGCTGTATTGGCTGCAGCAACTCATAAACCTCATATTAGTACACGTATCTAGCGATTCCGGATTGTTCCAAACCAGTATTTTTAAAATTTTAAAACGTCATAAGAATCATCGGTATCATGTGTCTTTACACCAAGATCTTCATGGCGTTGATTTACAAAATCAGTTAACTTTTTTTCAGTGGGCCGCCCGTGATCAAAAAGATACCAATTTTAAAAGACGAGTTGTCTTTACAAACTATGCAACCATCGACACAACATGCATTAGTGGAGTGATGAAAATCCGCACTGGCTTTGTCAAGTTGAACATCAGCGCCTTTGGACTGTCAACGTGTGGTGTGGAATAATTGGCAACAAACTCAACGACCCCTACGTTATTGAAGGAAACTTGAATGTTCAAATGTATCGAAACATTTTGGAAAATGAACTGCCAACATTATTTGAAGAGCTTAGAATTGCGACAGAACATGCGGTTTCAAAAAGATGGTTGTCCAGCAAATGATGGTGGTCGCTGGATCGGTAGACCTGGTCTGGTGAATTGGCCTGCCAGATCATTAGATCTTACTTCGCCAGATTTCTTTTTGTAAGGCTATCTCAAAGACAAAGTTTACCATCAAACACCAACAACACGTGAGAAATTGATTGAGCGAATCAGAATGTTTGTTCCAAAATTCAAGCAGACACGCTTCTCTGTTGTGCACATTCATAAAAATAAAGTAAATGCGAGAGAACCTAAACACGGTGGTGCGCCAATTTTGTTTTGTGTTCTCTTTATGCACCTTTTTCTCATCTACGAATCTACGATATCAATTAGTGAGCGCTATATCAATGCCTTCTAAACAATTGGCCGCTTACACCAACTGATGACGATACGCTAATTCGACGGTTCAACGTGTATTATCCAGATGGCAGATAAATTTTAAAAAAGAAAATTACATTACAAAATATATTTGGTTGTAATTATTACCTCGAAGTGAAAGGTTATTCGGTTTTTATTTTAGTTTTTCAGTTTTTTCTTGTTTTTTTCTCCGCCTCGTTCTCTTAAAGGTCGTCATACAAACAAAACAAATACAAAATTTCAAAACAATAAAAATATTATTTCTTTCCCCACTCTCCAGTTATTTTGTTGTTAGTTTGTACGTACATTTTTATTTTAGATTTTGACATATTTTTGTCATTTTTATCCAACATACATAAGTCGATTTGTAATACTATCCAATTCGGAATTGTTGTAATTGGTACGTAGATTTAATAAAAATAGCAAAACAAGTACGAATATCATGTAAAATACAGAAAAAGTGCGTCGTACATCTTCAATTAATTGCGTGACACTAAAAATAATACACAAAATATAAACAAAATGATCATATAATATTCTTGGCGCTCTCACAGTTTTAATTATATTTTTGTAGTGGAATATACTAAAACTTCGTATTACGTTATCTAAATACGCGCATTTCTTTAAATTCACACTAATTATTTTTGAATATGGATATGAAAAATACGATTTATGTATTAGGAAAATCAATTAGACTTAAATTGTTCATAATTTATTAATTTATTTTATAATAATTTAGATTTTTGTTAAGTTTATGAAATTTATTGCCGTCGTAATACGGAGGCAAGGTGTATTATTTTTACTTTTTACGCTATTTGCCGTAGGCACTTGGCGAAAGACAATTGTTTAATAAAATGTGTTTATTAAGTATTATTTTTACTTAATTATGCTGACATCTGGTTATCGACTTAGGTTGACGTCATCAGCAAAAAATGAATGTTGTTACAGGCCAGTACTATAGAAGCAATGCCTCCGAAACTGCAGGCCTCTCGCGTGTATTACTCTCATTTTTCGCACATGACGTCAATTTATGTCTTAACCTAGGGAGCGCCATGTGTAAGTGGCCTGTAGTTTAGAAGGCATTGATAGAAGGCACTGGTAATACATAAATAAAAACAAAAAAATTAATTAAATACTAGAGAACCAAAAGACGCTGGTGCGCCAATTTTGTTTTGTGCTCTCTATGCACTTATTTCTCACCTACTATATCAATTAGTGAGTGTAATATTAAAAAAAAATTATTTAATCATTAACAAAGATTAATAGTCGAAAATTTTTGGGTTCAAATTTTTTAGTTTTTATTTTTAGGCCTATATAAATACAAGTACTCTAGCCCAAAATAAATCAGTAGGCTTAAGTCTTTTTAATTAGCCATTAAGCAAAATTTCAAGACGCATCTTCAGTGTTTAAATTTTTAGCCTTATAGGATCAAACTTGGGATTTTTTTTCGTAGAGTGCTTATTTGCCGAGATATTTGAAAGTTTCAGCTTAAAAAAATCACCCGGTATAAAATTTCCTGTTTCGTTAATCATCTTTTTAATTTAAAAAGCATTTCTACAAAAATTTGAAAATTTGATGATTTTCGTTTTTCTGTTGCCATTTTTAAATGTTGGTGGCTATGTCTTTCAGTGGCAAAACTT
Source organism: Nephrotoma flavescens (assembly GCA_932526605.1). NCBI lineage: Eukaryota > Metazoa > Arthropoda > Insecta > Diptera > Tipulidae > Nephrotoma > Nephrotoma flavescens. Next base: position 161,470,601 of record OW052222.1, on the reverse strand, counting down.
TAAACTCAGAACCTTTTGATTGCGACACTTTGTAAATGTAATTTTTTTTAGTAGGTAAAGGGCATGTTTTGTAGAAGTTATAAATTCCAGCTTGGAAAACTGTTTTTACTTTAAAATAGGCAGAAAAGGGAATATTCAGAAATAATTATTTATTTTTTTTTTTTTATTTATAATTTATATTACAACTGATTTACAAATCATTTAGTAACTTATCTTTCTTAAATAAATATTCACATTTGACGGGCAGTAACCCAATCGTTACTCCCGTTTGAATTTACATAATTTATTTTATTTCTCTGTCCTGATTAAATACAACTGCCCAGTTCTAAAGGTTTCTGCCTTTGAAGTCTTCTTACTGCATTGGTGGTGTTCAACAAACTTCGTATATCTGCATTTTGGTGCCGAGATATCCGCTGAATGTGTTTCTTTGCTTAATTTTTTATTTCTTCACTGACATATTCCACGTTTAAGTCCCTATGTAGGTTATCATTTCTGATGTACCAAGGCGCGTTGACAATGCCACGCAGCACTTTGTTTTGAAAACATTGTATCATTTGTGTATTTGTTTTCTTGGTACAACCCCAAAGTTGAATACCATAGGTCCATACTGGTTTAAGTATTTGCCGATATAATAGCAATTTATTGTGTATTGTAAGCTCAGAATTTCTACCTATTAGCTAATACATTTTCTTATATTTGATGTTCAATTCTTCTTTTTTCTTTTTAACATGCTCTTTCCATCTAAGCTTGCAATCGAGGGTCATGCCGAGGTATTTGGCTGTATTTGCATTTGGAACCTGCCTTGAATTGAGTTCTACTGGAATCCAGTTAACTTTCTGGTTTGTGAAGTTTACGTGGACCGATTTTGCTTCGTTTAGGCTAATGCGCCATTTCTTTGTCCAGCTACTCACTGAGTCGGTTGCTTGTTGAAGTTTTGTCGTTGCTTCTGACATTCACTTTCCAGTTGTCAGAATAGCTGTATCGTCTGCAAATGTTGCTATGGTAGCACCTTCTGTATTTGGCATATCTCTGGTGTACAAGATATACAGTATAGGACCCAGCACACTACCTTATGGTATGCCTGCTGCTATTCTCTTTAGTTCAGAGTACTCTCCGTTAAATTTTACACGGAAATGCCGATCTGCGATGTACGATTTAAGAATTTGATAGAACTGTTTAGGTAGATCTCGATGCAATTTAAATTCAAGTCCTTGGTGCCAAACTTTGTCGAAAGCTTGTGCTACATCTAAGAAGATACTGGAACATATTTTCTTTTTCTCAAGTGCGTCTTCTATTATGTCCGTCATTCTGTGAACTTGTTCTATCGTAGAGTGATTTTCCCTAAATCCAAATGGGTGGAATTAAATTTCGTTCTTCTATTATTGGCTTGAGCCTCTTGAGCAGTAGTTTTTCAAATAATTTTGAAATGACAGGAAGTAGGGTCTGTACGACTTTTTGTCGTTTGCTGGTTTGCCTGGTTTAGGAATCATAATTACTTCAGTAACATTCCATTGTTGTGGGACATATTTTAGTCTGAAGGCAGCATTGATTATTTGAATCAATTTTCGTAATCCCTTCTCGGGAATGGCTTTAACGACTTGAACAGCAATTAGATCGTAACCTGGAGCTTTTTTCGCATTTAGATTGTACTTGACCTCCTCTTTCAATTCCTGTAATGTTACAGATCGTATATTATGGTCATTAATTTTGCTAATTGTTGTTATGTTTTCGTCTGCAGTTTGCCTGGGTAACGGTTGAAAGGTTTCTTCCAAGTGAGCCGCAAATAAAATAGCTTTTTACTTGTCACTTTTGGCCCATGTTCCTTCCTCATTTTTAATAGGCGGCACACGCATTTTGGTCCTTTTTAATCCCTTTGTTGCTTTCCAAAGAGAGTAATCAGTGTCTTTATGTTCAGTGAGACCACTTAAGTACTTGTTAATATAGTTTCGTTCTTAATTTCTTTTATAAGTTGTTTCAGTTTATTGCATAGATAGTTGAGGATTCTTTTGTTTTCCGGGGCGCGTGTCCTTTGCCAGGTCTTTCGTGCCTTTCGTTTCTCTCTAACTAGTTCCCTGACTTCAAGAGGGTACTTTTGATTCCTACGGGATTCGGTATAACTAGTTGGTGAACTTTGTCATGCTGCTTGTTGAATAGTACTGTTAAGTACCTCCAGTTCGTCTTCCAATTGTACCGTTCTTTTAATTGGCATTTGAAGGTCTATTTGCTCTTCAATTAGTTCTTGGAATAGGTCCCAGTCAGTTTTATTATTTGTTAGCTTAGGCCAGTTATCCTTGTTAATTATCATTGTGCTGAGTGTCATGATAACAGGTGAATGGTCAGAATATATCCCCTCGCTATTTTCGAGGCACATGTACGTAGTCCTCGGTAATCGCTTTCGTTACATAGAAATCAATGAGATCTGGTATTTTATTTAGATCAGCAGGCCAATATGTTGGTTTACCTCCAGAATGGAACTCGCAGTTGTTTACCCGACCTGCCTCGAAAAGCTCTTTTCCTTTACGGGTTGTAAATCTTGATCCCCAATAGGTGTTTTTTGCATTAAAGTCACCACCAATAATAAAATTGGGTCCTAGTGATCTAAAGAGTCTGTTATAATCTTCTTTGTTTAGATTATAGCGTGGTAGGCAGTAGATAGATGAAATACTGTATTCATTATTTTTACTAGTTTTGACTTTAACCGTTTTAACTTGCATACTTTCTTCTTCGATACCAGGTTCTTCATAGTGTTTGATATTTTTTTTCACTATTACTGATGATCCTCCCCTTGCATTTCCTCCTGGGTGAATAGCATGATAACATTCATAATCGCGTATTTTAATAAATGATGTTTCTGTCAAATGACTTTCCGATATAAGGCATATATCTATTTTCTCTAAATTTAGAAAGATTTCTAACTCTGGAACATGCTGCGCTAGTCCGTTCGCATTCCAGGTGACAATTCTTAATCTTCTGCTCATTATAATGCTTCTTGGGGCTGTTGCCCCGTTAGTGGTTACTTGCTTTTCTAGACGCTTATATAAAGCTTCTAGACCACGTTCTTGCTTTGCTAGTCTAGCATTTATGGCTTCTATGCTTCTGCATATCCTTTCGAGAGGGTCATCAGTAATAGCATTAGATGATTGTTGTACAATTTGCGAGTAGGTTTTCCGCCCTGTACCTATAACTAGTGGCTTTGGCTCCACTTGGTTTTTGCTTTTTCTCACTGGCAACCTTAGAGCTTTGAGGAAGATTCATTTTGTTTCTTAGCCTTTGAAGTTCTTTGGCTACTTCACATCCTCTGTAATTCGCAGGATGATGCCCTTTACAGTTTATGCATTTTGCAGGATTGTTTCTACTTTCTTTACACTCTTTCGCGTTGTGTCTTCCAGCACATTTTACGCATCTAGGCTCCCGACCGCAATATTTTTGCGTGTGGTTGAAACCTTGGCATTTTTTGCATTGAGGTATTAACCTCGTATTTTTCTTTAGGGGTTCTATTTTAACCCTCATATTTAGTATTGCTTTGATGTTGAAAATTTTTTCAACTTTCTCCTTTTTATTAAAAGTAAGCATAAAGAGTGGGAGCCCTCTTTTTCTTACTACATTGTTCTCACCTCTCTCTCGTTTTAGGATATTTACTGCATCTTCTATTTGCAGATCTTTTGCATTTAGGTCCTCCATTATATCCTCCTTCTTACAAGTTGGATGAAGGCCTCTGGCCATAACCTTAATTGCACGGTTGTTTTTATCTTCATATGTGAACCATTCTTTACCTTCCTCGTTGAGCTTTGTGGCTAGAGCTCTATATGTATCGGAATCTGGTGTATTGATTTTCCACACGTTATTGTTTAGTGACACTACTCTGTACTCCTTAGTGGTCATGATTTCATTATATTTTGTATACTAGCAAATTCTGTTATGCCGAATACATTAATTGACGGAGGAGTATTTTCTCTCGGTGTAACCTTTTGTTGTTGATTTTCTTGCTGTTGTTTTTGTTGCTGATGTGCTGGATTAGTCTTAGTAGTACCAGTTACAATAGCTTGAGATTGTTCTCCATCTTCAGGTGAGCATTCCGCTCTTCGTTTTTTGGTAGGTGTTTTTTTCCTGTTCAGTACCCAATCTGTTTCCCTCGCAAGTTCCTCCTCATCAGTATGGAACTCGGTGTTATAATTGGTGTATGTACTTGCTTCGTTATAACTGGTTAGAGGTTTATCATAAATCTCCATTTCCATTTCTTTGGGCTTCTTTAATTCTTCATTTTCCTTTTTTAGTTTGTTAACTTCGCTTCTTAGTTGGGTTATAAGTGTTTCTAAATCACTTAGTTTCCGACAGAGTCCAGCGTTTTCATTTTTCTGCTGTTTTTCTGAGATAGTTTGTCTAGTTGGTGATCTTGGAAACTTTGAACTTCTTATGAATGGGTATAGCAATGATTGGCTCACCCCAGAATCCATTGAGCCTGCCTCGTTAGAGGGTGGATTAGCCAACTGGGTAGTTGGTGTACCACCTGGGGTATTTTCTCCTTTTTCCGTTCTATTCATTGCTTTAATTGGTCAGGTTATACCCCCCAACACTAGGTCCCTGGCAGAACTTAGCCACTTAAAGCAGTGCCCATCCCCCGCGACGTGGACGCGCCTACCAGAAGTAGCCGAGGTGCACACAGTTACAGCCGAAGTCCTCTGTGAGCCCACAGCCGAGGGACTTCAGAAATTATGTCATAAAAACAAAAAATTTAACCTTTTTTATTTTTTGCTTATTTGTTTGAGAAATGATCAAACTATAAAAATGAAAAAAAATGAATGTGTTTTTGTCGGAAATACTGAAAATATTGCTTAAATCCCTTTCAAAGTCCTACAAACGGCGAGCGCACCTATTCAAAAGAACAGTGTAAAAGACGGAACCAAAATCCTTTATTATGTTACTTGAATATAGAACATTTCTCCAAGTTTCAGAAAAATTTAAGGGTGAGGACAGAAGTCGGTTTTTTTTAATGGAATTGCTGTTTAAGTAAACTATCTCTGATCACGCGATGGGTAATATACATTTTTGATGAAGTACAAAAAGTCGGGATCGCCTAAAATTGTTTGAAATCGACTCAACACATACAAATTTTGTAAATCCCCCACTAGCACTAAAACTATTGAGCGTTTAAGAAACAAAAAATTCAGGATATATATTCACTTAGAGACTATTTTTCACCAATCGCTCCATCCAGAGTATTAAAGCAATTGTTGAAGTTACCATTCAACTAGGTCTAGATCAGTACAACCATATCATAAGACAAGTAAATAGTTTTGGCTGGAGGTTTAGTTCACTAAAGGGAGCACTGAGTCCTCATTCTATCATTTGGATAACGTCATATGGTGACGCTTGTTACGGATTATGAAACTATGAGAGATTCTTGTATTGTCTCAACCAACAATACAGATTGGCAGATAAGAGATTCAAATCAGGGGTTTCCGAAATTGTATCGGTACGGTTTTGTAATGATGTTGTTTAGTAATGTGTGGAATACACACACACACACACACACACACACACACACACACACACAAAATGATAATGCTGCTGTTTGTATTAATTAGAGACAGATTGACCAATGATATACGCTTAATAGTTACATTAACGACCAACCCTTTTTCTACATTAATTTCACATTGCGTATAGAAAACTGTAGTGTGGTAATGGAGCTATACCACGTGAATAATAAAAAATATTATTATCCCCATTATTAACCTTTTGATTTCGTATGCTCGGCCATAATATGTAATAAAATGAAACATTAAGTTAATCTCACATTATGCGTATCCTTGTCTACACATAAAATAAAATAAAAAAAACTGATAGAAAAATCAATCGGCAACTGAATGAAGAAATCATGAATCAATCAATCATGGCCATTATAAACATCATTTACGATCAACAAAATCAAATCAAAACTCTTTTTATATTCACAAAATTTATCTTCGACAGGCTTTTTAAAATGATTTATAACGATTTTCCTTCTTTTTGAAAATTTACTCTTTTATTTTGAATAAACATAAATTTTATTTATTTTCCCTCCAGCGTATTTTTGTTGCGAATCAGAGCGACATGGGGAAGTAGTAAGTAGGTGAAGCAGAAAAGGCAAGGAATATGCCCAACGGTGGTAAAGTGAACAGAAATGACTTATGTATATAACATACATATATTAGCTAGTCTAGGATTTTTCCGTTTTTCTATGTTACATAGGGAAAATGTATGTACAATATACATAATATTCGACGACGACGACGATGTCAGTATATTTATGTTTAAGCAAAACAAAGAGCTTATACGAGAGTTTGAAAATGGGAAAAACACAAAATATTGTAATTTTGCGCCATTATGCTTCTAGGGTATTTTATTATTATCGAAATATTTGTCTGTTCTATTGACTATATATGTAGGTATACTCGTATATTGTGTTGCTTGTGAAACTATATACGAGTACATTTTTTTCTAATCATGATAAGGACTATTCCTTATATAACACTTACTTCTCCGTGTGTGTGCAATGCGAAATAAATATAAAGGATCAATGGATAAAACAAGAAGGTTGAATTGGTATGTACAAATCAAAACTATTTATTTCATTCTTATTTTTCTGTCTCAAAGGACCCGTAAAGATAATATTGTGTGAGATTGTGTACGAAACACATTTTATTTTATTTGCTTACAATATGTGGAACAAGGATATTCCTCCTCCACTTCACTTTACACTCCCTCTTACTATATTCTGTATGTAGTGTAGAAATGCAGCCTTTTAAAAAAAAATATTTTTTAATAGTCATTCAATTTAATCTGAAAAACTAAATTGTATTTTTTATTTTTTGATTTTATTTTGGTTGTTGTGGTAAAAACAGAAATTCTAGTCCTGTCCTTAGGTTACATCCATCCCAGATATCCTAGACGTGTATAATGAAATTGATGGAAAATTATATTTATATCGGATCAGAAAAAAAAACTTCCTTGCTGTGTTTGTGATATTATTGTATAGAGTGCTTACGGATGAGATTGTGAGAGTAATAATCCTATAAAGAGTTGAGAAGCGAGGTGGGGATATTATAGGTGGAGGATTTTATCGAGATATTCACACACAATAGAAGAAGCATAAGTAGATAAAATATCTTGTTTACTTATATATTTATTGATCCCATATATTAAGTTTTCCGAACGATTTTCATTGAATAATTTGATAACAATTTTATTACGCTCCATTAATCAAGGCCTGAAAAATTTAATGGTGCAATAAAATACTATGTAAGTAAATATTATGTAACTTTTGGTATATGAACTTTTTGTTGCGCAACATTTACTACAATGTCACCCAGTGTCAGAAAAATTCTATCTTCTCTATATAATATATAAGTATATCGATAAATCAACAAATGATGCGAAAAATATTTGCATGACAAATAAATTTGGTTCCCTTTCACTTCCTTTTTTGTCGATTTTGTGTGTAACATACAAACGGAATATATCATTACGGTCGTATTCAAGTTCCACCCATCTTCGGTCGGCTGTTGTTGTCGAATTTTTGTTGCTTAACTAATATCATATCGTTTAGCCTTTTCTGTTATCGTTTTTGTTTAGTTGGTTCATGTGTGTGTGTGTCTCTATAAATATTGTGGTTGTACATTCAAACAATAGGACATATACTCTCTTTTATATTATTACACACATGTATAGGTATGTACACTTAAAAAGGTAAAAGTTGGCTATCTATGGCACAGGATGAAAAATTGAGGATTTTGGTAAATTTTCGTTGTTGATTTATTTCAATAGATGATTGTTATAAAATTTTGACAATAGATCGTCTACCTACACAACAATATTATATTGATAGTAGAAAGCATACCAAACGATGTGTACATCACTTTTATGACAAATAAATTTTGTTTACATGATTCGATTCATATGTAAACAAATATTCACCATTATTTTATGATGAACGTTAAATATACTGTGGGAGTGAAGTTTATGTTAAAATAATAAAACGTACCTACATGGTGTTTCAAAAATATTTAAATTTTGTTGGAAACCACGATAAGTTTTCAGGGTGACGGTTTCTTTATCGTAAACAATTTATCGTGTTTCAATTTAACGTAAACATTTAATCGTAGAACAGTTTATCGTGGACACAATTTACCGTGGACACAATTTATCGTGGGACAATTTATCGTAGAACAGTTTTTCGTGGACAATTTATCGTAGAAAGGTTTTATGCGTGGTATCAAAAAATTAGTGGGATTCTTTAATGATTTTTGGAAGAAGTTCTGGAATATTGCCATGTGGGACGGAACTCGGTAGTTTCTTAACCGATTATGATGGGATTTGGTATGTTGGATGGAAATGGGATTATTGAATGATTTTTGGAAGAAGTTCTGGAATATGGCCATGTGGGACGGAACTCGGTAGTTTCTTAACCGATTATGATGGGATTGGTATGTTGGATGGAAATGGGATTATTGAATGATTTTTGGAAGAAGTTCTGGAATATGGCCATGTGGGACGGAACTCGGTAGTTTCATAACCGATTATGATGGGATTGGGTATGTTAGATGGAAATGGGATTATTGAATGATTTTTGGAAGAAGTTCTGGAATGTGACCATGTGGGACGGAACTCGGTAGTTTCTTAACCGATTATGATGGTGTAACGTTTGTATACGGTCACTATGTATTCCACATATAATTTGATCGATTGTCGGGCAGAAAAGGAGAAATCTTTAAATGAATTTTGTTAACCAGGCCATGTGGGACGGAACTCGGTAGTTTCTTAACCGATTATGATGGGATTGGCATGTTGGATGGAAATGGGATTATTGAATGATTTTTGGAAGAAGTTCTGGAATATGGCCATGTGGGACGGAACTCGGTAGTTTCATAACCGATTATGATGGGATTGGGTATGTTAGATGGAAATGGGATTATTGAATGATTTTTGGAAGAAGTTCTGGAATATGACCATGTGGGACGGAACTCTGTAGTTTCTTAACCGATTAAAGATACCGGCTCCTACGCCTCCCGAAATTAAAATCTAAAGAGCCCCGCAGGGCTACGGGGAGGAGCGTATGTGTCATTAATAGATTCTATATAATCCGCTCCTACGTGCGGCACGCAGTGCGACATGTTTGAAGATCCCGGCTCCTACGCCCCCCGAAATTAAAATCTAAAGAGCCCCGCAGGGCTACGGGGAGGAGCGTAGATATCATTAATAGATTCTATATAATCTGCTCCTACGTGCGGCACGCAGTGCGACTTCCACTATGTATTCCACATATAATTTGATCGATTGTCGATCAGAAAAGGAGAAATCTTTAAATGAATTTTGTTAACCAGTTTTCCTCTTCTCTGATCGATAAATCGGTCATAACAATTGTTTTTGATTAATCGATTGAAAAAAAGATATAAAAAAAACGGAATGGACAGACAAGTTGAGAACTAATTTTTAAAGAGATCGGATGGCAAGCGAACACAAAGAAAAAAAAAAGAAGGGAAATATTCGATCATATTGTGTTAAATTTGGTGGAAAACATTAAAGAACTTGAAATTTATTATTATCAAAAAAAAATTGTTAATCTATGTTAAGTGATTAAGAACATTAAAAACTATTACTATTAAATTATATTTAAAAATGGATAATTGATATACAAAAAAAATGTAACCAAGGATAATTGGATTTTAATTAATAATAATTATAAAATTAAAAATAAAATCTTGGTACAAAAATAAAAATAAAATTATTTGTAAGTGCGGAATACATGATTAATAAAAATAAAAAAATACAAAAATTATAAAATACAAATAGTGAAAAGTTGTTTTTTTGGCTGTAAATTATTTTATGATACGCATCAAAACAGTGCAAAATCAAAACGAACTTTTATTGTTGCACCATAATTTTACCCATGCAAATGCATATCAGCTGATGCAGAGTGACGGTAAATATTCTTGTACCAGTTTGCACATATAAATCTGGGGTCATCAAGTGTGAGAAGGAGTGAGGGATCCCGTGTTGCGGAATAAGGACATCCAACTATCTCAACAGTTAGTCTGTCATTGATAATTAATCATAAGGTACTGTCTTTATAAGTTTAGGCATAGTATTTTTGAATTTGAGTTCTTCGTAACTAATTTCCGATAGCGTACTAATTTATTTATGTAAATGATCAATATTTTCCGTTTACATCCTTGTATTTTCGATCTAGACTTTATTATTTCAATCCCCTATTAAAGTAACAGTAATTATGAATCCGTAACTTCAAGGACTGATAGTGATGTGAGATAGTGGGCATGAACAAACGTGACGAATTTAGCTAGGATCAAAATGTTTGCAGCCTTAGTGACAATCTTGACCAAGTAACCCCCCTACGACGAGCAAACCCGATTCTCCTGGCTGGTCAAGATTAAGCAGAGCAAAAAAGGTTACAATGGGATTGGGTATGTTAGATGGAAATGGGATTATTGAATGATTTTTGGAAGAAGTTCTGGAATATTGCCATGTGGGACGAAACTCGGCAGTTTCTTAACCGATTAAAGATACCGGCTCCTACGCCTCCCGAAATTAAAATCTAAAGAGCCCCGCAGGGCTACGGGGAGGAGCGTATGTGTCATTAATAGATTCTATATAATCCGCTCCTACGTGCGGCACGCAGTGCGACATGTTTGAAGATCCCGGCTCCTACGCCCCCCGAAATTAAAATCTAAAGAGCCCCGCAGGGCTACGGGGAGGAGCGTAGATATCATTAATAGATTCTATATAATCTGCTCCTACGTGCGGCACGCAACATGTTTGAAGATCCCGGCTCCTACGCCCCCCGAAATTAAAATCTAAAGAGCCCCGCAGGGCTACGGGGAGAAGCGTAGGTGTCATTCATAGATTCTATATAATCTGCTCCTACGTGCGGCACGCAGTGCGACTTCCACTCTCAATTTAATATATTCATAACAAAATATTAAATTTCATTTATTTTTAAATGAGATTCAATATTTTTTTATTAAATTTTTTTTAGCACGTCTTAACGTATTTTTTAAATTTTTAGTTCGTTTTTATTCCAATAGATGGCGATAGGTCCAAAATGCTAAGCAAAGGCACATTTTTAGTTATAAACAGTTCCGCTCTTGGTCAAAGTGGCGCTACCGTTGCTCAGACTGTCAAAAAATTTGACTGCGATACTAAAGCTGTTCCAAACTGTCATACGATAAATTGTCCACGATAAACTGTTATACGATAAATTGCCCACGATAAACTGTTCTACGATAAATTGTTCCACGAAAAATTGATTCCACGATAAATTGTTTCCACGATAAATTGTTCTACGATAAATTGTTCTACGATAAATTGCTCACGATAAATTGTTCACGATAAACTGACAGTAAATCAAGTTTTCATGTGTCGAATATGAGAAACGTGGTCGATGGCTTATCGATCTGTAATAATCAAGCTCTTAGACAAAACCATCCACCAAAAGAAGTGAAATCTAACGAGGTTCCGCCGGCTTTGAAATTAATATTTCTATCTAAACATCAATTCACCGAAAACGAGCCGACCAATCGGCACAGTGGTTAAAGCTCTGGCATTTGAATCGCGAGTTACCGTGTTCGGATCCCGATAGAGGCAGGATGTAAAGTGAATTTCCATTAACAGACTACGATCTGTGATGATATGGAACACATCTATGATCCTCTGTCGGAGTGCAAAACTCATGGGTCTATCCTTCTTCCATGCCAGTATAGGCTGGCATGGAGCTATGCAATGTGCAGTTGGTGATAAAATCGGACCTATAGCCGGACGTCCTCGATTTGTTTGGCAACGGCGTAAAGTAAGGACGGGAAAAGCAAACCGCGAAAGAGTTAGGTGAGCCTTGGATTCATAACAGATTGCAGGTGTAATAAGAAAAATTGTACCGAAAACAACGAGTAATTCACCAAAAACGACAATCCACCAAAATCAATAATTCGCCAAAAATGACAAAAATTTGAAAATATGTATGTCATACTTTTTGTTTGAAATTTAATATCTGGAGTTCCATTTTTTAATATCGGAATAAAAAAACAAAAATCTCACGATTTCGAAACATTCTTGTGCAAAGTAGGCAAATGCTAAGCAGTTTGGGAAACTTATTTATTTTAGTATGAGTATTATAAATATGAAATATTGGGTTATTCTGGGTGATATAGGGGTAGATACTCGATCGGCTAGCAAGCATGTAATTTGCTAGCCGAAATCCTGGCTACTCAATCAATTTTACTAAGGAAATTTGAATTTCAAATTATATTTTTCTTAAAAATTTTGTTTATTTTTGCGATTGCACAGTAAAGCAACACCAAAATTAGCTGTTCATTTTTTGAAGCCGCTGATTTTACTGTGCAATCGCAAAAATAAACAAAAATTTTAAGTAAAATATAATTTGAAATTAAAATTTCATTGGTAAAATTACCTACCTTGCTACTCAGGATTTCGGCTAGCAAATTGCTTGCTTGCTAGTCGATCGAGTATCTACCCCATAGCCAGATATTAGTTTTACATCGAGATGAGGTTACCAAGAGGTTGGCAGTTTGGTTTCGAACTAATGAAACATTAAAGGCGGCTTTATGTTATCCTGCTCAAATTTTTCCGGGTAAATTTGACGCCCTTGGAAATGAAGTAAGTTCGCTCTTTGTTGAAAAAATTCCAAAGTATTTAAATGAGTAGTCGCTGTATACATTTTTAAAAGTAACGGAAACACAACAAAATTTGACTTTGGAAAAAGGAATGGAATTCATATTTTGTTTTTCAAGTCCTGGATCATTTCTAAGTTTTTTTTTAATTTTTTTTTTTATATTCTCAATGCAATCTGTTTTGGGGCACCAGGCTCTCTACTCTTTCGCGGTTTTGCTTATTTTCCGTCCTTACTTTACGCTTATCCAGCCAACCCGAGGACGTACGGCTATATAGGGCCTATTTAAGACCATCTGCACATTGCATAGCTCCATGCCAGCCTATACTGACATTGAAGATGGGTCGGGTTCTGAATTTCGCACACCGACAAGGAATAATAGATGTGTTACATTTCATCACTGAACGTATTCTGTTGATGAAATTTCAGTTTCATCCCGATCCAAATGCCAAAGCTTTAACCACTGCGCCATTTGGCCGGTCATTTCTAAGCTGATCCTGATGAAATTTAGTATTCAGGATAGAAATTGAATTTTAAAATGATTTTTGGATAATGGCCTAGTATTTCATAAAAATCGTAAAATACTTGTGTATGTGGGATGAAATTGACAATTGGATTGTTGGATCAAAGTGGAACTATTCGTGCTTCTTTTTTGGATTGAAATAGATTCGTATAATGTGATTTTAAAATGAATTTTGTTCATGGAAGTAGTTTCTGGCCATGGAAAGTTGTCCTCACCTCGTCCATTGTTACCCACCCAATTCAGTCAGATTATATCTGCTTAAAGATGCAGCTGATTTGCTTGCTTTTATAAAATGTTCATTGCCATTAAAAAGTACTGGATAAAGAAATTCTGCAGGTTGCAGAATTATCGGTAGCGTGTTCCCTATTTTATCACAGTACTGTAACAGAAATAGGTCACTTTGCATGGTCGTACCAATTCCTAAGGATTCGTAGACATCTTATAGCAAACTACAAACTCTCTTGATTGATCGGATCTACAGGAAGTACAATATGCTGGATTCTACTCACCCAATTTCATCATGATCGCCTTATTCTAGAACATCTTCCAAAAATAAGTTTAGAAACACATTTTTATCCTGCGTTCTCAATTTCATCATAATCGGTTGATAGATGGCTTAGTTCTATTAAAATTGGACAGTTTCCAGAATAACATTCGAAACTCATATTCGAATCCAATTTTCTTCATAGAAATACACTTTTACAGCGAAAAAAAAAACAATTTGTGTGTCGCGAAAAAGATAGCTGTGAAAAATCGGGGATGAATTTTCAATGCATTGGGACCTAAACGGCTCTCTCACTCTTATACTTTTAACACAATCGTTCAACAAAAAATCTTTGAGTATGCAGCTCGCGCTAAGATAAATTTTAACGCGGTCCCCACAAGTCTCCATTAGATTACAGATGAATTAGTAAGCTAAAAAGTTTATGTAGAGATAAATTTTGACGTTTGTTTTATTTGTCCTACAACAAACAAAAATATAGTTCGAAACTTTTGTCAAAACCTAGAAAATTATTTTGGTCATCCATTAAAAAAAAAGAATTTCACGTTTTGTTGTCAAAGTTTTTCTAAATTTTATTGTTTATAGGTACATAAATTGATGCGAAAATGTTTGTAGCGGATCCGCTCGAAACGCGATATTTCAAAATGCGATATTTCAAAACGCGATATGGTACAAAATGTGATATGGTACAAAACGCGATACTTCTTTCGCGATATCGGGTTATATCAGGCGGGTGAAGGGGAAATTTAATTTATAAACTGAAATTAAATTTCCCCTTCACCCGCCTGATATAAACCGATCCTAAACTCCCGTTTTGTACCATATCCCGTTTTGTACCATATCGCGTTTTTAAATATCGCGTTTTGTACCATATCGCGTTTTGTACTATATCGCGTTTTGTACTGTATCGCGTTTTGTACCGTATCGTGTTTTGAAATATCGCGTTTTGAAATATCGCGTTTTGATAATTCGCGTTTTAAAATATCGCGTTTCAAATGGGACCCTGCGTTTGTAGAGTTATTAGCGCAACTTTTTACGTCAGCTGCATACCGCATCTGCGAAATCGTGAGCTAAATATTTTTTTTTTATTTCGCTAGCTAAATTTTAAGTCAAAATTGTATGTTTTAAAATAATTTCGAATATCGAGAAGGACCGCGCTTGGTTTTTGGCGATTCAGATCATAAAAGGATACCATACAACTGTAATATTTGGCGTAGTGTATATATAGATCATACCAAACAACAAAATCAGCAGTTTTAAATAATTTAGATGGATGGTTCGAAGAAGTTTGATAGATCTTTTGATAACTAATTCAGTAAATACAAAATGTGAAATTATAAAAGAACAAATAAGTGATCATTGTATGTTATGTGTGGATATAAGCAGAAACAATTCACAGTTATTTGATCAATTTAAAGAAATTAGATCTCGGAAAAATTATTCTGAATGAATAAGAATGAATTGAATGAGAAAGCTGAAAGCTTAATACTGGAGTTAAATGATGCGACTAAACAACTGACACAAACAAAAATTGTTCAAAATAGAAATAAAGACAAGAAAAAGAGTGTAATTATTATAGTATTCTGAAATTAATAAATTCCAGCGAGAATTGGGAAAACTATAGAAAAGCTAGAAATATTTGTTAAGAAAGCAACAATCTGAATACTTCAAGAATAAGTTCATTGAAAACCAATATAACCCAAAGGAGCTACGGAAAACTCTCAAATATATGTATAAGGCTAAAAATACGATGCAATGGAGTATTCAATTTAATAACAAAGCACTCACCACTAAACAACAGATAGCAGATGCACTAAATCACTCGTTTGTGTCCAGCGTGGTAGATATTCACCGTAACATCCCTGAAATATTGGATTTTGAACTTCCTAATGCTGATTTGAACATACAAAAATTTCAATTCCAACAAACATCACAAAACGAAATATTAAAAATAATAATCAGAATAAAATCGCAATATGGAATAGATGGTATAAACAAAATTGCCATGCTGGATGCAATGCAGAATCAAATGTTCTCTGAACATTTTACTGATATAGTTAATTGTAGCTTAAAGCAATCAGTGGTACCAGATTCATGAAAAATATCAACAGTTGTTCCCATCCCAAAAATTTCCAAGCCAACCACGCCAGAAGACCTCCGGCCAATAAATATGCTCCCACTGTATGAGACTGTTCTGGAACGAGTAATTAAAAACCAACTGGTAAATCATATCGCTTATAACAATACATTGGTTGATCAACAATCTGGATTTAGAGAATTACATTCTTGTGAAGCGGCCTTAACCCTAATGTTGGATAGCTGCAAAAGTCAAATAGATGACAACAAAGTAATCATTGTAGTCTTTTTACATTTTAAAAAGGCTTTTGAAACCATCGATAGAGGAATTCTACTTAAAAAGTTAATCAACTACGGAGTTGTTGGAAATGAACTAGAGTGGTTTAACAGTTATCTTCAAGGGAGGCAACAATATACGAAAATTGATATTTTCACATCGTCACTAATACAAAAAATCTCGGAGTATCTCAAGGCTCAGCCCTGGGTTCGTTACTCTTTATTCTGTACATCAATGACATAGTCGATGTTATACAAAATTGCAAAATAAATATGTTCGCAGATGATACTTTACTTACTATTTCGGCAAGAACTCTTCCAGAAGCAGTGCAGAAAGTAAACGAAGATCTCGAGAGTCTACAGAAATGGCTGATGTTTCACAAACTATCACTGAATATCTCGAAAACGAGGTATCGACGACCTATCAATGAAAGCAAAGTTTGAGAGTAATGCAGATATAATAATTGACAACCAAATTATCGAACGAGTAAAGTATAAATATCTCTAATAGTATATTTTTCACCAGAATTAAAGACAAATTATCAATGCACACAAAAGTTATTTTTTATGAATCAATTGTGACTCCACATATGGATTATTGTTCTTCAGTGCTGTTTATCAAGAATCAAACTCAAATTACACGTCTTCAAAAAATTCAGAATCGATTCATGCGACTTATCTTGAACGCGGAAAGTAGAACACACATAAAAGACATGTTGGAAATTTTAAACTGGAAGTCAATCAAACAGAGAATACAATTTAATGTGTTAAAATTTTTGTTCAGGCTGGGAAAGGGAAATCTGTCAAAATATTTAGATACTTTGCTTTCTTCTAATAGAAATGTTCATACTTATAATACTCGGAGTACACACTTCAGACTACCAATGTATAGTAAATCATTTTCACAACGGTCACTGGGATATAATGGAGTTAAGTTGTATAATTCATTGGGTGACTAAGAATTAGAGTACGGTCAATTTATTAAATTATTGCATATATTCGTTGAAGAAAAAGTAGATATTTAAACAAATAAATAAATAAAGTAAAATTTATCTTAGCGCGAGCTGGATATCGACCTAAAGCTAGAAACAGAACAAGAGCGACGACGACGAGCGTCGACGAATAAATAAAAAATATCGCCGCAATATCGCTGTAGCTAACAGAACTAAAGCGTCAGCTTATGCGATAAAAAAACATCTACAAACGGCATATCCTTCTGTATTTTGACAAATGACGTTGTTGCGTTAGCCTACTAAATTGAAAAAATTGATTAATAATATGACGGTTAAATGATACCAACTGAGATATATATAAAAAACAGTTGGCAACATTGTTTCGTCGGCGATAAAAATAGAAATAGACTCCAAATTTATTTCAACGAAAAAATCGTCGTCGCCTGCGTTGATGGTTGTGTTTGTGTATTATATGTTTTCCGTGTTTTGTAATATGACAGGCGATTCCGCTCGCCGCCTTGGCTCTTGTTCTGTTTCGAGCTTAAATATGACACAAAATGCAAAGCATAAGTCGTTTGACATATTTTTGGTGAATTGTCGTTTACGGTGAATAGTAAGTTTCGGTAAACTGTCGCGTAAATTGTTACCAATAAAACAATTCAAGGAAAACGAAATATTTTCGGTAAACGGTCTTTCTTGGTGAATTGCCGTTTTTGGTGAATTTTTGTTTTTGGTGAATTGAGATTTCGATGAATTGTTTTTTCGGTGAATTGAGCTTTTCATCGAATTATTTTCAGGTTTTGGTGAATAAATTGTCTTGGGACTGAAATAATTTTTGTATTTAAAACAGATAAAAGAATTCTGTTAAATTAAATTAAATTTAAATATTTTATGTCGAGCACATCAAGTAAACTAACTTTAATTTTGTATATGATAGCAGTTTGAATAAGCTAATCGCATATTCAACTTTTGTAAAGTAATTTTTGATGTAATTAGCGTTTGATTGTCCTTTGGCTTTGGCGGTTCACCTCAACTTCTTTTATTAATGTGTATCAAGTGTGGCGCTTTTAATCAAATGGCGTAACTCATTTAAGAATAAATTGAATAACGACTTCCATAAAAAAATGTAGAGGTTGAAACAACAATTCGATGCCCAGTTGAACACTCCATACTTATAAGTTAAAGAACTGTAGTACAAACCGTGCTTTCATTTAAAAGAAAAAAACAGCAAAAAGCGCGTTTTAAGCAAAACGCACATTGTTATCTTATCCAATATAAGTAATATTGGAGGTAAAAATAAGTTTTGAGGGATTTACAAAAGATGGCATAACTATTATTAAATCGCATCGGGCCATCTTGTAACTATCTTCATGTTAAAGCGTCATTATTCCCCTCTAAAAATCAGTACTGAGATGTTGTACTATCACTATTTTCGGCTTTCGAATTAGTTTATGTCTCATTTTTTAAGAATAAAATGAAAGCCTATTTCACTTCCAAAATTACACATTTTCTGATGTGTTCTCAACTTGCTCGAGTAAAAACATCATACTATTTCTTTTCTACGATTTCTGAGTGTGTTTCAATTGGTTTAAATACCACATAAAAAGTTAAAAATTGAGGTGAATAAAAATGTCAAACTTTGTATCTGCTTCAAGAGCTGATAAAATATTTATGTGTGTAAACATTTGACTGACAAAAATATTTGTTTGTAAACAGAAATTTATCATGTACAAATTTTGAGAATAATCGTATCGGTTTAGATGTAAACTGGCCATAATTAACAATCATTTGAACAGTATAGGGTTTTCCAATAGGAATGATATGATTTTTAAGTGACGTTTCGGCCATTTGTAATATGTCATGGTCTGTCATATTTTTGTTTCATTGTATTTAGTAATGTTTACAATTTCATCATGGTGAGATATACGCAAGAACAACGTTTACTAATTATTCAGTTTTATTATCAAAATAATCGTTCTCCAATTGCAACTTTACGTGCGCTTTTGCCATTTTATAGTCGTAATAATCGTCCAAGTGTGCAATTTGTCGATTCCAACACGTGCTCAAGAATTGGGACTGTCTCAAACCACAACCTGGCGGATTTTGAGAAAGGATTTGGGTTCGCATCCGTATAAAATTGTTCTAACTCAAGAACTGAAGCCATTGGACCACCGTAAACATCGTGAATTTGCTGATTTTGCCTTGGAACAACTTGAAAACGATAACGATTTTTTTAAGAAAATCATCTTCTCCGATGAGGCTCATTTTCATCTGAGTGGTGCGGTAAATAAACAAAACTGTCGATTCAGGTGCGAAGAAAATCCACAAATTATTCATGAAAAACCATTACATTCACCTAAATTGACAGTTTGGTGTGTTGTTTGGTCTGGTGGAATCATCGGTCCGTATTTTTTTCGAAATGAAGCTGGTAACACCATTACTGTCAATGAAGATCGGTATAGATCGATGATGCCCAACTTTTTATGACCGAAATTGGAAGAAGTTGATCTTGACAACATTTGGTTCTAACAAGGCGGAGCTACGTGCCACACAGCAAGTGCAACAATTGAATTATTACGAGAAAAGTTTGAAGATTCGATTATTTCAAGAAATTGTGATATTGAATGGCCTCCAAGAAGTTGTGATTTAACACCATTAGACTATTTCTTGTGGGGTTATTTGAAGTCATTGGTCTTTAGCAATAAACCAAGCTCTCTTCAAGCTTTACAAGTCAATATTCAACGTGCTATTCGTGACATACGACTTGATTTAGTGGAAAAAGTGCTCGAAAATTAGGTTCATCGAATTCGTTACTGCAGAACAAGTCGTGGAGAACTTAATTGTATCGATTGTACTTCACATTAAATAAAAAACATTTCAATTTCCTTTACAATTAGTGTGTTTTTTTTTAAATAAATCATATCACTCTTATTGGAAAACCCTATATTTATTTTACATATTTTAATATTTAAATTTGTTATATACAGTCAGAAACATTCAGATGTAGACGGCATATCTTTTTTATTAAAGTGTTGAAATTTAATAAGAAAATGAAATTTTATTCAGATTTTTTTTATAATCTTAGTTTATTTATTATTTTAGACAATAAAAGCAAAAAAAATAAAACAAAAACAAACAAGAAAAGATTTCTCCTTGAATATTAATTTACGAACATTCAGTTGTATACGAGTTATAAAAACATTGTAAAAACACTTGATCTACAATTTTTTAGTGCGGATTTGGCTCTACTTTGATTTTTTGTTTATTATTTAATCAGTGCAGTTCAATATCTATTTTATTTCACACCCGTAATTTAATTAATTGTAGTCTTTCAAAGTGGGTAAGATCACGTCGGTTAATATTAGATCGTTAGTGATTTTCCAGCGAAGAATAGGGAAATCATTGAGTGAAATCGCGATAATACTTAACATTTGTAAATCAACCGTACAAAATATTTGTGATCGGTATTTTAAATAAGGCCGAATACAAAAGGTTCGAGAAAAATTTCACCATCAGATGGAAAGCTCATTAAGCGCGAAATAAGACAAAATCCTAAGTTAACTGCAGTGAAATTAACTAAAATACTCTTCAGGTTTAAAGGCAAAAATATAAATCCAATTACAGCTAAAAGAATTTAAAAAAGACGGGAAAGGTTCGGAGCCGAACCCTATAAGCATTTTTGTTGCCTATAAAATAAAAGAAAATAGTTTTTCCAAAAAAAAATCACAAACCACCACATCTAAACATTATTACCACCCACACCCACCATCCAAAACCCCCAAAATCTATCTCACCCGCACCACCCTATACCGCACCACCCATATTATCACCCTTTAACACCTCCATACCCACTTCCACACACACACAAACCACCCACACAAACCGTCATCACCCCCTCCACCTGCCATACCACCACTCCTATCACCCCCATAACCACACCACCCACACAAAACCAAATCCAAACGAGATATATTTTGATTCCACATTCACATGCTCTATGAAACCAAAATAGAATAGAAAATGAAAAAAAATCTAACAATTTTAAGGAGGGGTGTTAACAAAACCCTACTTACCACCGAACACCCTAAACACAGAAATGTCCAAAACAATAGGGATCATTCCCAAGAATTGCTTGAACTTTTAGTGAAGAAATTAAGTTGATATCTTTATTCGTTCTCAAGTTATCGTGCACACAGACGGACAGACGGCAAACCAAAACCATATAGCATTTTTTTTAACAAAAATGTTTAAAAAACGGTTATTTTTCACGTATAGCGAGGAAACCCCCTTTTATTAGTAAAGAAAATAAAAAAGAAGAGCAGATTTTGCCTTAAAATATAAAAATGAAAGTATTGAATTATGGAAAAATATGATTTTTGTCGATGAAAGTCAATTTACCTTGTTTCAAAGTGGTAAAAGGCAAGAAAAAGATTGAAGTAAACGTGGTGATGAGTAGTGTAATGTTAGAAATATGTATATGCCCAACGTTTAAACACGGTGAAAATAGGGTAATGTTCTGGGGTGCTATGGGTCATAAAGGAGTTAGAAATTTAAAATTTTTTGATGGGATTATGGACAAGGAAAAATATTTAAACATTTTAAAGAAGAATTTAAAAGAATCGGCTCGAAAACTGGATATAGGAAATACTTTTCCTTTTTATAACGACAATTATCCAAAACATAAAGCATGGATTGTTAGAATGTGGTGTCCTTTCAAGTGTCCAAAAGTGATTGGGACAATCTTTTCGTAATACATATCGAAATGTAGAAAAGAGAGAAAGCTCACAATTATATCAAGAGGTATCGCAGATCATGGACTTCGCTTGCTGTGCGAAGCATATGGGAAACATGCTCCGTCAATAATGTCATGTGAGTACTGGTCCCGCCGTTTTAAAAGGTGCAGTTTTGACACCGCGAACAGAGACCAGTAAAGTTTGTAACGTTATTCGATCAAGATTCATGCCAAATTCAAGAGGAGCTCGCTGAAGTTGTGGGAGTGACAACAAGCGATTCAAAACCGTCTCAAGACCATGAGTATGGTGCAAAAACAAGCAGATTCCGTATGAACTCAAGCCAAGAGACGTCGAACGCCGTTTTTTCAATTGAGAACAACTGCTCCAAAGACAAGATCGGAATGGTTATTTGCACCGAATCGTGACGGGAGACGAAAAGTGGATCCACTATGCGACAACCCGAAACGCAGAAAATCGTGAGGTAAGCTTGGGCAAGCATCACCTTCAATCGTTCAACAGGATATTTATGGCAAGAAGCTAATGCTGTGCATCTGGTGGGATGAGTTCGAAAAGACCTACTATGAACTAATCCAGCCTACGAAATCATCACTAGAGAACGTTATCAACAACAATTGATGCAATTAAGCCGATCATTGAAGCTCAAACGCCCACAATATGCGAAAAGACACAAAGTGATCTTTCAGCACGGCAATGCGCGGCCACATGTTGCAAGAGTCGTCAAGGATACTTTGGAGGCGCTTCAATGCGATGTCCTACCCCACTCGCCGTATTCACCAGGCATTCCTCCTTCCAACTAGCACTTGTCGGTCGATAAATCATGGCCTGGTCGAGCAGCCATAAATTGAGGCGATCAAAAAGCACGAGAAATTTTTTCGACGCGGAATTTGTATATCCCTTTTTCAACCAAAAAAAAAAAAAGGCTCATAAGTCCAAACCACACAAATGTGTGAGTAAAAAATCATAGTATGTACATAATTAATGGCGTTTTTGATAAAAAATTTGGCTTTATTTGAAGTACAAAGGAATTCACAAATCACATAGAACTTATTTGTACGCCCAATATATGTTTTCTCGCCTTTGAGAGCAGGTAAAACCTAATAGATCTACATGCATTTTCTGAAATGGGCATTCATAAAACGATGAACAGAAATAAAGTATACACAGTCGCTCCAAGGTTTTTGTATTTTAAAGTAAAATTATATACAGTGATAGACATTCGTATAAACGCACTAATTTTTCCCCCTTTAACCATTTGTTTCTTCGCTGTTCTTTCTCGATCTATTTTTTTTTATTAGAGTTTATCTAACGGGAACTTGCCTGCACTAAAAACAAAACAGTACGGCGAAATATAGAAAATAAAACAAAAAATCTTCTAGCAGTCAGTATTTGCAGACATTCGTTTGAACGCAGTACGTGAAAAGTGATTTTTCATTTAAGTTTTAATTTATTTCTAATTTTTTCATACATATTCAAAGGTAATTACATACAGCAATGTAGTATTTAAAAAAAAATGATTTTAAGGACCGTTTTTTGGCGATTCCTAAAGTTAATCGTTTAACTGAGGCGGACCAGTTATCGATAAAAATATATAAGGAGGAAGGATATTCCAACCGGCAAACTGCAACAAAAATTGTGCGATCTGAAAGCGTCATCCGCAATTTTTTAAAAAAAGGCCTAAATTATGATGTAAAAGCCCCAACAAAAGGCCGAACCAAGATCAAAGCACGTCAAACTGGTATGCAAAGGGATAAAGGAGAAATTGGACCTTCTTGTAGCGACTCGACACATTGGTTGTATTTTGAGAAGTTCACCAAACATTAAATTAGCCTCGATGTTCCTGACTGCTACAGTTGCTACTGGCATAAATTGAGAAAACATGGCGTCATCAGGCCGAAATGTAACTTTGGTGGACGGAGCGTAATGATATGAGGAGCCTTTTCTTACTACATAAAGCTTCCCATTTGCTTCATAACGACTCGGATGAACTCCCGTATGTACATGGATCTTTTGGGAGATGTTTTACTTAATTACCTGGATGGTATTGATCGAAAATTGGATATTCCAGCAGGATAATGCGTCTATCCATATATCAAATGAATCCAAACAGTGTTTTCTCGAGAGAAAGGCTAGCTTGCAGTCCTGACTGCAATCCTATCGAGAACCTTTGGGGTATCCTTGCTGCCAAAGCCTATGCAAATGATCGGTAATTTGATAATGTTAATGACTTAAAAAGTGCAATCATTGATTGTTGGGCGAAAATTGATCTAGAAACACTTAGTATTATAATTGTCATTAATTTGTTATCTTAACTACTTATCTTAAAAAAAAAAACTACTTATCTTAGATGAAATAGACAATTTAAGTTAATTAGAAATAATTAGTTAGGTCTGGTTGTAGAAAAATAATTAAAAAACATAGTGCGTTTATACGAATGTCTATCACTGTAGTTATAAACTGTTTCAAAGTTTCTGACTTACCTGTAAGTCAAATAAGTCCAATTTAAATGGAACAAATTAATTTCGCAAACGGTTGGAATTAAACTGATTTTGTTTGATAAAAGCCCGGAGGTTAAATTAAGCCATTTCTTGACCATTTGGAATGATTCTTGGTTACGTGTGAGTTCCAGAAATGATTCTCTAAAATTACTAATTTAAAAGGGGCTTACGCTTATCTAGAGATTGAAACATGAGCTCCACGCCTGAGTTCTAGAAAATGGGTAAATTGAATGGAAATAAGGATGTGTTCAGGAGATTAACCAATTAAACGAAGGTCTGGATGTAGTTCTAAAAATGTCCAGCTTTAATTCAGTTGGACCAATTATCGGATCGTCAAAATGCCATTTTAATGTAATTAATTCATTTCTCGAATTTTTCGTTCCTATATATAATACTATATATATTTTCGTATATACAAATGTTTGCTCCTAAAGGGTCCGACCCTTATAAAATGTCCTTTTGTCCCTAAAGCAAATTATTTTCAGCCTAGGTAACGCACCTAAATCTACTATGCTTGTTACTGTAAGTGACATCTATTGATAGTACACTGTCGGTAACTGAAGAACTAACCATCGGTCAATAAGTCTTGAGGAAAAAAAACATTCTTTATTGCAAAATTCAATTTTATTCATCAACATAGCTTCCTTTCCTCATGATAAATTTATTTCAACGCTTCTCTAACATTTCGATGTTTTTTTGTAGAACGATTTATCTTTGACTTCAAAATCGAAGTTTTTTCGACAGACCTCCTTTCTTGAAGCATTTTTTGCAGTGTTCGAACAAGTAGTAGTTCCTGGGAGCCAGATCCAGAGAATACTGTGGATGAGGAGCAATTTGTACAATTTTACCATTGTAGCCAACGAATTTGCCATCACTCTTTCAAACGCACCAATAACTTCCCTTTCTCAAGATAGTCGGCGAATAAATTACGTTGTGCATCCCAAAATACTGCGGCCAAAATCTTACTTGCCGATAGTTGCCACTTTGGTGCCTTCGGACGGCTTTTATCGGCTGCTGTTCCTGACTGACCTTTTGATTCCAGACAGACGCGCAAAAGTCCTGTTTATTATGTTTAAACAGCTCCAACAGCGCTCTGAATTATCGACGCGTTGAGCTTTCTCTGTAATACGTTACTATAACAACTGTAACTTGTAAACTAATGGTCGGATTTTCATATAATTTGAACACAAACCGTTTAAAGGTTCGTACTTCCTAAAAATCGTGAGTTTTTTATTAGATGAACGCCATCTATGTGTCGGCTTCGGGACTTATTGACTGACAGATTAATAGTGGTAATTTCTTTTTTGCAATTTCGCAACCTCTAAATTTTTTGTTCCCTCATCAATTTTTTCGCTAACGATTTCTCAAATGAGAATCTCTACATATTTAAAAATAATCGTAACAAACACAGAAAATGAAAATTCAAAGTATATAGGAACACAAAAAAATTTAAAATACAACAGAATAAAAAATTCTAATTTCCATTTACATAAATTTCCTTTTTGTAATTTTTCTCATTTTAAACAAAAGAAAGTAGAAAAGAAGGAATTTTCTATTTTTTTTTGTTTTTTGATTTATAATTTAATAAATTATTTTCTGTGTCTTCGGAGTTACCATTCATTCTCTCTCTGTATGTTGGTATTATACAATATATGCTGGCAAAAAATAAATAAATAACTCAACACAAATTCGGAGGAAAATTGTTTTTCATGTATTTGTTGTTGTAGAATTTTATTTGTCAGAAGCAAAATGAAAATACACTTAAAATTGATTGCAATTAAATTTACACAGTAACCGAAAATTCCTCCAAAGATAATTTTTCTTCCGAAACACAACAGCAAAAATAAAAATATTTTTAAAAAATTTGGCATTTGGGTGTTTTATGTTGTTGTTGTTGCCCCCTATTTCTTTCTATTCGTCACACTACAATACAATTTGCGTTGGTATTTTTGTAGCTTATGAAAGCTAATTTGTTTGTAGACATCTTTAATTCACAAACGGAAATACGTTTTTGTTGTTGTTGTTGTCACCAGGTAATTTACATGAATTTATTATTTAATTTAATAAACGTTTTAATAAATTAACGTAAGCTGTATTTCTTTATATCATTTAATGTTTAAGTATTGAGTCCTTGAATTTGTCTCTTCGGCATTTGACGCGAATGTTGCAATCACCCACCGTGTGTATACAACACGAATAAATAAAAGGGTAGTCATTTTTAAGTTTCGCTCTTTTTGTAATGGGCGGTATGGATGATTACGTTTGGGATGGGATAGTGTGTCTATAAATTGACTAACAAAAACTAACCTAATTTGCTACTTTGTTACATGTTTAGGATGGGCCGTTGGTTTCTCCCAAATATTATGTAGTATTGGTTTTGCTTTGTGAGTATTGTTCTTGTTTAACACAAAAGTGTCTGCCCTTAATGTATAATTCAAGAAGGTGATAGAATTGTGATAGACTTTGTCAAAATCCTGAACTAGGTCAAAGAAAACTGCTGAGCAGATCCTCTTTTATTCAAATGTTTTTTCCATGATCACATGAAAAATGGTGATTCTGAGGAACTTGATCTTTTGTGGAATGTCTATCTCGAAATCCATATTGTTGTATAGGAATAATCTCTTTTCGTTCAATTAGCAGTTTCATTCTTTTAATTGGGGGTTTTCAAGTAATTTTGACGTAAATATCCAGGTGTGTAATAAATTATTTTGGTGTCAGGTTCCACGGAAACGGTAACACGGAAACGGCTCCAAACGGTAAAGGCTTACAATTTTTAAATTAAAATTCGATTTTACTACATACAATTTGTTACATCAGACCGCCACCAGATATTGAGTTAAATGTTACTCCTTGAACATTACGGGGAGCACGTTAACCTTATCCAGGTGTGTAATAAATGATTTTGGTGTCAGGTTAGACGGAATCTGCCCTAAGCGGTTCTCCAGGGTTCAAATTTTAATTTAAAGATCGATTGTACTTATTCGCTCTCTGCATCTCATTATGCTTAAATATACCCACTAGTTACGTGATCAGCAAAGTCTGCGCTTTTTGTTCATTGTTCCTTGCCCAACTACCTACCATTGCATATTCTTATATGTGGAATCTAAGTTATTGGGCTTTTTATTCGTTTTGTTGTGCTCCACAATGAATAGTCTCCATCTTTTTCATATCTTAATGATAGTAGGTACGTTTTCGGTGCTTCATTCATTTTTATATTCTTTATTTCACTCCTTATTCACTCCGCGTGTGTATCATTTTCTTCCGGTTTTTTCGTATTTCTGCAACTAGGTCTCTAATTTCTTTTGTGTAATTTGTATCTTTTAATATCCTTTTGATTTCGCGTGTATTATTCCATGCTGATTGTATGTATGTCTATTATGAAATTTTTAACTTCTACATCCAATTAGTCCTTCTTTCTAAGAGGTACATTCAACTTTATTCTATTACTTAGTTTTTCTTTGAATCATTCTCAATCTGTACATAAATTTGTTAGACTATTGATGCTTGGTTTGCATATTATTAGCGACAAAACAAGCACTATGGACGTGTGGTCAGAGTTTCGAATCCTTCTTCGATACTAACTAAGTTATCGGTAATTTTTTCACATCTGTAGGCCAGAAAGTTGGTTTTCAGTAGAGTGCAAATTGCAACCACATTCTGTCACCGCAATGTGTATGTTTTACATTGAAGTCATCTCCAACAAAGAACTTTTCTCCTAAGCGTTTTAGAAACTTTATAAAGTCACTTATCTTTAGGTGGTGGACAACAAACTGCAGAAACGGTTAGTGAATAATGTTTTGTCTTGATACTGATGCTCGTTGATTGTATTTCTTTTGTTGCACATTTTTGCGCGCTTCGGAATGGTAAATGTTGTTTTTAACTATAATAGCGCTTCCTCCTCTTGCAGTATTTTCTGGATGTATTCTGTTATATACTCCATATCCTGTAAATTTGATATGTGATTGTGTGATTGTTTTGTGAAGTGTATATTTCGGATGTGAGTTAAACATTAATTTCTTGGATGTCCAAATTCAATCATTAATGTTTGAATGCTGCCTTAAGTCATTTGCTACCCTTATTGAAAGATAGTTTAAAACAGCTTGGTACTAGGATACAAATCAATGATTTATGATAATTAATCCAAACTTGAAAATCCCACTCCAACAGCACATCCCTAATTCCACAAATAGTATAAGATTCGAATATTGAAAGTACAATTATGACTATTATGAGAAGTAGGAATTCATACGCCTTCCCTTCGGGGCTGAAAACACTCCGTCTATATTATAACGCACTTGGGAATAATGAAAAAGAACATTTCGAAAACCTGAGGCTAAGCCTTTTCGGAACATTGGCGATATCTATAGCCTGAAAATTCAATTAGATATAGCTCATTCCTCAAAATGGAGACTTTTTATCACCAGTTCATTCGAGATAGGAAGTTAGACATGTGTTCAGTGCAACCTCAAAAACTAAAGTTGTCACGTTAGACAAGAGCGCACTAATAGCATTTAAGAATATTAAAATCACACTTATACCTGCATCCAATTTTGCCCTGGGCGCAGTATTGGCTCAAGAGGAAAACCTTTCAAGAACTCGCGACAAGGAGAGAATTGTTGAATGTTTTGCAGACTGCTGCTGGATGAGACATACTGGCATGCCGGGAGGCATCCCATGCGGTCACTCAAATTTGTTCTAACGACGGTTCCTTGCCCTGAGCCTGGAAGCTGAAGTTGTTATCGCATTATCTCTCTCTGTTGCGCGCGATTAAATGATAATCATTCAACCAAATTTGACAAGATATATAAAGGGTGTTCTAGCTGTCGTTTTTTAACCTATAACAAAATATTAACTATGCGGTGACAACCCGAAAATTTTTTGACAAATTAAAAGTCAAAATATGCCATTTTTAGTTATGTATTCGTTTACAACACAACAACGCGTTTTGGTTATCCAATAAGTTTGGAAATGGTCGTTCTGTAAAAAAAAAAAACATTTCATAAATTACGTGATGATTTTTCCAACATGGATGTTCTATAGAGCAAAATTGTTGAACGTTTTGAATAAACTGAATTAGTTGCAGGTCGTAAAGCATATGAACACCATCGTCCAGTTCGTACTCGTGAAACAGTAACAGCTGCATAAGTGAAAATGTTCTTAAAGAGCATCTCTTTGAGGCATCGGTCACCACAACAATTAAACGTGTCGCAATCCACTCTTTACATCGAATTTTACACAATAATTAAAGCCCATTGACCATCAGCAACGTGGTCTTTTTGTTGCTCGAATAAAATGAGCAGATGTAACTCATTTTCAACTCACGCGTTACTGTTTGGTGTGAATTGTGGGCTGGTGGTATCGTGACGTTATTTTTTCGAAAATAAACGTGAAGGTCCAGTAACAGCGAATAGTGAGCGCTATTGTGGCATGTTAAAGAAATTCTGATGGCAATGCGCCACTAAGATCAAGCGATTTGACACCGTTAGATTATTTTCTTGTGTATAGCACTGTATAGTATATAGCAAGTGTATAGCACTGATCCACAAACAATTCAAGGTCTTAAGAACAACTTTCGAGCTGAATTTGAGGCCATTGAACTGCTTTTATTGGAAAAAGTGATCAATAATTTTGATGTTTGGATTCAGACCTGTAACGTGGAGCCGTGTATAATGAACGATGTTGTATTCATACATAAAAGGCATAATGGGTTTTCCAATAAGAATGATACAATTTAACAATTAAAAAAAGCACATAAATTTTTCAGTGAGACCAACATTTTTTTTTATTTGAAAGGTTACATTATGCCATTATGTATATGGAAAATAACACCATTCAAATGACCACCGTGACATCTCCGTACGTACTGCATTCTGTCAGCCCAATGTAGCATCACTTTTTCACATAAATTTGGCTGTATTTCATCAATTGTTGTTGGATTATCAGCATAAACTTGTGATTTAAAATATCCCCAAAGAAAGAAATCACAAGGTGTTAAATCACACGACCTATGGGAGGATCATTAACTGGACCAAATCTTATAATTTCATCATCAAATTCTATTTTCAACAAATCGATTGTTAAGGTGGCTGTGTGGCAGGTGGCACCGATCTTGTTGAAACCACATATCTTTTAGATTACTATCAACAACAGCAGGAAAAAAATTAATTTAAGATTGTTCTGTATCGTTTTCCATTGACTACGAGGGCTGCCTTTTATATTTCGGGATTGGAGAACAAAAACAAATATTAATCATCGAAAATCGTTTTATTGTTTTTCAAAATATTCCCCATGAAGATCTATACACTTTTGCATGCGTTTGAACCAATTGTCGAAGCACTTTTTCCACTCTGATTGAGGTATCTCCAAAACATGAATTCTGAACGCAGCAACCGCTTCTTCAGGTGTCGAAAAACGTTGACCTCTCAGTTTGTTTTCTACGTACGGGAATAAAAAGAAGTAATTTGGTGACAAGTCAGGACTATACGGCGGATGACTCATCAAATCGATGTTTTGAGTGCTCAAAAATGCAGTTGTTTGAGCCGATGTGTGAGACCTCGCATTGTCGTGGTGAAGAGTGATCCGTCTTCGGCAGTTGGTTTTCCTGATTTCTTGGAAGACAACTGGCAAACAAATGGCTGTGTACCACTCAGAATTGACTGTTCTGCGTTGTTCTAGTGGTACGGTTGCGACATGTCCATTTTTGCCGAAAAACAGACGATCATTTGCTTGCAAGTGCTTCGTGCGCGAACAACTTTTGTTGGATTCGGCTCATCTTGAAACACCCATGCAGTCGACTGCTTTTTACTTTCGGGCTCATACGCGTAAATCCATGATTCATCACCTGTCACTATGTCATAGATGTGTTTTAAAGCACCGCGATCGTATTTTTTGAGCTTTTCTTTCGACCAATCGACACGAGCCTTTTTTTTGAGTGATTGACAAATTGTGTGGGGTCCCACGCGAACAAATTTTTTTGACATTCAAATGTTTATGCAATATTGAATGTATGCTGGTCCCACTAATGCCTAAGGTTGTCACAATCTCACGATAGGTCACATGACGATCTTGCAATATCAGTTCGCGCACAGCATCGATGGTTTCCGGAACAACAACTGATTCTGGACGACCTTCACGAAATTCGTCTTGGAGTGAACTACGACCTCGATTGAATTCACCATACCATCGATAAACACTAGTCCTTGATGGAGCTTCATCGCCAAAAATTGAATAAAGTTCATCCATACACTCTTGCTGCCTTAATCCACGTTAACGCTTCTTAGCAGCTTGGCTTCATACTGATAAAAAGTTGGTCTACTCATCATGTTGCAACGACCAAACTGCAAAAATTCAACTCATGTTTTGCACCGATAGTACAAAACAACAACTTATCAATTTAGCGAACTATATAACCAAATCAGAAACTTCAGGAAATTCTCACTATGTACGTGTGTATTACAGCCAAGCCAACATATAAGTTAGAAGTATTTCATAACCGTCCGTTATATTAATTTGTTTAAGATTATTCTTAGGTTTTATCGGACAAAATATTATTTTTAAAATTGGAGGGGGAGGGGGGATGCATTTTTTCTACTTTTGTGGTAGAAATATTGTAAATGGCCTCTTTGTTTTCTACGACTAAAAAAGTCTTAAACATTGTATGGGTTACCATTAAAAATAATATTTTGTCTGATAACGCCAAAAGAATTACATCCAGATAAATTCACAGCGTGGAGTGCAATTTTAGCTGGTGGAGTGATTGGTCCATATTTCTTTAAAGAAAATGGTCGAAGAGCAACAGTCAATGGATAATCAATCGATACAGAACAATCTTAAATGAATTTTTTTCCTGCTGTTGTTGACAATAGTCTGGAAGATATGTGGAAACCCCGTTACAACCAACTTTCAGTTTCAACAAAAATTTTTGAATTTCCAACAGATCCTAATATAGAAAAAGAACTAACAGATAGATCACCCTTTACTCGTATATCTATATATACATAAGGAAAAGAAAGGAGATTAGATTTCTATAGGTAGACGGTGTTTCATATGCAAAGAAAATAAGTATGACCCCAACCCCAACCGTTAGATAATAAATCCCACGCTTATTCCTAACTATCACCTCAGCGAGGTAAGAATTTATGAAGGAAATTTAAAATTTCATTCACCAAAACTTCATAAACGGAATAGGTAGGACGTACTGAACGGTAAAGGTAAATGTATATAACAAAGTCAGTATATAATATAAATTGTACTGGTCAGGGATGTATTTATTATACCTAGATTGACCATAAGCGGTTTGATGATTTTAAATTTTACTAGCTGGTGGTAGTCGTTATCATTTCTCCTCCATCTTGAACACTCTGCTGTTCAATTTCTACTGGTAAAGGACATAGATTTACAATGGCTCGTTTAATTGTCCCAGTTGACGTTTTAACGGATGCCACTCGTACTAGGCCATCTGGACCAGGATGCAACTCGATAACTCTTCCAAATTTCCATTTGAGAGGGGGTAAATTTTGATCCTTAATAATTACGATAGTATCATTCGGAATATTTTTATGTTGATGTTTCCAAAAGTACCAATGTTGTAATTGTTGTAAATACTCTGTATTACCTCGACCTGTTTTATTAAAGTATTAAATTCTTCGTAGGTCAGGTTTGCGTTTCCCATCATCCGTCGAAGGTGATATTTTGCTGATTTAACAGCAGATTCATATATGCTGCCGAAATGTGGTGAACCTGGAGGCGAGAACTTCCAGATAATTTGGTCTACAATGCTTAAAGAATTGATTTGTCGTTGAAGTTCTGAATTATGAAGCATCTGATACAAGCCGTGTAATTCAGAGTTGGCGGCCACAAAATTAGTCCCATTATCAGAAAATACTCTTTTGCACAGCCCTGTTGTAGCTATGAACCGACTAAATGCACCAATAAATGACGCAGCTGTAAGATCTGATGCCAGCTCCAAATGGACAGCTTTTGTTTGCAATACATACAAAAATGGCTAGGTATGTCTTGGTCGGAATTTTGCCACGTATACGATAATGAATGTAAATTGGCCCTGCATAATCAATACCAACATTATAAAACGGTGGTGCCGGATTGACCCTTTCTGATGGTAAAGCTGCCATTAGTTGTTCTGGAAGTTTTGGTCTTGCTCGACAACAAAACACACATTGTTTATACACCCTCTTCGATAATTGCTTTCCATTTATCGACCAGTAAGATTGTCGTACGGCCGCTAATAATGCTTGTGGACCAACATGTAGATGCTTTCTGTGAGTGAAACTTATTAGAGTGGTTGTGAAATAATGTTTGCTTGGTACAATGATTTTAATGTGGAATCACGAATTACAAATCCAGGTTGCTGTAATCCTCTATATTCTGTTGGGAAACAGTTGGCTTGCACTAAACGTATTACTGCATTCAAACCATTTTGTACTTCTTCTACATTCAAAGGTCCGGTTGTCTTTGAATGTTTTAATCGGCAATTTTTGAAGAAACGGAGGACGTAAGACATTGCATTTTGAATTGTAATGAACGAATTTTTAGAATGTAATCGATCCAGGATATCATTGAGGGGTTCCACCCCTGCAGTCATAACCGTCAACGTTTTTCGTTCTTCGATGATCTCAAATGGTTGTGTATTCAGTTGTTGTGAATCATTCCAAGATTCAATTGGCGAATGCAAAAACTTAGGTCCGAACCACCATAGATAGGAAAAACTCCTCTTGAAGTAAAGTCGGTTAAATTTAATTTTGATTCTACATGCAACCATTTACCAGCATCGGATCTCGCTTGGATATAGGAGACACGATTTGCAACATATGTCAAGTTATCATCGAGTGCATGAGTTTGGCCAAAAGTTGCGCTGCACTCAACTCTAGCCGAGGCAAACTAACCTTCTTCAACGGAGCAACTCAAGATTTTGAGCACATTAAATTAACGCAATTGCCTTCGAGGCCCAAGAATCTTACGTAAATGACGGCGCCAAAAGCCTTTTCGCTGGCGTCAGCGAAACCATGCAACTAAATTCCAGGGTATTTCTCCTTACCGTTGAACAAATGACGCGGGACGGTCAAGTTGGTCAATTTTGGAAGTTCCCTAAGAAATTTAAACCAATATGTATGATATTCCATGGGAAGGCTTTCATCCCAGCTAAACTTAAGTGACCGCAACCTTTGTAATAATAACTTCCCGACGACAACTGTTGGGGCTACTAATCCAACAGGATCAAATATTTTAGCAACTTGTGATATGATGATTCTTTTCGTAAGACTAGAGGTACTCGCAGAACCGAAGTTGACATTGATACGAAAATGATCTTGGACAGGGTGCCAGTAGAGACCTATCGTTTTTATGTCTATCTTATGATCGATTAGATAACGACCTTCCCTATCTTCAACTGGGATGTCGGCAAGAAGCTCTAGACTATTGGAGCACCATTTACGTAAGGGCAATTTAGCACTTTGTAAGATCGATACGATGTCTGATTTTAACCTGACTGCTTCTTCCAACGAGTCGGAACCAGTCAGCAAGTCGTCGACATAGAAGTCATTTTGAATAGTTGAGCTTGCTTCTGGCTGACTACCTTGTAAGTCGAGGGCAACGTGTTGCTAAGTAGGGAGCTGATTTAGTACCATAAGTTACCGTCGTTAACTTGAATGTTTGAAGCTCATCGGAAGGGTTCTTCCGCCAAAAGTTATATCGGGATTTTTGATCATTTGAATCGAGAAGAATTTTCCGATACATTTTACAAATATCAGCACTAAACGCATACATATGAGCGCGAAACGAAGCAGCACTGCGAATAATTCGTTCTGCAATACAGGCCCGTTCATCAGTACTTATATCATTCAGTGAATAACCACTGGACGATTTTGCTGAACCGTCGAAAATGACGCTCAGCTTAGTTGTAGTTGAATCGGGTTTAACTACCGAGTGATGGGAAAAAACTACGACAAAACATCCTCTATATCCTAAGTTAAATTACGAGCCTTCTCAACTATTGACGCTAACTATAGACCACTTTTAGCAGTTTCACTTTATTTAGAATGTACTTTAAATGAATTTTACACTTTTTGGCTGTTGTCATGTTTATGTCAAAAGCTCAAAAATTTCACATTAGTCAAGTTGACCAATTTTTTACCACGTTAGGTGATTATGTAGTCTCTAATAATTTTAGCCACCTGAGAAAGTAATCATTATTATTTAACTGTTAAATGCGCTTTAATAACGGTGCCTTCGTTCTCGCATGTCCCAAAGACACACTAAAGAAATTTTCTAGTTTTAAATTTATTTTACAAAGATGGGAGAGTATAATTTCATGATAAAATATCTATCTTGATACGTACCATCTTTGGTAACAGTTACCGAAAAACAAATACAGTCTCTCAATAATTCTTGAATAAATTTCTTTTTAGTAGTAAGTTAGGTTAGGTTAGGTTAGAGTGGCTGCTATCGCACACTTAGGCCAATAATGGCCCATTGTGATACCACAGGATCCAATCTCCCCTTACTCCCGCTGGAACCAACCAGAGCTACTGATGTAGCGTAAAATATCTCGCACCCCAAAGTCCGCGAGTTCAGAAAGGCTGTCCATGCTGTACACACCCAAGTATTTACGTCTTTTGTATGATAGTGCTGGACACGAGCATAGGAAGTGAACTAAAGTCTCTTCCTCCTCTTCGTCCATACAACTTCTATAAAAGTCATTCGTCTCTAGACCCAGCCTCCTCGCATGTTCCCCAAAAAGGCAGTGTCCTGTCAGTATCCCTACGACCAATCCTAAATCTCGTTTTCCCAGGGATACAAGTGCCTTGGAGCGCCGCAGGTCCAGTTTTGGCCAAACCTGTTTTGCTACTCTGCACGTGAGAGTGTTGGTCCACCTCTCATCTGTCAAGGCGATTGCCTTTTTACTGAGCGTCAATTTGAGCGCTGCTATAGGCCTCCACAGACCTGCCCTTTCCGGTTGCATCTGGAGAGTCGTACCGTACCTAGCTAGTTCGTCTGCCCTGCGGTTTCCAGTGACGTCCGAGTGACCAGGGACCCAGATTATAGTTTAGCTATAATCTAGATAATCTAGATTAGTTTAGCTTAGAGCCGTTCGTGAAAAATGCCTCGTTTTCCAGTATTGATCCGTTCCTCCAGGATTCTCTCGAAGGACAGATGATCCGGAAACCTATATCGAAGCACAACGTTGGTTTAATATAATCTAGATTCACCAGTTCTTCCCCTAGTGATCTAACTAACGTCGAGTGTCCCGCCTGAAGACACTTCCACTGACAGACAGCCGAGAGCCTTGTAGCCACATTGGCTGCCATCTGCTTACCAAAAAATTCGATTGGAATAAGATGGAACATAACCTCTAAAGCGCGTGTAGGTGTTGTCCTAAGCGCCCCGCTTATAAGCATACAGGCCGTTCTTTGCACCTTCTCCAACATCCTTATGTAGGTTACCTTTTCCAGGGCTGGCCACCACACGCCCACCCCGTACATCAGCACAGGCCTTACCACTGCGGTATAGAGCCAGTGTACCAGCTCTGGTTTCAAACTCCATTTCTTCGCTATGGCGTTTCTACACGAATAAATGGCTACATTAGCCTTATTTACCCTTTCTACAATGTTAGGCTTCCAGCTGAGCTTACTGTCCAAGATTATGCCCAAAAATCTCGCTCTGTCAGCAAAAGCCAGTCTAATGCCGTTCACGGTAGGAGGGCTAACTACCGGAATTTTATATTTCTTAGTAAATAGTACCAGTTCTGTCTTAGAGGAGTTGATCCCTAATCCACATTTGCTGGCCCATTTCGTAATGATCAGGAGTGCATTCTGCATAACATCCCTAATCGTATCCAGATATTTGCCTGAGACAGCTATCGCTACATCATCCGCATACGCTACAACCCCTATCCCCTCTTTCTCCAGTTCCAACAGCAATCCATTCACCACTGCACTCCAGAGAAAGGGGGACATTACTCTTCCCTGCGGAGTTCCTCTAACCACCCGCATTCTAATGGTGGACTCTCCCAGTTCCGAGATAATAATCCTGCTTACCAGCATCTGTTTTATCAACCTACTTATAGGATAATCCACCTTCAAAAATGACAATCCTTCCATGATCGCCTCTGTTTTTACATTATTAAAGGCACTCTCAATGTCGAGAAATGCTACCATACAATACTCTTGCGAGTAAATTGACTTCTCAATCATGCGTACTAGATCGTGCAGAGCTGTGTCCACCGCCTTTCCCTTATAGTACGCATGCTGCGACATTGCCCAATTCCTTGGCTCAACTTTTGTTCGAATAAGTACGTCTATCAATCTTTCCAAAGTTTTCAACATAAAGGATGATAGAGTTATAGGCCTCAGGTCCTTTGGATAAGCCTGTGAGCTTTTTCCCGATTTCGGGATAAAAACCACTCTGACCTCCGTCCATTTCCTGGGAATATAGACCAATTGCAGACATCCCCTGAAGATAACCTCCAGCCAAGGGAGGATAACTGCAGAGTTCCTTTGGATCTCTGCTGGTATAATCCGATCCGGGCCCGCCGATTTATAAGGCTTAAAACCGTTCAGCGCCCACAGGATTCGTTTCCTGTCCACGATGCCATCCACATCTGTTAAAAGTGTTCCTCGATGAGCTTCAGGCTCCATCGAGTCATCAATGCTTCCCGGAAAATGGGTCTCAATGAGAAGCTCCAATGATTCCGCACTTGAAGCTGTCCATAACCCGTCCAGCCTAATTAAGTAACTAGGACTGGTTGGGTTAGTAGATAGAATTTTCCTAAGGCGAGAAGTCTCAGAGACTTCCTCCATTCTACAACAGTCTCCAAGACCCCCTTTGTGCCTTCCTCAACTCTTTTTTGTATTTTCTCAGGTCTTCCTTATAGGAATCCCAATCCCGATATTCCCTGGTGTTCTTAGCCTTATTAAAGGTTGTCCTACACACTCCTCGATAGGTTCCCAACTCCGTGGTCCACCATGTCGGTTTCTTACATCGGTTACATCTAGAACCTCCTGTCGATTTCTAACAATGAATGTTGGTTCACACCCAATATTGCAAACTACAAGGTTAGTATTTAATAAGTAATCAAAAAATAACTCACCTCTTTCGTTAATGTCTGTGCTTCCCCAGATTGTGTGATGCACGTTTGCATCACATCCAAGTATCACTCCTACCTTTTTCTGACCTACTTCCCGGATCAGTTCCCCCAGATTATCCGGTGGAACCTCCTTCTCACGATCCATATAAGCTGAGGCTAGCCATAGTTTTTCACAGCCTACCTCAGCGCTCACCGCTGTAACGTCCCCGCTACTAAATTGTGGAAGAAGAAAAATATTCAAATTATTTTTCGCTAAGATACACGATCTGATCTTTTCAGAGTTGCTTGAGTATAATAATTTATACCCTTTCATTCTGAGGCCACAGATCCTGTTATTGTTAATCCAAGGTTCTTGGATTAACACCAAGTCCTCATCTGACTTAGTCAGTCTGAGCACGAGAGCTGCCGAGGCAGCCTTCGTGTGATGTAGGTTTATTTGTACAATGCTAACCATTGTAATCTACCTTACTCACCACTTCTTGCACTCCCTGCATCAGGATAGTGTCATCTGGCTCGTTGGTTTGGTCGCCAACCCCCTCTCGTCGTGTGTTCGACGGGTTGCCACCATCGGACTTCAGAAAGAGGAGGCTGCCTCCCATCACCAACTTCTCTTCATCCGAAAGGGAAGCCAAGGATTCCTTATTGATCAGCATGATTGCCAATCTAAAGCCCCCCCTGGCCTCCTCCTGCTTCACAATCCTCCATCCTTCCGTGGGAAGATCGGGATTACTGGCCCGGATAATCTCAATGATCTCCTCTGGCTTATCCGGCTCAGTTGGTAACCAGACGCGTGCCCTCGGCCTGCTCGGGATTTCCCCTCTGCTGACTGCTTCAAGCCTCGCGCCCGGCCACACCTCGCCTACCTCGGCCACTGCCCTTTTATAGAGATCAACCAATCTCTGGTCCGAGCACGCAGTTAGCTTAACGCGCCCTTGGTGCCATCCCGCATCTCTGCAGGACGGGAGAGATCCCGGATTTTCTCTCACGATCCTCAAGAAAATGGAGTTTAGTGCATTATACACTACCCTCCACTTTTCCGATGTGATGCTCCCATCTTCCTGACCTTTGTCAATGACGGCTAGCATCAGCACGTGCTCCTTCAGGATTTCACTGAATAATTTCAGTTTCTGCTCCTTACGAGCACTCGAGGTCATGTCTGCTTGCACTTTAGCCCGCTTACTGCCTTCTGCTTCAAGCTCATCCTGGGACCTCTGTCTTTTAGACACAAGGACCCTCTCCGAGCTATTGCAGCCGACAGTTTTCTTAGCCCATGCTACAGATTCCTTCTGCGCAACTGTAAGCTGCCCTCAGGGGTCGCAGCCAGTTTCTCCAGAATTCTAAACGCCGACCGTCTCTCTCTCTCTGTACCGTCGCTTTGCTGGGGGGATCTCTTTCGGTCCCTCGCTCTTCTGTTTGGCGGTTCCGCTTTCACCTGGCTTCGATGCCATGGTGTTGCTTACCCCTGCCTCAGATGAGGGAGCCCCACCTTTCTGGTTAGAGTTACTCCCCTCTATAGTACTTTCCGGTTTTTGGTGGGTACCGGTCCCCTTGTTTTTATTATTTTTTTTTAAATCTTCCATTTATTCCCACGAGTATCGGAGAAATACGTGCACCTGCGCAGAGATTCGTATACGCAGGTAAGGCTAAATACAACTGGAGGTCGCGAGGTATCCAGAGGGCTCCGTTCACGACTGGGCTTTGTTAAAGGGGCCCCCAGTCTAGTCGATCATCAACACGGGTCGCGCCATCTTAATCCAGCCCATTGGCTCACCGAGTCCCCCCACGCCCTCGCCCCCTCCAACATCCACCCACTCATTCACCCATCTATATGGATATCCCAAACAAATGGGACCCATTTCATTCAGAGGATTACCGTTTATAGGGTTCCCTACTCACCTACTCACTACCTGGAGGCTCGAGAGCGCAGGGAGGCGTGACGCTCAGTTCACCGTGGTTGTGGTCGATGGTTTTATGGCGCCATCAGTTCGCCTTTCCCTACTGGATATCATAGGCACTCAATTTAGTGAACAGAGGTTAAATACTCCCCCGTTCTCTGAGACTCTCCTTCGAGCAGAGCTGCGGTTGGGGACGGCTTATTTAATTCACCGCTAACCTACCTATCGATAGGCCGTTCACAATCCACCACCTGTGACCCCCCCGATAGCTGCAGCTCGCCACGGGCGTCTTTTTAGTAAGTGATGGGGTTTTATTGCAGACTTTATACCCCTAACAGATCATAAAATGAGGAATATATTGAATCTACACAACTACAAAGTAAAACTGCATATATGAAATTTTTAAATACATAGTTTCTTATTCGACCAGATACGGGGTGCCTCAAAAACCCCAAACAAACAAAAATCATTTTTTGGGTACACCGCAGAGCGGTTAGTATAGTAGTTTTCTTCATAATGGTTGAACAAAGAATTAAAATTTTGGAGAGCCCTGTAGTATGTTCTATAATATTTATATCAGATAATAAAGTATCTCATATTTTCCACACATGTTTCTTTTGAAAAACATCGATCCAAGACGAATCGGTGTCCTTTCGATACACGAGTACAAAGTTTATCTATTTAATCCATATCATCACACCATACAAATTTAATACCCACACA
This sequence comes from Nephrotoma flavescens, assembly GCA_932526605.1. Taxonomy (NCBI): domain Eukaryota; kingdom Metazoa; phylum Arthropoda; class Insecta; order Diptera; family Tipulidae; genus Nephrotoma; species Nephrotoma flavescens. Next base: position 161,429,624 of record OW052222.1, on the reverse strand, counting down.
AACTTTTCATACTTCCTGCGTTATTTATATATGGATGGTATCATCCATGCAATAATGCTCATACATAGCACAATGTAAATGTGTATCCATTTCTAACTCATAATTCATGTTCACATGATGTAATATATAAGAGTACAAAAATACCATCTTCAATTTTATCTTTTTTTTTTTGTATATCCTTCCTTATTAGATTACAAATGAGACAATAATCTTATCATGTCTATACATATAAAGAGATATAATCAAGAAATTAGAATAATGCGTTGACCTTTTGTATTATATAGAACTAATACTCTAATTATGTTAAGAATGTGGATGCTTAAGTCTGACGTCGGTCGATCAAATTTTCTGATTGACAGCTATTTTACACTAAATTAAATCAATATTCAAAAAATTCCGCAATTCAATTTTAATGGTACGCGCGGAGGATGATAGCATGTCTTAAAGAAGAATGTTGATGATGATGATGCGTCAAAAATAAAACCGTTTATTTTATATTACAATATTATTACAAAGCATATTTTCAACTTCGCACCGAAAACGCTGGTTTCGCGTAAACAATTCAATTACATAAACATTATCCATTCCCGAGTATAGAACAGAAAAATAAAATGTTCATTCAACACGCCAACAGAAAAAAAAAATTGTAACATTTTCCAATCTCCACAAGATAAAAACACCATACACATTTTCACCCCTCGTTCGATTTTTTTTTTATTTTGCCTGTCACACCAGCGGCAGCAACAGCAGCGGCATCAACGAAGCGAAGGTGGCTTCGTCAACAACAACAAATTGTTAACAAAAAAAAAACTAACAGAGGAGGCAACAGCAAAGTGTGTATCGCAATTCGCAACATCAAATAACGAACAAAAAAAAATGTTCTACATTTTAATTCACTTTGTTGATGTTGTGCTGTGGCTGCTCTGGTGTGATGGGTTGGGGAAAGCAGGGAAAGTCGATGAATTTATTACACCAACAAGAATTAATTTTATGTCAGAGAGAATCAACCATAAAATGAAAATCCCCATCATGACTATCTGTAATGCGTTCTAGCATGGATAAAGGATTTGATTTACTTTTATTTATGCTGCCACCCAATAGATGGCTTTATGGAGGGCGGTTAATTTCACTAAGCCTTACATGAATGATTGAGTGAAAAAAATACAATTCATGAATAATTAATCGATTTAATTAAATTCATTTCATATAAATTGTTGTTGCTTTTGGTCGAATAAAAATAAATCATCCAGAAATAAAATAAAATTCGGTATCGCTATGTCAAATGTATTTTGTGTAAACGATCAATCAAATCGGATGTGTTTAATTATATGTAATTTGAAATTGTTTAATTGGATTTACTTAAAAACTATTCCGACTCATTTTTATTTTATTTTATATTTTGTTTCAGGTATAAAATCGAGGTGGCCGGTAAAAGTCTTCCAGTACTAACGAATTTAGACAAGGGTCGTTACGGCGTTATCGTATTTGAAAATCTAGACAAATATCTAAATATGGATAAATGGAATCGGGAGCTGCTCGATAAATATTGTCGTGAGTATTCAGTTGGCATTGTTGGCTTTGTAACTTCAAGCGAGGAATCACTGGTGGGGGCCCAACTTAAAGGATTCCCTCTGTATATCCATACAAATTTACGATTGCGCGACGCTAGTCTTAATCCTGGTTCACCAATTCTACGATTAACGCGGGCAGGTGATACAGCATGGGGACCGTTACCCGGTTCGGATTGGGCGATATTCCAGCACAATCATTCGACGTACGAACCGTTGGAATGGGCTCAAAAAAATATTCAAGATTATCCGACCGATGGTCAGGTTCAACCGCCATTGGCAACCGTGCTACAAGATCACGGACAATTTGATGGGATTCAACGCGTACTGTTTGGATCGAGTTTAAAATTTTGGTTGCATCGTTTATTATTTTTAGATGCGCTATCGTACCTTAGCCATGGGCAACTTAGCTTAAGTCTTAAACGTATGATTTTAGTGGATATAGACGATATTTTTGTGGGGGAGCGTGGTACACGTTTAAAACCAGATGATGTGCATGCTCTAATTGCGACACAAAATCGTATCGAGCAAATGGTGCCCGGATTTAAATTTAATCTAGGATTTTCCGGTAAATATTTTCACCATGGGAATCACGATGAAAATTTGGGAGATGATATGCTACTACGAAATGTCAAGGAATTTAATTGGTTCAGCCATATGTGGAACCATCAGCAACCTCATTTGTATGATAATTTAACGATTTTAATGTCGGACATGTTGCTAAATAAGGATTTTGCTAAGGAGCATGGTATTCCAACGAACAGTGGTTATTCCGTGTCACCACATCACAGTGGAGTTTATCCAGCACATGAATTGCTATATGTTGCGTGGAAAAAAATTTGGAACATTAGAGTAACGTCGACGGAGGAGTATCCACATCTGCGGCCGGCACGGTTGCGACGGGGTTTTGTACATAGAAATATAATGGTCCTCCCTCGACAAACATGCGGTCTATTTACGCACACAATGTACATAGATAGATATCCGGGTGGACGGGACAAACTGGACGAATCGATACAGGGTGGTGAACTATTCCAAACCGTTGTCTATAATCCTATAAATATTTTCATGACACACATGTCCAATTATGGCAGTGATCGATTGGCTCTGTATACATTCGAATCGGTTATAAAATTTTTAAAATGTTGGACAAATTTAGAATTATCGTCTGCACCGCCACTACAACTTGGCGAGACATATTTTAAACTTCATCCCGAGGAGGTGGACCCAGTGTGGGGAAATCCTTGTGATGATGCACGACACATTAAAATTTGGTCGAAAAATAAGAGTTGTGAATCATTACCAAAGTTCTTGGTCATTGGACCACAAAAAACTGGCACGACAGCGCTTTATACATTTCTAAGTATGCATCCGAGTATTGCGAGCAATATACCAAACCCGGAAACTTTCGAAGAGATACAATTTTTCAATGGGAATAATTACTACCGCGGTCTCGATTGGTATATGAACTTCTTCCCATTTCAAAGTAATAACTCATCAAAATATATGTTTGAGAAGTCGGCGACATATTTCGATGGCGATTTAGTACCACGACGAGCACACGCTCTGCTGGGCCATGCAAAAATCGTCGCAATCCTGATTTCGCCCGCAAAGCGAGCGTATTCTTGGTATCAACATACCAAAGCACACGGAGATATTGTCGCTAATAACTATACATTTTATCAGGTGAGGAATTTTGCCAATTTTTTTTTTAATTTTAAAACGCTAATATTAAATTTTATTTTAGGTAATCACCGCAGGCGATTCATCACCGAAACAATTACGCGATTTACGAAATCGTTGTTTAAATCCTGGAAAATATGCGCAACATTTAGAACGATGGTTGGCTTATTTTCCAGCTCAGCAAGTGCATATAATCGATGGAGAGCAGCTACGATCGAATCCAATCGACGTGCTAAACGAACTACAACGGTTCTTAAAAATTACACCGATCTTTGACTATTCAAATCAGTTACGTTACGATACGAAAAAAGGATTTTTCTGTCAAATTGTCGGTGAAAATCGAAACAAATGCCTGGGCAAATCAAAAGGACGAATTTATCCGCCGATGGACGATAAGAGTAATAAAATATTACAAAGGTATGTATCGTAATTTGTTTACTCCTGTTGAGCTACCTCTCGTAATGGCCGAGATAAAGAATTTCTAATTTTAACGAATCGATCAATATCCAAATTACTTTTAATGGATTTTCTATTATTTGGGCTTTAGCAGACGTAGGCTATCACTCAGAATAACATAAAATTTCAGATACGATTTTAATGCAAAGAAATCATTAGGTGAAAATATGTCATAAGCGAGGTTGTATATATATCTAGAAAAAAAGAAGAAGACCTATGCACGGACAGAAGACATTTGATCATGTTTCTTCCTTTGGCCAGCAAAGGAAACATGTGTCCACAGGAACAATTTTCAAGAAGTATTTGATTTTACTTTGAACTTTTACTTGAAAACCCAATTTATTTGCACGATGATAAACTTTTTTGAGTCTGATTTTTTGTCTAAACTTTCAATTAACTAAATAAATAATACCACTCATAGTCCCAGTCGTTCATAGACGACACAAAGCAAACCGTAAAATCCACTAAAAAATAAAATTTATCAATCTTCAAAATATTTTTAATCGGCTATTGATAAATCTGAAGGAAGATTGCATTTTCGAACTGTCAGAGATATTTAGGTTTGTTATATTAGAGACATCTATAAGTAACTGGCATGTACTAACCATCAATTTAGTTAGTAGGAAATTTAGACAAGAAAATCATTAACAAGTACACCACAGTATAATTAGAAGTACAATTAGTACACAGTACAGCTTAGATTTGCTAATGGTGAATTAAAAATTTTGTCAATATTGATAAATTTTAATTTATCAATTAAAATTTATTTAACAACAGGTAAACTTTCGAATTTCAAAAGGAAACTTTTCATACCGATTAAGCCCAATTTGTGCTAATTAGTGCTCACGGGGAAAATTAGTGCTAGTCCAGGAGCCGGGAAACCCGAAAAAGAAAATTTCAAATTTTACCTGAAAGACGAAAAAATAAAATCCAATTTCTAGAAAAAAACAGAAAAAATTTAAGTTTAATTTTAAAACTTCACAAAAGCAGCTACGACGACGAAATTTGTGCTTATCATAAAAATGTGATTTTCATAAATTTTCATTCAGGAAAATAAATACAGGAAAAACAAACTAGCCCCTAAAAGATACTATGTTGAACATACAAAATACAGAGGTTAACCGTTCAATAATATTTTTGTTGAACAACAAATTAAAAAATAGAAATAACTTATTGTAAAACCAAAAGCTGAGCAATTCAGATAGCATATTCTTGTCACGCATGTTCATTGCCATACAAAAAATATAGTGGCAGAATTTGTGCTAATCCAGAATTCGCCCAATTCTGTTGAACAACAACGACCGTTGAATGACCAATTTTCTGATAAAAAGTATTCTACAAACCAATGAAGTTGGAACTTCTGATTGCATATACCTACCAGGTATGTTCATTGCCATCCGAAAAATATAGTGGCTGAATTTGTGTTAATCCAGAATTGGCCCAATTCCATTGAACAACAAAGACCGTTGAATTAACGATTTTCTGACAAAAAGTGTTCAACGGAATTGAGCCAATTCTGAATTAGCAGAAATTCAGTCACTATGTTTTTCGGATGGCAATGAATATACCTGATTGGAATATGCAATCAGAAGTGCCAACTTCATTGGTTTGTAGAACACTTTTTGTCAGAAAATTGTTCATTCAACGGTCGTTGTTGTTCAACGGAATTGGACCAATTCTAGATTAGCACAAATTCAGCCACTATATTTTTCGGGTGGCAATGAACACATCTGATAGGAATATGCAATCAGAAGGGCCAACTTCGTTGGTTTGTAGAACACTTTTTGTCAGAAAACTCTTTATTCAACGGTCGTTGTTTTTCAACGGAATTGGGCGAACTCTGGATTAGCACAAATTCAGCTACTACATTTTTTGTATGGCAATGAACATGCGTGACAAGAATATGCTATCTAAATTGCTCAGCTTTTGGTTTTACAATAAGTTATTTCTATTTTTTTAATTTCTTGTTGAACAAAAATATTATTGAACGGTTAACCTCTGTCTTTTGTATGTTCAATATAGTATCTTTTAGGGGCTAGTTTGTTTTTCGTGTATTTATGAATGAAAATTTATGAAAATCAAATTTCTACGATAAGCACAAATTTCGTCGTTGTAGCCGCTTTTGTGAAGTTTTAAAATTTGGCTTAAATTATTTCTGGTTTTTCCTAGGAAAGGGGTTTTATTTTTTTCGCCTTTCAGGCGAAATTTGATTTTTTCTTTTCCGGTTTTCCCGGCTCCTGGATTAGCACTAATTTTTTCCCGTGAGCACTAATTAGCACAAATTGGGATTAATCAGTATGCAAAGTTTGATTTGGAAATTCAAAAGTTTCCCTGCTGCAGTTACCCACACCGTTCAATAATATTTTTGTTGAACAACAAATTAAAAAATAGAAGTGGCATTATAAAATCCAAGAATAAGCAATTCAGATAGCATATTCATTGGTTTCTAGAACACTTTTTGTTAGAAAATCGTTCATTTAATGGCATTTGTTGTTCAACAGAATTGGGCCATTTCTGAATTAGCACAAATTCAGCCACTACATTTTTCGGATGGCAATGAACATGCCTGACAGGAATATGCTATCTGAATTGCTTATTCTTGGATTTTATAATGCCACTTCTATTTTTTAATTTGTTGTTTAACAAAAATATTATTGAACGGTATACCTCTGTATTTTCTTTGTTTAAAATAGTATCTTTTAGGGGCTAGCTTATTTTCCCTCGATTTATGAATGAAAATTTATGAAAATCATATTTCTATGATAAGCAGAAATTTCGTCAGTGTAGCCGTCTTTGGAAAGTTTTAAAATTAGACTTAAATTATTTCTGTTTTTTTCTAGATATTGGGTGTTATTTATTTCGTCTTTCAGGCGAAATTTGAAATTTTCTTTTCTCGCTTTTTCGGCTCCTGGACTAGCACTAATTTTGGAACAGCTTTATATCATAGACACACTATTGGTTTCGTAACTATGATTAACGCGAAATCATGGTTTCGTACAAATGTGTCATGCCATATAGCAAATTATATATAGGGTTTCCATTAGGAATGATATGATTTTTAAATGACGTTTCGGCTATTGGTAATATGTCATGATCTGTCATTTTTTGTTTCATTGTATTCAGTATTGTTTACAATTTCATCATGGTGAGATATAGGCAAGAACAACGCTTACAAATTATTCAGTTTTATTATCAAAATAATCGTTCTCCAATTGCAACTTTTCGTGCGCTTTTGCCATTTTATAGTCGTAATAATCGTCCAAGTGTGCTCGCTATTCGTCGAATTGTTGAAAATTTTGAGCGTACATTTTCTTTATATAATGATCAAGTGCCAATAAGACAAAGAAACGCTCGAAGTAATGCAAATATTGCTGTCGTTCAGGGCTTCAGGCAAGTGTTGCTGAAGACCGCAATTTGTCGATTCCAAGACTTTCTCAAGAATTGAGACTGTCACAAACCACAACCTGGCGGATTTTGAGAAACGATTTGGTTTTTAGGAAAGAAATTGTTCTCACTCAAGAACTGAAGCCATTGGACCACCGTAAACGTCGTGAATTTGCTGATTTTGCCTTGGAACAACTTGAAAACGATAACGATTTTTTTAAGAAAATCATCTTCTCCGATGAGGCTCACTTTCATCTGAGTGGTGCGGTAAATAAACAAAACTGTCGATTCTGATGCGAAGAAAATCCACAAATTATTCATGAAAAACCATTACATTCACCTAAATTGACAGTTTGGTGTGGTTTTTGGTCAGGTGGAATCATCGGACCGTATTTTTTTCGCAATGAAGCTAGTAACGCAATTACTGTCAATGGAGATCGGTATAGATCGATGATAACCAACTTTTTATGGCCGAAATTGGAAGAAGTTGATCTTGACAACATTTGGTTCCAACAACACGGGGCTACGTGCCAGGCCACACAGCAAGTGCAACAATTGAATTATTGCGAGAAAAGTTTGGAGATTCGATTATTTCAAGAAATTGTGATATTGAATGGCCTCCAAGAAGTTGTGATTTAACACCATTAGACTATTTTTGTGGGGTTATTTGAAGTCATAGGTCTTTAGCAATAAACCAAACTCTCTTCAAGCATTACAAAACAATATTGAACGTGCTATTCATGATATACGACTTGATTTAGTAGAAAAAGTGCTCGAAAATTGAATTCATCGAATTCGTTCCTGGAGAAGAAGTCGTGGAGGCCATTTGAATGACGTTTTATTCAGAACTTAATTGTATCGATTGTAATTGACATTAAATAAAAAACATTTCAATTTCCTTAACAATTAGTGTGTTTTTTTAAGAAATCATATCACTCTTATTGGAAAACCCTTTATAAGAGGACTCATGTAGAGAGTCCGAGGTTAATCTATTTTACTTTTGGCAATCTGTATAAGCCTAACAAGCTCAATGAACCACAAAATAACTATGCCGATATGTTTATAAGATATGTACGTATATATGGATTAAATATAGAAAAAAAATAAATTTGTGTATATAAATAAATATACAATATGAAAACTAACAAATAAGATTAACCTCGAAAAAATTGGCTTATAAAATTTGCACTACTTGATTTCTCTTATATATTTATTGCTCGATGGTCATCATCATTTCAGTGCTCACAACGCCGAATACATCAAAAATGGAGACTTCGGGCACTAATAGCGAATTCTTTTACGTTTTTGTTGTAAATCAAATTTTCGATAGTTAAAAAGAACACGAAAAAAAAAATTGATGTGTTTTTATCGTAGTGTGCCTAAACTCGAAAAGGATGCCGAAAACAATAACAAACCATTTTGAAAAAATTTCCAATGACGCGTTTGACATATTTGACAATATTTACGCTTTTGACATATTTGACGTATTATATGGATATAAATATGGTAGTTAAAATGGAAGTAAAAATCTACATTTCCATTTTTTGATGTACATCAATTTTTTTGCTATTTTTCCCGCTAAAAGAACGCAAAAATGTGATTTACATCAAAAAAATTTGATGTACATCAAAATTTTTTGCCAGATTTTATAAAAAGAAAACGCCATAATAGTTTACCAAGAAAATTTAGTTTCCTTTGAGTTTTCTATTTGTCATTGAGATATTTGGTTGGCGGGACCAAATTTTTTTCTGTTCTGTCAATAGAAAAGTCTATTCTGACAATTTAAATATCAATTAAATGTCAACCTTGATATTTTTGTCAATGCCTACTCCATTGCTGTTTAAAACTAAACGAGAACACAAAAGAAATTGTAGTGTGTCTTGAGTTCTCTAAAAGAGATGTAAATTTCGATAGTATCGAAAAAATTGATGTTACAACATCCCACCCTAGTAGTCTGTCTATGGCATTAGTATCACATCGCAAATTTTTTTGACAGTAAAACAATTGTGACGCCACTTTGATCAAACGCGGATATTTTTAGAACTAAAACAAATGTGTCTATGCTAAATATTTTCCGGAATATCAAACTAGTGCCATATATTGAAATATAAATGAACTAAAATTTAAAATTTTATTCGTTAATCGGTGGTAAAATAATTTTTATTCAAAAAATATTAAATTTGATTTAAAAATAAATCAAATTTAATATTTTTTTTTATTAATAAATCAAATTAAGAGTGGGAGGGGCAGGAAATAGTGGTACATTTGGATATCCGCAAGATTTGGTACTTGCAACATTTTATAATTGCTACATTTTGTAGCTGCAAGGTTATTAAAAAAAGCAATATTTTGAAATGATATAATTGTAGAGGCTAACGGCTGCACTCTCGCCCGCTTAGCCCTCCGGGGGTCTTTAGATTTTAATTTCGGGGGGCGTAGGAGCCGGGATAAGCAAACATGTCGCACTGCTTGCCGCACGTAGGAGCGGATTATATAGAATCTATTAATGACACCTACTAAAAAGAAAATAATAGCACCATTTTGTTATACGAGATTTTGTGTTGCTTCGTCAACCTTGCAGACACAGATAAAATGGATAGTATCGCTCGTATTGCTTCTTCTGATAGTTGTACCACGAATTCCAAACGCTGTAACTTATTAAAATTTATTTATTTATAAACGAAATTTAAAAACATTTATTATTTTGTTTTAAATTAAGCATTTTAATTTATTTATGTTTCGCTAAATATTTCAATAAATTTTTATTTTTGTATTTTATTTATAAAAATATCTCTAAGATGGCATTCTTTATCAAATCAACAATTTTTACTTCAAATTATAATCACCTTAAACAAAATTATAGTAAATTTTATTCCAAAAGCGGAAAAAATTACAAATAATGTGTAAAAAATTGAAATATCTATAAGATGGCCGCTCATAATGTTTACGTTTTTAGTTAGTATTATGTCCATTTGCACAAAAATGTCGCGACAGTCAATTTGCGATGCGATACTAAAGACTACCCCTAATTTTTTCGCGTGAGCACTAATTAGCACAATTTGGGCTTAATCGGTATGCAAAGTTTCATTTTGAAATTCGAAAGTATTCCTGCAGCAGTTACCCACACCCTAAAGTTGAACATCTGTCAACAACATAGCCTTAACATATTGGCGATTTTGTGTCAACATCAAATATTTTTTTGGTGAGTTTTGATTCACTTCTTTAATTTTAAGAAATCTGCGGCTGAGTTGCATCGAATGCTTGTAGAAGCATATGGTGAGCTGCCTTAAGTGAAAGAAGTTGTCGAGAGTGGTTTCAAATGTTTAAGAATTGTGATTTTGATGTCGAAGACAAAGAACGTAGTGGAATGCCGAAAGTGTACAGAGACGCGGAATTGGAAACATTATTGCAACAAGCAATTGCAAGGAAATTGGGTTCGATATGAACTGAAGCCAAGAGATGTTGAACGTCCATTTTGTGAAATGGTGCTTTCCAGGCATGAACGAAAGGGGTTTTTGAACATATAGCAAATTGTTCAAAAAATGATTTTTGGCATTTTCATCGACACATTTTTCATCTAACATTTTAAAATATGGAGGGCCAGCTCAACAAGATTAATATGTTTTTTGTCCAGTTATCTATTTTACTAACAACCGGTTTTTCATTCCAGATATTATCTAAGTCATAATACGGCTCTTGTAAAGCTATTAAAAAAATTAGGATCACGTCCCATTCCGCAATGGTTAAAAGAAGATTTATCCACGACATCATGAAAATTGAGTTCATTAGGTGTAGAGCAAAATCAATTAAATTAAAAATTTAACTATAAACTTAACGCTTTTAATAATTAAATAACATTAAGATTTATTATACATATTTAAACAGGGAAAATAGCTAAAACAAGAGTACCGTGACCGTCGTCAAACGAGATGGTACGTGTGTCCAAACAAATCATTATGATTTTATTATAAATTAAAAAAAATAAAAATTTTCATTTAAAAAGAAAACAGAAAATACTCAAGAAATCAGCTATAGATAAATAAACAAACCAAGTGTTGTACTTAACGTGTACTTATAATAAGAAACAAAACAAAAAACATATCGATACATAAATTTAAAAATTTTACCGTGCCACCACGTCCTGTGTATGAGAATTGAGATTTCATTCCAGTGATTTATTAACAATTTTTTTTTTTGTTTGTTTTATATTTTAATATTACAACGAATTATATAAATATTAATTCCAGTGATGACATCTATAAATATATATTATAGTCAATTATTAAACCTAAATATAATTTTTTATAAGTGCCATTTTTAATAATTTTGAATTTTTCCTGTTCACCACCAAACCTTTTTCAACAAAATCGGGCTAACATTATTTAAAAAAAAAGGATATTCACAATCCACATGTAAATAAATTCATAAAGTAAAAAAGAAATAAAAAGTTTCCTTACATTGAAAATATAAAAAATTACTGTAAATAAAAATATAACTTTTACACAGTTAAAAAGCAAAAAGTAATTAAATTTTTTGTTTTATTATTAATTTTATATATTTTTGTTTAAAAGCTGTAAATTAAATTTATTATTATTATATTATTATTATTTTATTAATAAATAATGATTATTATTATTGATGAATTGAAGAAAAAAATGACTAAAGAAATTAAAAATTAAAAAAAAAAAAAACTAAAAAAATTCTTCGACCGACAATAAAAATGAAATAAAAAATGTAAATTAAAAATTAAAAAATTCTGGGTTTTTCTGATTTTGGAGACATGGTAAGTGAATTTTAATGGCCATAAAATTGTCGTTGAATTTGTGAATTTATTTCGTCAAAAATTGTAAACTATTAAAAGAAATAGAAACCAATGATAACGTTGCGGGTACGGTTTGAACTAAGTTGTTTTACATGTATACTATATCAAACTTAAACTAACATTAAGCTTTTCCGGTTTTACAGAACAGGTTCCGAGATTAACATTAACTAATAGAAGTATTATAACAATAAGGAACATGGAATGATAAACAGCATTGAAGAATAATTACAATTTTTCGAATATAATCAAGATTGAAAAACTGTTCAGGGGCGGTATGTTGTACCATCACTTCGAATCGAAAAAGTGAAAGTTTTATCATTTTCGACTTTTATCCTTTTTTATCATTTATCGCGATTCGAAAATGATACAACATACCGCCCCAGATTAGCATGGAACACAATCCACATGAAATATGATCTGTAACAATTCATGTTAATATGACCATAACGAACCAGCGCAACTGTAGCGCAGAACGAGGTTTACGATTGTCGTAACATTAAAGCGGAAGTATTATTAATACACAGTTCGATTAGCGCGAAAATAGCTCGTGAAGTTAATCCGAGGAGAACCTGATCACATCAAAGTGAATGAAAGCTACATATAGAAACTACATACAGGGTGAGAATAAAATTTTAATAAATGACAGACTTTCATTTCGAGAACCTAGCTAGATAGAGCAACAATATTGTTGAGGGTTGATTAGTCGTTTAGTCCACCTTAAAACTAGCTCGGATTTTTTTTTGTAAATTCTATGATGTCTCAGATATGAAAAAAAAATGATATTTATCGCCTTTTGCCGTGCTAAGGGAATATAGTGTACACCCAGATTCCGTGTCGTATTCGATGATTCAACAGAGACCATCACGAAACGATTTATAACTGGCTCTAAGAGACAAGAGGGCACCAATTGATCATGACTACTAATATTTGAAATCTGTATGGGAAGTATGGATAAAATTCGGTTGAGAAGTGACAACAAAAAAGAAGCTGTGTCTTTTACTTTCTTTCAAATTGTTTGGCCTCGAAGCACGCCTACCATTTTTGCCAATTTTTCTAATAGAAAATAATAAAAAAATTTCAAAAGTGAAAATAAAAAATATAATAAAAAGTGAAATCAATTTGATAAAACACAATAGAAATTTAATAAAAGATAAACTAATCAAACGTAAGAAGATATTGAATAAATCTAAAAAGTGTAAAATTAGTGAACAAGCCAAAATAGGTAATGGCGGCAACCCAAGCCGTCCCATAAATATGGACGAAGAAACATCCGACGATGATTTTAAAGGCTACAATTTTAATGATAAGAAATTAAAAAGAAAATTAAATAAATCGGAAATTTCTATCGAAGAAAAAATCAAGAAAATCACGCCAAATAAAAAAACAAATATTAACAAAGAAAATAAATTGAGTGAAAAAATGGAAACAAACGAACGTGAGGAAATTAACAAAAGCAAAATAGATGAGGCCTCAAGTCAACAAACCATACAAAAAAAACCAGATATATATTAACACTGATAAGGTACCATACTATGTATTAATAAAGTCGAATACACCAAAATACATGATTTCAGTGATTCTTGCAAGAATTTTCAAAGAAAGCAACATAAAAACCAAAAGCATCATTGAAATAAATAAAAGTATAGCAAGAATAGAATTCGAAACTTTTGACAAAGCAAATAAATGTATAAGGAAAGACGACCCAATTAATAAAATTTTAACCGAAAAAGAATACAACGCCTTCATCCCGAAAACTTATACACATGTGGAAGGTGTAGTCAGAGGACTAGTAGGAGAATTTGAAATATATGAAATAAAAGAAAACATAACATGCGAGTTTCCGATCACAAATGAAGAAATAATTAAAACATGGGACCGAGTAAACAAAACCCTAAAAAATACTAACATTTTAAAACTGGAATTAAGAGCAAGTGAATTGCCAAAAGAAATCTTATTTTACGATGTAAAAATAAAAACGGCGACCTACATACCGAAATTAAAATGCATCATGCCTAAGCTATGGGCACATAAACAAATTTTGTCGATCTAAAATAACAAGATGCACTAAGTGCGCAAAACCTAAAAAAATGGACGAACAACATGAATGCCAGGAAAACCCAGAATGCAAATTCTGTGTAGGAATAGAGCATTATACAAACTCAAGAAACTGCAAAGAAAAGAAAAAACAAACACAAATCCAAATACATATGATAAAAAACAAAACATCATACAGAGAAACCCTAGCGGCACTATACCCACGAAACAAGCTGCTCAACCAGGATATTAATGACTTCCCACAAATTAACACAAATGAAGAAATCAGAATGAATATATGGGCTGATAAAACGCAAAGACAGGAATTAATTCTAAATGCACAAAGAGAAAGAATACTAGAATTACAAAACACATTGGAGAAACTCGCATTCGACTAAGTGATAAAAGATACGATATACCAAACCTACTAACTAACCATTGAACTAAAAGAGTTAGTAAATAATATAAAAACAAAATAAATGGAAAGTAGTATAAAAATACTACAAATAAACATAAGAAGTCTAAACAGTAACATCAACCTATTAAAAATGTATATACAAAAACAAGAAATAGACGTAGTTATACTAAATGAAACCTGGACACATGAGAACAATATACCACGAATACCCAAATATAAACTTATAACAAAAAACAGAGACACGGGATATGGAGGAGTAGGGTTTCTAATAAGAAACAACATTGGGGCCAAACAAGTCGATTTAAATATAAACATCACACATATTGAAGCAGAACCAATAGAAATAAGATATAGAGAGGAAGAAATGTAATTGTTCGCTTTCTACAACCCCCCAAACGGTAACACAAATGTGCAAATTATGGATTTCAAAAAAATAATCAAAAAAGCAGAAAGCAACAACAAAACAATCCTTGCAGGAGATATCAATGCCCATAGTAGTCTATGGGATCAAATAACTAATGAGAACAAACTGGGTAAAATAATAGCAGAAATAATAATTAAAAGCTCCATGAAACTATTAAACACCGGCAAACACACCAGACAAAATTTAAGATCGCATACAACATCAGCGATAGACATCTCCCTACTATGCACTACCGATATATACAATAAACTCGAATGGGACTGCAAAGAGGATAACATAGGATCTGACCATCTGCCAATTATAATAAAAGTAAACGTAAACAAATACATAAGAAAGGAAAACGCCAATTGGAAAAATGTAATAAAAGAAATATCAGAAATCCAGGACGACAATAATCTAGTAAATATTGAATCCAAAATGGAAAAAATCATACAAACAAACACAAAACTCATAACCATAAATCAAAACAATAACCCAAAACCATGGTGGAACGAACACGTTCAACGATTATGGAACATAAAATCCGGAAAACAAAAATGTTATAATAGACATAAAACCCTTCACACGGCTACAGAACTACTCAGATCAATAGCAGTACTAAAACGAGAGATAAAAATAGCAAAAAAGAATTCATGGAAAAACTTTATTAACACCATAAACAAGGAAATAAATACGAAACAACTTTGGCACAAAATTAATAAACTAAGAAATAAGAAAGGAAATTAAGGATTCAATCTATTAGAGGAATACGATATGGCGAAAAAATTTATAAACGAGAACTGCCCAGAAACAATCGAAACAATAAGATTACCCTGCGTAAATACTGGAAGGACAGAAAACATATTCAATAATGAAATAATTAAAAAAAATAATAAATCAAAAACAAAATACAGCACCTGGAGAAAATAAAATATCATATAAAACCATTCAAAACATAATAGAAATAAACCCGAAGTTAACAAACATTATAATAAGTCTTTTAAATAACATCTATAAAAACCAAATATATCCAGAAAACTGGAAAATTACGAAAATAATAGCTATTAAAAAACATAATAAACATGAATATGAAACGGAAAATTATAGAACAATAAGCCTACTCAACACATTTTCGAAAATATATAAGAAAATGATTCTTGAGGAACTAAACCAACATTTAGAAAACAATAATATACTACTAAAAAAAACATATGGGTTTAGAAAAAATATAAATATTATGGACTACTTCGTGGACCTCTTCAGTAAAATAGCATCAGAAAAACATAACAATAAAACAATAATAATAATAACGACTGATATATCAAAAGCTTTCGATCACGTAAACAAAAATATACTAATAGATAAACTAATTAAAATAAATACACCAAACCATATCACAAATTGGATATATCAATTCCTAACGAATGGAGGCCTAACCAATTCCGAACAAATCACCAACAAAGGTTACCACAAGGCAGCAGCTTAAGCCCATGTCTATTCAACATTTACACCAGGGAACTCCATGATATAGAAAACAATAACAACAACATCTATCATTTCGCAGACGATATAGTGATGCTAATAACATGGAAAACTGAAATAGAAGCACAAACAACAGCTAACAAAACGCTAAGAGATCTAAAGGAAGGTCTAAACAAAATAGATCTAAAATTAAACCCAAACAAATGCTCCTTCATGAGATTATTCAAGAACAAACCTACGAATTTTCAACCGATCCTCAACAACATAACCATCAAAGAGGAAACAACTATGAAACTGTTGGGTATAACAATAAGCAATAAAATATCACTACTGCCATATTATAAAATAATTGAAAAAGAAATAATCAACGCAACAAATCTATTAAAAACAATAACATACGAAAATGGTGGAGCACACCCACACCTAGTTGCCAATGTATATAAAGCTATAATCCAAACGAGAACAAACTATGCAGATATAGTAACACCCACAAACATAAAACAACATAAAAATAAAACAAAAAATAATAAACCAAAACCTGTGTATCTGTACAGGTATGCTAACAGCTACACCAATCCCCACATTACTGGCGGAAACAGCAACACTACCAGCAGAACTCGACAATAAGGCCACAACGCTAAAGTATATAGTCAAACATCTACAAAAGAATAGTGATATCGGAAAAAGAATAAAAAACAACTCCTCTATAAAAAAAACTGTCAAACCGATATCTGGAGTATGATTTTCTACGTGAAATAGAACAACCACAAAGCAGGATTATGGAAAAAACCGAAAACATCTTAGTTCAGGAAGTACTAACAAAAGAAATAAGAAAAGATACCCTAAACGAAATGATTGCAAGATCGCACCACAACGAAATACGGAACAAATACAAAGAATATGTAGAAATATATATAGATGGGTCACTAACAAGAGAACAAGGAGGTGTAGCTGAAAATTAGGAAGGAATTGGAATTTATTTCAAAAACTCAGGAATAGAGATAAAATTACAACTAAAAAACCAAGCGTCAATCAAAACGATAGAAACTCTAGCTATTAAAACCGCAATCGAGAAAGCTATAGTAATGGGTATAGAAAAGATAATAATATTAACAGACTCAAAGAGCAGTGCACCTCAATAAAACGAGCTAACGAAGAGAGAATATACAAATTTTACGAACAACAAATGTTTGACATGATAAGGGGAACAAATTTCAAAATAATTATACAATGGATATCGGGGCACTTAGGAATAAAAGAAAATGAGAGAGCAGATAAACTAGTTAAGGAAGCAATAGAAGATCCCAACACAACCCAATAACCATAAAGGACTCATCAAATAATAAAAGAAACAATAAACAAAGAATGGCAAATAAAATACAACGAATGGACAACAACAGTTGGAAAATACAACAAAATTATCAAATATATCACCTCCAACTAAACCATGGTATCATAACTCAAATCTATGTACGAGTACAATATAAGACAAATAAATAGACTGAGATCGGGACACGCTAAAAACAAAAAATTTAAACACCTAATGAAAATAGAAGACAATAACATATGTGAAGTATGCAACACACTGGAAGATAACGAGCACAAAGTAGAAAAATGCACAAAATACGAGAAGTAAATACACATTATTACTAAACAACAAATTAATAGATATACTAAAATCAGAGAATGTCAATCACTACAAAAAGCTATGCGACTACCTAAAGGAAATAGGAAGTAACTTATAATAACTTAATATAATCATAAATACAACGAACAACAAACATACAGTTCTTCACGGATGATCAATGTGAAGAACAAACTACAAATTTAACAAGTTAATGATAATTTTATTATTATTTTTATTTATTGAATTTCAAACATGGAAACATTAATTAAAAATATTGGTCGTGTGGATTTCGATTCAGACCTTAGCAAATGAAATATAAAAAAAAAAAATCATATGTATTTAAGTAAGTAAAGCATAATCATGTGAGATTTGTGTAGCTAATGTTAAAAATGCGCGGGGCCAAAACAGAGATAAATTGCATTTACTCTTAAAATCCCATTGCAGTTAAAATTGTGATTCACTAAGTCTCTCATGCAAACCTCTCTCTTATTTACATATGTAAATGCAGATAAGAAGCAGACTTCTTATCAATAAATAAATTTTATAATAAATTTTATAATTATAATCGTTTTAGATTTTAGATTTCTCGCCAGCTAAATTCGGATGAGGTGATAGTTTCCTAGCTCTTGATAGTTAGGACGCTGAGGTCCTTTTGTATATTTTTATTTTTTACGAGCCAGGGTGCTCCTATAATCATTCTGCAAATTTTTGACTGTGTTCGTTGGATAATGTCGATATTCAATTTGTGGTTGATTGCCATAACTGACACCCATACGACCAAATTGATTTAATCATTGTTTTATACAGGAGAAGTTTGTATTCTAGGTCAATGGTTAAATATTTTCCCATTATCCAGTGCATTTTAACCACTTTTAATTTGATATCGTCTCCTTTCGTTTCAATATGTTTTCACCAAGTTAATCGTCGGTCTAGTAGATGGACGCCTAGGTAATTTGCTTGAGGGAGTTCATTGTCGCAGGTATTTATCACTCATTTTTTAGACAGATTTAGATGTCATAGATATGTTGTTGCAGAGTTTCAGAAGCCGTTTGTGGTTTTTATGGGTACCTATACATACGATTGCCGTATCCTCTGCGAAAGTAGACGCCATAATTTGCGAAGACGTTGGTAGATCTGACGTGAAAATTAAATATAATGTTGGACCAAGCATACTGCCTGCGATTTGACAAATACGACTTCATATGTTGGTAAATTTCTGGCAATTTAAGATTAACTTTATGAAGCAGAACCTCTTGTCAACTTTACCAAATGCTTGGGCAATATAAAAGAAGACACGGATCAGTATTTTTCTCTTCGTTTTCTCACCGAATATAGCTATAGAAATCAGTTTATTCCTGTAGCTATATTCGGAGTACTTCCTCAATGGTTGCGTGCTCGGCTCTGAAACCAAATTGATGATTAAGGATGAAAAAGCGTAGTTCCGGCAGTTTCCAGCACTCAGGGATATATCCTGAGTCATAAATTAAATTGAACATTTGGGCCGTGCGTCCAAAGACTCACCCAGGCGGTTCTTTAAGCATTTCACCTGTAATTCGATCATACCCGGAGGGTCTTTATATTGAATTTTCTCTAAGCTCTGATTGCTACATTTTCTATTTGAACCACCAATAATCCAAGGTTTGGAGTGAATACACTTTTAAGGTAATCAGCGAACGCTTTGGGGTTTTCCTCGTCACTTCTAGCCCCATAATGCATAGTCCGAATAGGGAGATAATCCCTAAGATTGTATGTTCGCTTTTTGGTTTAGGCTATGCTGGAATAGCTGCGTTGACTTGTAAATCATTAAAGTTTTCCGTAGGCTGTACTGTTCTGTCAGGCCGATATGCGAACTGATGTACATCTTCAATTTTAACCAGTTAGTGAAGGTTTTCGTTAAATGGTTGTTTGTAGAACATGGATTTTGATCAGCTCAGTAATGTAGTAAGACCGGTTTATAGTTAGGTGGCCACACGATGCGACATCGCGGTGAAGCTTTGTTTAGATTTTGCTGATAGGTGAGCAGTTTATGGTCAGAAATTTATCTTACGTTTAAGAGTTGAAAATGTTTATTCTCGAACAGTTTGAGTCATTACCAGATGATATCCATTCTTTGTTGCACCACAGGCAGAGCATGATTTTGCAATTTTCAAATGTTTTTCTAGATGTCGTGTTTGGCCAATCAATTGGGATAATGAATTATTATTTTTGTAGTCTATTAAAAAGCCGTGCTTGATTAACGTTATTAAGGCCGACCATGTAACCACATATTTGATCTACTCCTTTAATCGGTTTTTGACGTTTACATTGTGTTGCCCACATTGGTTGGTTTGCTCCAAAAAGTGTATAATAGATCTTGTGATGTCCGCGATTATAAAGGTACAAAAAAGTTTTCGTCGAAACCCGTTAATTATCTAAATTCCATGTTGGTTTTTACGGTACGAGCATTGGTATAGGTTTGATAGGAATGGTTGTACCGCTTACGTATACTTGAACCGATGACGACCATTGTTATACCACATGATCTTACTTCTTTCCTACCTCAAAAATCAATCAGAGTTATTTACATATGTAGTGAAAGAAATGTTCCTACCTTGTATGTGCTAATGTCGGACAGGGCCAGATAAAATAAACTAGAGTCTCTTCTTCCTTCTCATCTCTAAACATTCTACAAAAGTCATAAGATTCTAAGGTCAGTCTTCCCGCATGCTCCCCAAAAAAGCAGTGGCTCGTTCTTAACTCTCGTCTTCGCCGGGAAATTAACATTTTTGAGGGCCCGAATTTCATTATCCGTGCTTTTGTGTAGTGCTAATTTAAGCGCTGAAATACTCGTCTGTCCCGCAGTTGTGCTATATATCCGAGTGACCGGGTTTGCACAGTATCTTTGGATATTGAAATGCGCCCTCATCTCATTGGCCAACGAATGGTAATTCAACGCCACTCCAGATTCCAATTTAGACGAATTGAGATGCTTATATTTAGTGGATCACAGAAGACTCCGGGTCATACTCTGCGTCTTGTTTGAAACCTGGCCAAAACATTTTACAAACCTAATATGCATAAACAGACATCTAGATACGTTATGACTTTGTTATTGGCTGGAAACCATACACACGCACTTTGTACATAATAAGTACAAATCTTACTACGACAGTGTAGAGGGGGTGTACCAACTCCTGTTTCAAACTCAATCATTTCTCAATGCCATTTCTACGTGGCTTTTTTACTCTTTCTAGACATATCGGCTTCCAAATTCGCTTACCTACTGTCCAAGTTAGTGTTCAGAAATTTAAAACTAGTCTATGAATTCCCTACCTGTTCAGATAAAGTGAAAGCTAGCACCCCCGATACTATAGCAAATTTAAAACGTATTTCTCTGACGTAACCAGGTAAGAAAATAACCCTCGCGAGAAAAAGTAAATGGAATGTTTTTGTATTTCATTGTTTATGTTAGAACCTTTCCTCTCATAAGGTCCCGTAGGAAAAATATACACTATGCATCTGGAATGATAACGATAACAGAGAAAAATTATTCTACAATAGGTTCACAAAATATTTTAAAGTTCGCATGCAGGAATGCCCAAATTTTCCAAAAAATGATGTTTAGGTAAGGTCTTCGAGTGCTACGGGATTCAAGGGACAGCTAATTTCTAATGATATCTGTAGAATATCGTGCAATTATTGTTTTCAATGGTAATTCGATAGTCTGTATTTCGGCAAATGCACTGATAGAATAAAGAAAAATTTAGAAGATAAACAAATTACAGACGGAAGTTATAACATTAATAAAAAAATTTGTACACAGCACACACTCCACAACAGTGTTAATAAATTTTGATTTTAATTGCACTGCCATCTATCGAAACTGTTCAGAAAATTAAGAGCAACAATATCCACCCACAGACGGCGCTAATAACTTTAAGTTTTTCTTAATAATAGCTAGTATAAAGTAGATGTCACCAACATCACATAAAATTGCATTATTATTTCGGTCTTTTTCACACAAACACCGCTATTATAATTTTGGAGTATTTTTTTTCTTGTTTTTCCTTTCAATAGAGAGCGAGTAATATAAAAACGAGAAATTTTGAAATCGACACAATATTAAGAAAAGAGAAAATATAAGTTTTATCTAAGCAGTGTGACCGAGACAACTACTACTTTTATTTGAATGTGTGCGATTTTACCGCGTACAAAAACAAACTGAGATGACAAAACAGATGTAGGGGAAAAATTTCGTCAGCCAGCGGCAGCACCACCAAACGTTCAAAATTTTTGGCAGTAGTTAAAACTTTTAAAATGGCGACGGGTGTATGTGTTGCGAGATGTCAAAGATTTATTTTTTTAAAAAATGATTTCTATCGTTTTGGTGGATTAAATACATTAGTTAGCGTTAATAAAAATTTAAAGGTAAGTTTTTTATGTCAAGATTAACAAAAAAACATCGAAGAAAATCTACATGATATAAAATTTAATCAATGCGTTTTGATAATATACATATTCCATATCCACCACCGCACGCACCACACACAAACAAACAACCAAACGAAATGGAAAAAAATCGAAAAAATCAAGGAGCTGAATTCTTATAAGAAAATATTTTAACACCGAAAAAAAGGGAGAATTCAACGTACTTCAAATATGAATTTTATTTTTCTTATAAGATACATAAAAAAAGATGTACACATTTTTATTTTGGATTACAGTGGATTATAAAAGTGTAATGTGTTGTAAAAAAATAAATATTTTCCGGTTTTGGTGACAGTCAAAATAAAAAAAAAAGTTGTAAATTTCATGAATGATAAGAAAAACAAGTGAATTTTGTTTATTGTAGTATTATAATGTGTGCTATCAGAAAGCATACCGCTCTAATAATGTTGTGTTATTGTTTTTGTAATAAGTTTAATCTGAGATTTGTGTGTGTGTGTGTATACAAGAGCGCGAAATTGTTATCGCGCATTGTGTAATTAAATCGTGTTTTTATTCTGTTATCAGTTGCAATGTATGTGAAGTGAAGTGGTTTTCCGTGCCACCATAAACAAAATATTTTGTATTACAAAAAATTAAATCAGAAACATATGTTTTTGGTAGGCAGATTCGGTTATCGATTTATTTCGGTTTTCGATTACAAAGTTTGGATTAATAAGCTGACGCTCTTGAGTGTTGTAAGGAATTTCCTCGTACGTGGATTAATAAAAGTGTGTATGCGAAAATATGGTTATGTATCATCAGCGAATCAAAACGCTCAACATAAATTGTGGATTATGCAAAGAACATAAATGGTTTATGCTAACGAAATTAGGTTAACACATTTTTATTTAACCTATGCTCTTTTATATCAACATCAGAAATGAAACGACCTTGTACAATTTCAAAGTTTTATATTTGTTCAGAAGTCAGAACTCAACCAAAGTCACAAAATAGCTTCATTAATAATTCAAGCTGTGTACATCCGATTTAAAATTTATATGAAAAATCTAAGTTTTTTTTTAATAATGCAAAGGCAATAAAATGAAAATTTCTAAAATACATATTTCAGATGATTCTTACAAAATAATTTAACTCATGAATCTAAATTATCGTAATTGTGATTGACATTTAATATTTAAGTGAATATAATTCGATCTTGTGATTGGAAGTCAATCGCTAAACCATTCAAATGGCCTTATCGATCTACAGTTTCTTGAGCCACATTTGACATAAGCTTGACCATACTCAGTAAAACGATCTCTATTTCTCGTTCAAACCTCTTTCAAATTGGAGTGGTCCTTAGAAGTGAAAAAGTTATGTTGAAGGCTGTAATCTCGTTGCCCTAGGAACTGTTTAAGTATAGAAAAATTATTACATAAGTAATTGGAACTCTATCGTTTGGAGTCGTTTTGATAGCGTCTATGAGGACAAAAATATATTATTAAACCTTTTACATCGATCAATAGGCTCGATATTACGACGGCTAGTTTTCGCGGATATAACAAGTGGATGCTTGGCTCTTCTTCAATTCTTTATCATCGCAGTAGCTTCGACCGTATCTTTCAATTACGCCGAACGATTTATCCAAGCTGTATACTCCAAAAGCTAGTTCTCTAAGTGACCATTCATAATCGGGTATTGATACCCGATAATGAGGCCGATTCCAGGATCTCAGATTTTATGTTGTTTATGCTACGTTTCGCCGAATAGCCGACTACTATTGTTTTATCTCGCAGGGGATGTTTGTTTACAAAATCTCCTTATTATGGTATTTATGTGTCATGTGCAGCAAAAATTGTACAATCATGTATTTCTGTTTTTTACGCAGTGCGAGAACCTGTACCCTACCCTAAAATTTCTTACCTATGTTATGATATAGGTATGTAGGTCTATAGTTCTGATAGAAGCGACAAATCTTAATTTGTTATATAAATGAACCGGCTGGTGTCGGCAACTTTGAACAAGAGTTAGACTATAAATATCGTCTAAATTCCACCCCAAAGTAGTTAATATCGTAAACTTATAGGTAACGGCCTAACTAGAAACGGGTAGTTGGTTCTCATTTTGTTTAGAGACTCAATCTGAACATCAACCGCAAATAGGCGAACAAGACTATAATTTAATACCGACGAAAGGTTATTTATAAAAGAAGTGAATAGAAGAGGTTCCAAGATTGTGTCTTGCGGGACTTCTCTTGATAATGCTAAGAATAATACCACCGATTGCGAATACAACCGAAGAGGCTTGCTCCATGAATCTAATAACAAAATCGGAATCGATTTAAGATACGCAAATCAGAGCAGTCATGAAGATTTTGGTTGGTCCCCTAGAATAATAAAATTTTAATAATAGGAGAAAAAAATCGCGATGGCGATTAAGATTACCACTTGTCTTGTGCACTACACCCAACAAGTGGCAATATGTACACGTTACGATCTCCAGAAATAGAAACTCGAGCGTAATCCAGTTACGTGATCGAATAACAACTTTGTCCTTTGAATTCTAGATGAGACGTAACGGACAACACCCCCATCCTTTTTGTTTCAATTCTGTTATTCCTTAATGATTTCTAGCCTGGATAAAAACCTTGTGAGACGAAATATATTATGGTTAAGTCTTAAGTTAGATTTTCGTTATACCGACAACATTGAGATAACTATTATTAATCGCCTTCCCTAATTAAATTGACTTAGCAACATGTAGATCGAGCATCGGGTAGAGAATGTCTAAGCAACATTTATCGAATTACGTACCGATCGTTATGGCACGTAATTTACAGAAAATACATATTTCCTCGCTTTTTCGGTTTGTGATTATCAGCACGTCGCATATTATTACACACCGTAATAACTGATTCTTTTTTTTCCATTCTAGACTGTTTGATGATTCACATCTTGCTCATACAGTTGATTATTGTTTATTATTTGTATTACTCATTCCACTTATGATATCTATCAAATTATAAAGAACATATACGACCTAATGCTCTTATATCAATGAATAAATAAAATAAATTTCCGAAGGACACTCGTAACAATTCCGATGCTATGTACCACTAAGTAAATAATTTTTACTCTCTCTCTCTCTCTGGCTATATCCCCCATCAAGGGATTTGGCCGCATCAAATGGGATTTCATAATCATATTTTCATTTCGGATAATGTGTGATTAATTCACTAATCCTAAACCAGTCGTGAAATTTTTTCCTTGTCACCACCGGGAATCAAACCCAAGACCTCCGGTCGCTGGAGGAAGCAGGCTGACCACTTTGCCACTGGGGCAATTTTTTTTCACTGTCTAATTAATTTTCCTAAAACATAATAAATTTATTAAAATTTTAGTACACAAAAATTATTACATATTTATAATAATAAACGTTAATTTTGTTTAAATTGCAATTTTGTAATAGCCCTTAAGACCTGTGACATGTAAGAAGTGTAGCTTTTTGTTTCTAATCGCTAAATTAATTTATGACTGAACTATTAAACTTTTCTTATAAAAATATTTGATAATGAAGAAAAATCTAATAAAATACAGAAAAAACGAATCAAAATTTTAAATTATGCCGGTCAGATTCCAGTTTGCCAGACGGAAACTACACACAATTTGTATGTGTTTACGGAATTGGTTTGTGTGGTTCGACGTTTTAATACTTGGCTATCCGATTAAATGGCGCTGAAGATTAGTGTAGAAAATGATCAAAATTTTGAGTTATTTCAAAGTAAAGTACGAGCAGTTTGGGCACGTCTGAAGTAAGGGCCATCGCTAGCTGTGGCGATGAAATTTTAGATTACCTTATTATGCATAAAGTGACATGTGGCTAACATGTATCAAAACATTGAGACAACAAATCTGATTTAGAAAATAACGGTTGGGAGAAAATTGGGGTCTCATTCAATGGAACCACACTGTAAATCCATAATTGCGGTGACCTCTTTGTTTAATGAAATTCTCCCGTCCTAAAAGCCAAACCGAACTAGTTAATAGGACCAGTTCTAGTGTATCTCCGGGTGTTCAATAAAACTGCGAATTGTGAATTTTTGCCATGGTGAACGTCGAAGTGGAACCCCTTGAGTTGTGCTGATGGGAGAGTATTTTTTTCCAAATGGGTCTCTTTTCAGTATTGTTGCCGTCAGCGGTGTTACGACTAACTACAACTGAATGGCGAGCATTTTAAACTCTCCTATGGTTTATCGTAAAGTGTAGGTGCAAAATTTTTTACAGGAACTCATTAACCAAGTTATACTGAATTTTGCGAATGCGAGATCGACTATTTTAAGTACGTATGTATGTAATCAAAAGAAGGGACTTGATTTAGTGGGATTAGATACGAAAATCAATTTTTTAATTTTTGGTAGCACCATCCAATTTAATCTAACTAATATCGCGAAATTTGGTGGATCCAGATGGTGTTATTCTCGTCGAATTTCATTGGAATTTAAAAATGATCTCAATGATCTTTGGAGAAGGAATTGTTGTGCAAAATTGTACCTCACTGATTAATTTATGAAACTGATCCTTTGGCTGATTCATATTTCATTGTCTGACCTCAACATTATGAGGATATAATTATGTGAATAGCAACTTACTTCTAAACATTAGATGACCAGCGGAAATTCTGAATGGTAGAACCTCACTCAGTATCTTGCAAAATAAATAGATATTGCCTCTATACAATTATGTGCGACCGAAGTTACTATCGCTTCTATTCCTCTAACCCATTTTAACCCTAATGTGAGTAACGTGGGTACCCGGGTACCTTTTACACTTTTAGACGTCTATTTTGTATGTTTTACTCCCAATAAAAACTTTAAATTTTATGAGACCTTCTTGTTCAATTGGTAGATTACGATCATACTTAAAAATGAGAAATGTTAAAACTTGGACGAACGTGGAAAAAATAAGTTTCCGTACAAAATGCATATAGGTACTAATCACTCAAATTGATATTTTTTCTTCACTCACATGGGTGGGTTAATTCAGCCCGAAAACAGGATTTTGAACCTCTTAGAGGCTGCAATTTATAATTTTACTTACTAGAATTATAACAACATGAGCTGTCCAATAAATAGGTTACTGAAACCTGTGGCCCTATTTTTTGCCATCCAAAGTGACTTTTAGGAAAAACATATCCGGTTGTTGGACTGATTAAGGTAACTATTTTGGTAAAATCTAATCTATTTCTATAATCCAAATATTTTCTACTTCAAACGTTCTGAGTTTTTTCGACGCTCGAAATTGCTTACCTTGAAAATGTAAAATTATTATTTTTCGAAGTAACAAGCGAACCTCCATAACGTTAGATACGCCTTATTGAAGAATTTGCAGAGCACAAATATAATCTTCTACAACAATTTGAAATCCACTTGGTAATGTTTTATTAACCCCTAATTTATGGTTTTGGGGAATGTCTATTTTATTTTGGTTGTTTTTTTTAAAAATAAACTTTTAACGGTCTTATAAACTTCTTCTATTTTGTAATATATTCAAACTGCTACAAACATTTTTGCTTTATATATACAGGGTGGACCAAAAATCACCATGGGGTTTAAAAATTTAATAACGTTTTCGTTTTAATATTTTTTTAATTTTATTTTTCAGATTATAAAATATACAAAATAGAATTTTTTGTACAATAAGTATGAAAAATGATGTCACATAAATGACCCTCGTTTTCAACTTCGCAATGATGGGCTCGTTTTAGAGTATTTTCCATAACATTCCATAACAACAACAAAATTTGTGGCTGTAGCGTTCGAATTTCGGCAAACAATGTTGGCTTTGAGTTGAAGGATTGTCTCGGGCTTGTTCACAACCCCAAAGAAAATAGTCGGGTGTGCTGGCAAATCTGGAGAACCAATTAATTTCCGAATTTCTGGAAATTTTTCGCTCTCCAAAAATTTGCCTTAAAAGTGCCATTGTGTCTCGGGCAGTGCGGGCAGTGGCTCCATCCTGCTAAAACCACTTCTCAGGTCTGTTTTCAAGAGCAGGACGTAAAATATGTTTTATCGTAAACCGATACCCCATTTACTGTTACAGCACTTCCATTTTCATTTTCGAAGAAGTAAGGCCCAATTATATTTTCAGATGTGATGCCACACCATACTGTACACCGAATGGGGTACAATTTGTGTTGATCAACGGCTCTTAGATTTTCAGAACTCCAGAACCTACAGTTCTGCTTATTAACAAAGCCATTCAAATGAAAATGAGCTTCATCACTCATAATCAGATTTTCAATAAAGTTGATTTCATCAAACGGGAGTCATTTAAGTGACATTATTTTCCATACTTAGTGTAAAAAAAAATCCATTTTTTTAATTTTATAATCAGAAAAAAAAATAATAATAAAAAAAAATATGAAAACGAAAAAATTATTTAATTTTTAAACCCCATGGTGAATTTTGGTCCACCCAGTACAATATATGAAAAATTAAAATGAAATTTGGAACACTAGAAAAAAAATTTAAAGAAACGATAAACTTAATTTTTGTTGCAAAGTGAAATTTCATCAACAGAATATTGTGATCTGTGATGAAATGTAACACATCTATGACCCCCCCCCCCTCCCCCTGTCGGTATGCAAGATTATGCAATATGCAGATGATCTTAAATCGGTCCTGTAGACGTACGTCCGCAAGTTGGCTGAATAAGCGTAAAGTAAGGACATAAGCAAAAACCGTAAAAGAGTAGGGAGAGCCTTGAGCCTAAACAAATTGCATTGATAATAATAAAAAAATAAAAAAAACTCAATTTTTCCAGGTATTTACACATTTTACATCCGGTTTTGTCGTATGTCCACTGCAAAATGGAGTAACAACAAAGGTATATCATTACTGCTTTTTTACATTTCTTGTTTGAGCTACAAAATGTTATATTTAACGGTTCCATGTATAAATTATTCCCAATTAATAAATATTTACAACAAAACTTTTCTTCTCGGTAGGCCGAAAAAAATATATTTGAACAGAAATTTCATGTAAATACTCTCCCCAGTTCCCTATTCCTGGGGAATTACTAGAATAGTGCCTCTGGACCGAAAAAATATTTTTCGTTCGACTTAAAATAATGTTTTTCACAGATTTAATATATTACTGTGAAATTTAAATGTAAAATATAAAAATTTCGGCTTAAATATTTTAGTCCAATTTGGAAATTTTTTAGATTTTTCTACTTTTCTTTCTTTACTTAATTGATTATGCATGTTCATTAGAAGATTCGTAATTGGGGGATATATCAACAAGGAACCATTCTCCACACTCTCATTGGGCGCTTTCAGGATACCCAACAGTTGCCTTGCCAACATGAATGGGTTAATGATGTAGCATTAATGCGTGGTATCATAATGGGCCAAAAAATGGCCTAAGTGTAAACCACTGAAACCTAAAAAAACCTACAACTACAAATGCAAAGCGTTATATGTGGTTAGTGTGGCTCGGTGTGAAATTGTCTTTGTGTTACTTCGGAATGTACCGAATAAGGTGATTTAGAAAAACAATTTGAATATCAGTTCTAAATTTACTCTAATATCAGTTTCAAAACAAAACTGATAAATGTTTTTTATAAATTATTTTTCCTTCTATACCTATACGACAGCTTATGGATCTGGATTACAAAGTTGTATGGATCTGTCGTATAGGTTAAACTATTCGATGCCAAATGGCACAGTGGTTAAAGCATTGGCATTTGGATCGGGAGGTACCGGGTTCGAATCACGATAGGGGCAGGATGCAAAAGTGAAATTTCATAACCGATTACGATCGGGATGAAATGTAACACATCTATGACCCCCTGTCGGAGTGCAAAACTCATGGGCCGACCCATCTTCCATATCATAATAGGCTGGCATGGCGCTTGCAATGTGCAGATGGTTTTAAATCGGCCCTATAGCCGTACGTCTCCGATTTGGCAGGTGATGCGTAAAGTAAGACGGGGGAAAAAAAATAAACCGCGAAAGAGCAGGGGGTGCTTCGGCCCAAAATAGATTGCATGGATAAAAACAAAAGAAAAAAAAAAAAAAACTATTCGATGTCTTGTTTCCAGAAGTGTCTTTCAACTGTGTGAATGATGTTTAATAAAACTCCCAATACTCTAATAAGGAGCATCCATAATTTGTACTAATTATTTTATCACCTTTATTTTATATCGTATTTCGTTTAAAAAAACACAATTCAAATTATGAATAATATGTTGAACTTGTTAAAGAGTTTCAATTAGTTTATGTTTGATACCTCAGGCGTTTAAAAACAGATTTTCAAGTTTTTTTTCTAGCTATTTTTCGCGGAAATTAAAAATTAATTCAAAATTGCTCGCTTGTGTAGTGTTGGTTTTTTAGTTTCAAATAATTTTTTTTTGCAATGTTTGAATTCGATTATTACTTGTTTTTGTTTCCGCATTTAAGACGGTTGTATATTTATTAAGGAAGTGTTTTAATATTGCCTTATATATCAGCATAAACGCTCTGAGGTGCTTAACTTCAAATGAGGTATCTTTATGTTCGAAAACTGAGTTATAATTTTTGGACATCGTAAAGCGAAATAAAACTTCCGATTTTTCTCTAGATTTACGTTTATTGAAATGAATAAAAGGAGTATTGGAAATTTATACCGATAGGTTGAATACTATCTAGAATTCTATACCGTTGGTGTTCTTTTGATTCTTCTGGACAAGTGCAGTGCACGTTGTATTTTTGTAAAGGGTCCTTCAACAAGGATGCCCGATTTTTAAATGTAAATAATACAAGTTGTGTGTGTGTGATATCCACTCTGGAACAGTCATAAGGAATAGAATTCCTTATGGCTTTTTCCTTAAAGAAAAGTATGAAAAAAACTTGAGAAAAAAATTTTTTTTCCTCAAGTTTTTTTTTCATACTTTTCTGTGGGTTGGTTGGTCATGAAACCTCGACGATCGTTATCTCGAAATCAAAATCTCGGAATCGAAATCTCGAATTAATAAAATAGCGAACTTCAAAATATCGAAATTTCAAAATATAGAATTCAAAACCTCGAAAACATATCTCGAATCTCGAATAATAAAAATAATTTTGTAAATATTATTTGCGGCGCCGCAAATAATATTTACAAAATTATTTTTATTATTCGAGAATACAAATTAGCTAAACCACACTATGAGCCTTAATTCTGGTCGGTTGCCGATGCTGTTGCTAACAATTTCCCGAGTACTCAAAATTCAGTTGAGACATGGCATCGGCGCTTAAAACAGTAGTAGGAACGAAAAATGCTGGTTTCTACAAATATTTACCGATTTTTCAAAAGAATTAATAATATTTAAAAATAATATAGAACGAATGAAAGTAGGTGAAATGAAGCCATTAAATAGAAAAAATTTGATAAGATATCAAAAAATTAAAAGAATTTTGAAAAAAGGCAAAAAATCGATAAGTTAGATTTTTTAAAAAAGGTCCGCTCACAACATATGTATATAAATTTTTTATTTGTTAATCAAATTTGAATTGAACACTATTAAAAAAATTAAGTGCATTTTTACCATTCTCTTATTTAGAACATCTTTTTAATTTTCGAGATTTTCGCATGCGAGATTTTCCAAATAAACTATTTTGAAATTCGATATTCTTAAATTCGAGTAAATTTTTTCTTTCGATATTTTGTTCATTCGATATTTCGTTTGGCGGTTTTTTAGGACTATCCCCTTTTCTGTAAGGAAAAAGTCATAAGGATTTCTATTGGGGATGCGTTGTTATGCTCAATACAAGTGTGAAGGCGTATTAGGCGCTTTCAGGCTAACCATCAGTTGACAACATGCAAGTAACATCACAGCCAACGTTATGAATATTTTGAATTCTATGAAATTTACAAATCAAATTGGCGATGTTGCCAACAGTTGGCAGACCTGAACGCGCCCAATTAGCCTTTCCTATGAGAGTTAGTCTCTTTTTTTCTACTAATTTTTTAGTTCTTTCTGTTGAACTCGATCTGTTGAATGCTGTTTCAGCTAGTTAGAAGCAATTTTCGTTCTATTTCATTTAGCCGACGAGTCATACGGACAAATGCAAGTTGCAATAGAATGATATTTTAGCCCAGCAAGCAGAGATATCATTGTTTCGTGTTGCTACACTTGCTTTAGAATTTTTGTTTATAGGCGAAGAGGTAACAGAAGAAGCAAACGCATCGTGTTGTCGCATTGTGCGGTGCGGCACATTAATTTGGATCGGTTCCAATTACATACGGTAACTTTGTTTCGGATTACAAATTTTTATTTTAAATCTATTGGGCTGTTCGAAAAGTAACTTCGTTTTTTGTTGAAAATTAAAGATTTTTGTACTTAAGTATTTAAAAATTTTATTGAATTAAATATTCTCCATTTTGATCCAATACCTTTTGCCATCTTTCTGCTAGTAGATTCCACGCTGATGAAACTTCTGATCTTTGCTGGTGAAACACTGATGCAATGCGTTTTTGACGTCCTCTTTGAAGAAAAGATTTTGCCGTCTAAAAATTTTGTAGAGACCGGAACAAGTAATAATCTGACGGTGCCAGATCTGAAGAAAATCGTGGGTGTGGTAGTACATCCCATCCAAACTGCGATATCTTTTGGCATGTAACCAAACTTGTATGAGGTCTCGCATTATCTTGGTGGAACACTATGGACCATTTTTTTGACGTTTGAGAAGCAAATCCCTGACTTCAATGCGACGGAGCATATTTCTTTCTGTAAGAATATATGGAATTCATATGTCGAGTTTTGAAACTAAACCAAGGCGTTTTACGTGATCCTAAACGGTCGAATTTGATAATTTTAATCTGTCAGTGATCTCACGAGTTGTTATACGGTGGAACATACAAGAAAAAAGGAGGAAAGGAGAAGACTCTTAGCTCATAAGTGAAAGGTTACATCCCCAATTGCATTAATACTGGAGGAATCAGCTGGGCTTTCAATTTTTTCGACTCTTTCAAGCCCTCAAGTGGAGGTGGTGTGGATCCCAAAACGCGTACAGAAGAAATACAAGTCCTACTTGTTAGGGCTTGTATTTCTTCTGTACGCGTTTTGGGATCCATACCGTGTTGTCATACCGAAATCGGGGAAGCAACGCCCCGAGAACGTCAGATGATACACACCTTTTTCATCACGTCATTTATTCTCAAAACTATGTAGGAAATACTGGTTATATATCAGATTCAAAACATTCCAACGATACCCCTGGTATCCCGCTCAACAACTCGTGTCGCCCTTGGTAGCATAGCGGGCAGATTGCTTGCTATATTACTCGTGGTCCCTGCAGGAAAACTCAATTTCCCATTATGTTTGATCAAAAACTAACATGGAACACCCACATTTCGTTATTCACTAGCAACGCCAAAAAATTCCACCAAAAGGCCTCTGATTTAATACGCGGCTTTAGTTTGATGACTTAAAACTTACACAACACTAAATAAATTGCAGAGGCTAATCTACCGTAAATAAAAAAAGAGCTATGAAAACCTGCCTCACGGCTGCTCTCGAGAAGCCTTTAGAGCTTACTTCCTTGCACTTAAATATTAAAAATGTCTACGACCATCAACCTATGTATGTATATTAAATCAAATAAAACGTTACAGACGAGGCCACTGCAATATATTAACCAAACTAAATCTGACAAATGGAATTTTCGATTATCAGAGTTGATGATAAAAATGAGTTTTGCAGAGAAATTTCGGTTTAAGTATTTCCGAATGGGACCAAGCTGGGAACTATATCCTCTCTTCCCCGTCTTGCTTCAACTTCGTACACTGACGGATTAAAAACAGCTACGTGCACTAAAGCTGAAATAATCAAAAATAAGTACGGGGCCTAGGTTCACATTCCGCCTTTCCGAAATTTATAATTACAGATGGGGCCGTAACAGTAGCGCAAGTTTTCGGATCTCTCTTTAAATTTGCGTTATAAAATTTACGCTTTAGTAAATAAGATTAAGACATGAGTTCAAAACTAAAGCGTTTGCTCCTAATCGAGAATTTTCAAACTCTGATGTTCTAAACTATTTAAAATTAAAATGTAACATTATCCCAAAATAGGCGCAGAAATTATAAGAACTGTTTAATTGCTCTTCAACTTAGAAATGGTCCTTCACCACACGTTCACCCCAGTCTGCTATGAAATGTAATTCATATTTTTTTAAAATGAATCGTCCCCAACGAGGCACAAATTTAGAAGAACTTTTGATCAAAAGGCACCTATTGCTCGGACAATCCGACGTTTAGTGTCCCAAATTGGGCAGGAGGGATTCGCTAGTGGTCGTACGATAATGAACAACTGTTTCTGAATTTAAACCAACTCCCTCTCATTTGTATTGGCCTATTTTTAGTGCCAGCATTTTGATAAGGAATTAATTTAATATCTCCTGAAAATCAAAAGTTTCGCAAAACTGGAATTACTACTTTTCATTCTCTATATAAATCATAAAAAATTCTATTCACTCAAAAAAAAAATTTTGTAAATATACAGCACACAAAATAATTTGTAAATTATAAAAATAAATTGTAAAAATAACAATTTTTTTTAATAAATTCAATAAAATTTTCGTAAAATTGAAAATATTGAAAAAAATACAATAAAATTTGTAAATTTAATAAAAATTTCGTCAAATATACAAAATATTTACAATAAAATTGAAAGAGACGTTGTTAAATTTACAAATTATTTTGTGTGCTGTATATTTACAAAAATTTTGTAAATTTTTTTTGAGTGTTCAATCCTTCTGTTGTGATTGCTGGTGCTACAGGCCTATATGTCTTTGGCCTAATACATATATACAATATGGATTATTTTACTTCAAGGTTCAAGAAATCACAAGTTCCGGAAACCTTACCTGTATACGAATTTTGTTCGAAAACCGCGACTTAACCGCGAATCTGCCTTGAGAGCTGGGAGTTTTTTTGTTGTTTCATCAGCACACTGTAAATATAAAATTTAATAATTATTTACAACAGATGTAAACAGATGTAAATATAAAATTTAATAATTATTTACATCAATCAACAATAATTTTAATTTTGTGCATCTAGTAGGTTAATGAAACAGCACACTGCTCATCACAATGTTGCAATCTACTAGCAGGCTGATAAATGATATAAAATTTGAAACAGGGACATTTTTATTCTACAGAAACGAGAAATAAACTTCGATAAATTATTGAAAAATGGTGATGTTAGAATATCTCAGCCTTGCAGGTCGATTCTGGCTTTCCTATAGAGAACTACAAGTGGATCTGACGGCAAAAAATTTAAACTTATTGGGTCTATTTTTGTATGTTTTTTTAAGTATGCCGTGCCAAAATTTCATGGAAAAAAGACTCATTGGGCGCTTTCAGGTCGCCTATCATCATCAGTAAAATCATCGCCAATTTGATTTAAAAATTTCATAGTGCTAAACATTTTCAAAGCGTTGGCCGCGATTTTACTCAACATGTTCTCAACTGTTGGGTGCCCCGAAAGCGCCCAATGAGCTTATTTTTAATGCGCTAGATGTCACATTCCCAACTTTAACATTCGTCAATAAGAAAAGATATTTTCATCGGGTATTTTTGTCGCAAAATTTTTTTTTTCTGGCATACTATGGTAAACAGCTGATGTAAATTTTTTCAAAAACAAAATTAAATTGGGAATAATTTGCCTATACAATTTCGCTACAGAAAAATATTTTCCTAAATTATAAAAATTTAGATCAAATATGACTTCTCAGTAGGCGAGAAAATGATATTTTTGACAAAAATGCTATGTAAATTTTTTTCCTAATTCCTTTTTCCGATATAGGAATGCCAGAATCTACCTGCTGGTGTGTCCTCTATTAAACATAACAATTTCAAAACGATTTTATCATTAACTTAGGGAGTTCTAGAAATCAAACCTAGTAATTATCACTTGCTATCACTAAGTTTTTTACTCGCCATAAAAATTTCAAGTTAATCTTACCGTTGTGATTGGGGTAAAAGTTCAGATTTGAATGACCCATTGTTAAAGATTGGGTTTATTGATACGTGTAAATAAAGAGTTCCGGGAATCAAACCTGGTAATTATCATTTGCCATTATGCTTTCTTCTCAGCATAAAAATTTCAAATCAAGCCTACCGTTGAATATTGGTCACATGTGTTTCTCTCTATCTCTCTCTCTGGCACTATATCCCATCAAGAGATTTGTTCGCCTCAAATGAGATTTCATAATCATATTTTTACTTCGGATAATGAGTGATTAATTCATTGATCCTAAACCAACCGTGAAATTTTTTCCTTGTCACCACCGGGAATCGAACCCGGCTCCTCCGGTCCCTGGAACAAGTATGCTGACCACTTTGCCACCGGGGCTCACATGTGTTTGTCCCAATATATATTAGAGGTATAACTTAATTTTTACAGATTTTTTCTTCGAGCTTAAAATTATATTTAAAATAGAAATATGTTCACAGTATTTTGTGGTTTTTACATAATCGAACGCAAGGTTTCAGAATTTGCTGAACAATCTGTAAATATAAAGTCATACTTACACCTAATAAATTATTTTAATATAAGGTACCCAGAAACCACAAGTTGCCCTCTACTGACTATGGAAATTTCAAGATAATCATATACGGTTGTTCTTGGCGCTACAGGCATGTACCTGAATATGCCAATGCATTTGATAGAGATTTGGTTTAAAAGCTATCAAGAGTTCCGGAAACCAAATCTAGAAATTATCACTTGTCATACTCATCATAAAAATTTCAAGTCAATCCTACTCTGTTTATCGTCGAAATATAATTGTCTGATTTTTGAATATATTAACCTTATTTTGCTTACGTTTTATTAGTTTTTTATAATTCTGGGGCTCGATTAATGTTTTAAATTTAAATAAATTTATTAAAATCCTGGTCATTTATTTATGGCTCCTGGGAGTAATTTCTGAGGGGCGTGTAACGACATCCACGTTTTTTATAAATCCCGGTTTTCAAAATCCCGGTTTTCAAAATCCTGGTTTTCAAAATCACGGTTTCAAAATCCTGGTTTACAAAATCCCGGTTTTCAAAATCCCGGTTTTGTATAAAAAAACCCGATTTTTAGGAAATCCCGGTTTGAATTTTTAAAATTTGACATGTGGGAAAATAGGACTCTTAAATGATTTTTTGATAAAAAAATCAAAACTGAGTTTGCTATAAAGTTCTAGAAAATGGCTAATATGATTTTTCTAATTTGTTTTAAGGAATAGTTATTTCGTAATTTTTTTTATCAAATATTAATGAATGTGCTTGATAAAAGTTTCGTTCGCCAAAATTGATTGATTGATTGATTAATTGGACTGTAAGACCAAGTACTTGACAAGTGTCCCGGATAACGCCGGGCCTATTCCTACAGCCTGTTTACATATAACAATAGGAAGGATAGGAAAGGTATTTTTTTTTTTTTTTTGGGACGGAACGACCCGGTTTCAGACACCTAGCGATCTACGGCACAACACAATTCTAATCTACTTCTAATCTACTTCTAATCTACTAGAGGAAGGATAAAGGCTTAAAAGGTTTAATGTATAATGATGGTATTGGTCTTCAACAATTGCTTCTCAAAATCAGCAACCTGAATGAAAAATTTTATTATTTCACGTACATCTGAAAATTTCCTGAAATTTAATTCAAAATTAATGCTTTCCGACTTCCTAAACAAAATTGATTGATTGAATCAGCCCGGTTACAGACACCTAGGTAAAGTCGATAGTGAATAACACAATGACAACGCAATTCTAATCTACACAATCAAGAAATAAATTGGATGTTTTATTTACCAAACCGATTTTCTTCATAAAACAAAACGTTGCGAAGAATGTGAAAATAAAAAAATGTTTTTTTTTTAAATTTCTCATAAATTGCAACTTTAGTTAATTTTAATTTTGTCATTTAGTGGTGTTTTGTTAACGCTTATTATTACAAAAATTTGTTTTGAATATATACAGTTAGGAGCCAATCAAGTATGTTGATATTAAAATTTAAAAAAAAAAAAAAAAAAAATCAAAAAGTCGAGCTAATCGGTTTGTCTTGTGAACCATCCAATTAATATTTCGATAAAATATTATTTCACCTACATCTGTAGATTTTCTGAAATGCAATTCTAAATTAATATTTTCCGGTTTCCTAAATAATATAAACTAACTATATTTCTAACTAACTATATTTATTAATTTAATCCTCCTGCAATTCCACACCTTACAATATAATTTCTGAAACCATAATTATTTGAAATATATTACAAATTACTCTAAAATTCATTAGTATTTAACTCTTGAATTGGCAACCACGAGATAGCAAAAAAAAAAAATCAAAAATTTGTAAAAAATATGTGAGGCATTCCAAAGGCAATGGATCCCGGAAAACTATCAAGATTATTCAATACCAGATTAACTACCGGATTGGATATTTCAAATAAATTTCGCTTGTTTCGCAAACATTTCAAATGTTTATTAATATTCGTTTAATTCCAAGTAAATTATACTGCTCAGAACATATTATGTCTGCTCAATAGAGCTTTACCACTCCTCAAGCAGTTATTGTCAAATGTGGTATGCAGAATTGGATTGACACTCTAAAATAATGCTCAATGGAACTAGGCCATCTCTCAATAAATGATGGTCAAATTCGGTGCGCAAAGCTGAATTTGACGAAATTTTGGGATTCGGATTTAATAAATGAAACCAGGGGGGCTATTTGGGAATTCGATTCGATATCGAGAGTACAAGATTCATATTTGATTTGAATGTGATTCGAACGATTCTTATTTAAAATCCAATATGAATCTTGTACTCTTGTTATCGAATCGAATTCCCAAATAGCCCCCCTGGTCGTTACCTAACAGATAATTTTCCATTATAGTTTGTAGAGCTGGACTAGGATTTTAATAAACTAAGGTCAACTTGTGGGGGGGGGGGGGGGGGGGGGGGGTTCTACGTGTCTTTTTTGGTCAAACAGTTCGATCATTCTGAATGGAATTGACCATACCCCAAAAAATTATTATCAAATTAGGTATGCAGAATTGTGTGGGGATTTGAAAATGGATTTTAGAGAAGTTCTGGAATTCGGCCAGGCTAGGCAATTTTTTAACTTATTATGTTATTAATAAAAGTTTCGGTCGCCAAAATGTATGAAAACCGGGATTTTAAAAACAGGGATTTTGTAAACCAGGATTTTGAAAACCGGAATTTCGTAGTACACCCATTTTCTGGGCTAACCACATACATATGAAACAAGGCAGTCTTTGGAAAACATTACTAGCGTACTAGAGAATATATGCATTCCGATTTACATCTATTTTCCTACAAAACAGTAGTTAATGCAATCTCCATCCAGCTGATTTCAAAACACTTTTGTTACTGTGAACTATGATCTGAAACGTAAACACTGAAATCGATGATTATTCTTCAAAATTGTGATGTTGATTCAAAGTTCAACAAAAGTGATTTTTTGGAGTATGTATTGGGTAATAATTTGGTGTGAGTTTCGTTTTTAACAACCCAATACTTCATGGTGTTGTAGAGATGATATAGGGAATATTTTTTGGTTCTCGAGTTATAGTATAGAATGTTCTTGGAGAATATGCGGGTTTTAACAGACTATTGTTACAAATTTTTCCAAACCGCTTTATAAAAGGTGTTTTTAATTGGTCGAAACGTCCGCTGAATTATATTCCGGCGGAAAATTAAACCAGCTGCTCTGCAGCAAAAGTAAAAAAATATTCACCTCTTTCTAACCCATTTTGCGAATTCGTATAATAATTTGCTTTTGAAGTTGCACGAGTATTTGTCAATGCTCGTGGGGTTTTCATTTAGAATTTTTTTTATACATTTTCCTTTTTTTTTGTAAAACATAGTGGATAGTAAACTAAATGTTTTAACTGGTGGATGTTTTCGACTAACCTACTGGCGATTAAATTTCTATTTTTATTGAATTTCTAGATAAGCACAAAATGTGCTCATTCGGATTATTAAAATGTTTCTTTATTTATTTCTCATTCTAATTTATTGCAAATATATTTTCAAATAACATTCATGTTGTAATGTAATGTAATATTGAATAATGTTCGGCATTATTATAGTATCTACCAAAATGGGCTGTAATTTACCAAAACCATAATTACCTATATTGGTTGACAGTATATTAAGTACTAAATATACTATTGGAAACCAATTAACCCATATCGT
Source organism: Nephrotoma flavescens (assembly GCA_932526605.1). Classification (NCBI taxonomy): domain Eukaryota; kingdom Metazoa; phylum Arthropoda; class Insecta; order Diptera; family Tipulidae; genus Nephrotoma; species Nephrotoma flavescens. The sequence continues at coordinate 161,389,110 of OW052222.1, read as the reverse complement.
TACAAATTATTGGTAATAAATTTAATTAAGCATGTAGAATGTGATGAAATGATGAATTTATGAGGCATAAAGTCATGAAAATTTCTATGGAAAATACAGATTCAATATCGTATATAAAATATGTCCATATATGCGTCACTGACTGTTAGCATGTAAAAATATCACATAAATTTTATTTGCCGGTTAATTAATTTGTTCTAATTGGTCTAGTGAACATTTTGTGTAATAAAATAAAAGCTTTGCTAATTACCCGGTAAGTTGGGATTTTCTGTCAAATTTATTTTCAGATTATGCAGTTAACCTTACTATTAAATTAAATTTCATTTAAAATTTATCTTACGATTTTGTTCTCTAAAAAATATTGGTTGCTTTTATAATTTAATTAAGTAAATATGGGTTGGTTGCTTACCACGTTTAAACCAAACAGCAAAATACAATTCGACAGAAAATCTACTTTATTCCATTCGTAATTCAATTACTTTAAGCGGTATCAACCTGATAGCACAAAATAATTTCAATTTGTGTAAATTCCACAAAGTTGATATTACGTCCAATTAAATATTCTAGCTTTTATTATTGGTCCGTCCTTTTTAGATGATTATTTAAATTTAATACTTAACTTTATTAAAATTAAATTTTTATTTTTAGTTTAATACTTTATTTTAAGAGCGAGAATGATAAAATGCTCATAAAAAATATTAAGTATCAAAAAATCAACTAATTGAGTATCTTGAGATGTGTCCAACGATGAAACGGTTTTAGGTATATGCTACTATAAAATAATTAGTTTCGGTCTACACTCTGCAGTATGAAATTTATTGTTACTGTCCTATATTAAAAACAATACAATTACGTTTTCAGTGTACCTCGAGTATGTATGATCGTATACATTGTATATTCCTCATATCGATTTTCATGAAAATGGAAAAAAATAAAATGTATTTATGTGCATATACATTTTTAAATGAGATGCTCCTCGTACCACAATTAAAAAGGTTTTTTTTGTTGCATAATGTTTACATCCATACATGGAACTCGAATGTCTAGGAATAATCAATTACGATTTAAGGGGGAAAATCCGTATACTACCTCTTAATTGGATTAGAAAAGTCAAACAAATCCAAAAGATAATAGGTAAATAGTTATGCAACAACATTAATAAATCATTAAACGACGTGATTTTACTGACTGTGAGATTTCGATCTGTTGTCGTTTGCCAATTATTTATTTCTCGTTTTAATTGCACAGATTTAATCTTGCCGCGATGACGCACATACATAAATATTAATAGCCCAGATGGGTTGACGTAATTTTTTAATGATTTTCTCTTTCAAGTCATAATTTTTTCTTATTGAAGAGGCTGTTCAACTGCGAGTGTAACAGGCGTGCACCGTGGGCCTACGTAATTAGCAAATGAAATTTTGTAAACAATGTTGATGCGCACACAAGAGGTGTTCCCGCACTGATAAAATTACGATATTGCGATTAGTTATCCTATATTTTACTGTTTCGTTTCGCGTTAGCCAACGATTCTCTTCTCTGACCACTTAACACATTTGCGCACACCCTTTTTACACGGCGACTACTCAGAATGTCACAATATGCCATAACTCCAGTATTATTGATGATCTTTTAAATCTGATTGAAGTCTCGTGTCATAAATATTTTTAGTAATTATCTGCAATTGCTAATTTTGTTTTTTGCAAATAGTACTGTTAATGTATGTACTTGTGACCCCCCATGGTAATTATTTTCATCTATACGACACTACGGCTTTAGCAGTAGTATTGAAAATACAGGAATTGAGCCATTGGGAGGAGTGTAAGGTATAATAAAGCAATACTCATTTGAAGTGATATAGGACTACAATTGGTTCAGTCGTTTATTGAAACTTTTAAGAAAACTTCTAATCAAAGGTAACAAAAAGATATTTCAATTTAAATAACCAATAACTAAATCATTTAACAGTTAAACAAAAAATCAAAATAGCTACATAGTTACATAATATAAATAATTTTTAATTAGTTTGGTCTTGAATGATTGATGATTTATGCGACGCTTTGAAACACTCCAAGCATAAAGGAGGATTATCGAGACATTGCTTGCGGTGATATGCGGTTTTTCATTTCCAATGTTTGGGTATCGAATTTTTTTCCAAAGAATGTTGGCCGGTTGGAAATGTGTTTTTTGACATTATTGGACTATCCATAATTGCTGGTAGAGGGTGTCCGCTGCTCGTATTTTCAATGTTGAAAAAGGAACATATTAGTAATTTCCGCTTTTGCAGGAACGTTATTTTTGGATTTTTTTTTTTGTAATTAACATAGGAATTAAATTTTTTTATACCATCTTACAGTTTTCCGAGGACACGAGTAATATGTTACTAATTGATCCAGTCTAACAGCGCCAGACATATTTTGATTGTATTTATCAATTTCGACGGGCTTCTTCCCCTCTTTACCATTACTATTTGATGTAGTAACCATTTCTGGGTGATATGCGGTATTTATACATAGGACTTCTCTTTTATCCTTCCATTTTGAAATATAAACAGCAGCTTATCTGACCCAAATGTGTTCATCTGTTTTTAGCTTATTTTGGATTAGCTCTTTCAGGTTCCCCAATGTTACACTGTTATAATAGTTGTCCATGAACAACATGTGTCCTTTTCCTAAATATGGAGATCAAACGTGAAACTAGCGAATTAAGTTTTGAAACTAAAGGATTTAAATTTTGTTTTCCGCCATATATTTCCAAATTGAAAACATAGCCAATTGGATCACAAAGCTCATAAAACTTGATTCCATACTTTACTTTTTTATTTTTAATATACTGCTTAAAATGTAATCTGCCCCGAAATAGTAACAACGACTCATCCAATGAAAGGTTTTGGTTCGGCTGATTTGCTTCCTGACACCTGACCCGGAAAAACCGGGTGATGATATAATGGATGTCTCGAAAAAAGGTTTCGTATTTTCGGTGGCTTCAATTACCCTTGCAAAAGACAAAGGCCAATAAATTTTGACATTTCAAAAAAAAAAAAATCGAGCCTTACGCTCTTCACTGCACAGTCTTTCGCCATACGCATTAGTTGAATATAATGATAATTTGATAACTCACCTGCCTTTGTCGATATAATCGGGATCAGACTATCATCCGTAGAGAAGTCAATTTCTTCTTCGGATACACCACTATCAAATTCTAATAGTCGCCGTTGCTTCTCTTCGTAGCTATCCATTTTACAATATTTATAAAATAACCACCAATAAAATAGGTCTGCTCAAACTGACACTTTTTTGTATACTAACGTGTTTTATATCGAAATCACTAGTTGTGTCGTTAATTTGCCAGAGTAAGACATAAATATAGGTACTACACTTCATTTCATGGCCCTAAAACAAAAGCGAGAAAGTACAGATAGTATATTTCGATAATGTAAAGAGAGAAAACAATTCAAATGAGAAGAGCTAATTCTCATAAAACAAAACAATGAAATACAAAGAGAACTTATAATTGTACTGTAATAGTAGTGGTGACCCATTGGAATTGCAGTGGCTGTTCGTGAATGTGTTAAATATGATTTAAACCAAGCTACAAGTTGGTTGGTGAAGCCAAACTTGAATAGTCGCTTGCAATGGTTGATGGAGTCAGTGGCTTTGGCAAAATCTGTATAAAAGACACAATTTGCTTACGTTTTTCAATTTTCATGCTGATTATTTGAAATATACTGAGGAATCAATGTTTTAAAGAAGAAAATATTGGTGTTATACCTTTATAACGAGACATATAATTTCTTGCTCCAGATTTGAAGAGTGGTCTCACTACGGTTGCTTTCCACTTTTGGGGAAATTCCACTAGTTTTAATGATTAATTATAAAGCCGGCATAACGGAATTGTATAATCTTTTAACAATGAAGTAGAAATGTCATCAGGCCAACCCATCTCCGACCCGTCCCAAAGCACGGCGGATATCTGCATTTGAAATATGGCGCGTACAGATGCTATGCTATCGTCATTATTTAGGTTTTCATATTTATGAAAAAAATGTCTTCTTGCTTTAGACTGATTGATAGAAATCGGCAAACGTATTTTATATACACTGCGAAAAACAAAAAACGCAACAGTAAATTTTTTAGAAAAAATACCCTATTTTCAAACGCTTGTATCTTGGTGAAATGTCGGTTTAAATTTTTTGTTTTTTACTTTTAAAATCTAGCAAATTTAGTTTACTTTCGATGCTGATGTCCGTTTTTTATTATTTTAGTTTTTTTATCACTTTTTTTTTTTGAGTCAAACAAAAATGTTTTTAACGAGAAAAAAATCCTAAACTTTAAGACTGCCAACGAACTATCCTGATGTGTGTTCACATTGGCCAACAGGGTACAGAAACTATTAGCAATGGCAAATTGGTGGATCTTTTAATAGAGGTACCTAATTAGTAGACTAATTTTCATTGCTCTAATACGCACACTCAAATTACACTGTTAAATTTAATTATAAACATTGTTGTTGGTTTTAGGACAAACTCCACATCCGTCTCTGAATGGAACTAAAATGATAAAGAGAACTTTTCTTAAAGTTCTAAGTTTTGACAAAACTCGCTGTACGACGGATAAAAATATCGGGTTTTCTATCCAATCCGAGATTTTTATCCGTCGTATGAACTCGCTGTGAAGGATATAATTGGAATTCTACAACTAAATTAGATTTTAAGTTCGGTTTTGGTGAAATTGACATTCTAAATCGAATTTTGACTGAAGTTCTGTCTCTAACCGGTCATGATTCATGTTGTTCATGATGTTGAATAGAAAATCAATTCTTTGAAAAAAGAAATATTTTTTTCTAAATGGTATATTCCAATTAAATTTTTTATTAATTTTGTAAAATGAAATTCCCAAATAAGCGACGAACCTAATCTTATTGAATTACTACAATTTTGATTTTGTTTTTTCGCAATAAAAACTGACCCATTGATGAACAAACGCCAATATGTGGTGACCAATCCTGACCTAACGATTACCTAACGAAATTTTTCTTTATTTATTTACCGTTTAATCGTAAGTGACCAAACGATAAAAACTAGATCCTGACCAAACGATGACCAAACGAATTCGTTCATCATTTTTGTCAAAACCTTTTGACGGGGTGCTAGAAAGGTGGAGCCGTATATTACAGGTGTTGTGATGAGATGACCAAATTTAATCGTCACGGTAGTTACTTGCATGAATTCTTTTCTATTTTTAATTCTTCATGATGTAATATTATCCCTAATAAAGTTAGCTGACCCCTCTCTTGACCGTTCTGTTGGATGTATGATATGGTAACAAGTATATCTCCGGATTGATACAGAGGAGTTGCTGGTGAAATGTGTTTCCGATATTAAGCATATATCGATTTTCTCAGTATTTAAAAATAGTTCTAATTCTGCCTATTCTTAATGAGTAGTTTTGATGCCTGGTTTCAGCTCCGGAATTATGAATTGAACTATGTATGACATACATTATTTATTTTTAGCTATTTTGGAACTTGGTATTTCCAGCAGATTGAGTCAATCCAGAATTAACTTATTTAGTTTATTTTAGGCTATTTAAAACTGCTTGGAAAGTGTTTTTGAAATTTTCGCTACCGTTGGTTTCATTTTCTTGGATGATTGTGGATGTAGGCCTCTTGCCATGACCTTGAAGGGGCGATAGTTTTTATTTTTGTACTTAAGTATATGTACCACTGATATTTTTCCGTATTCAACTTCATTGACAAGTGTCTGTATGCGTTTGGATTAGAAGTATTAATCTTCAGTTTAATCTGTGTTCAAGCAGATTACCTCGCATTGAAGATTGGAGATTAGAATGATCGATTGAGTTTCTTTTTCTAGATTAGAATGTCCATCATTTGCATTTCTACCGACGTTGAAGATATCGGTTGCAGAACTGCTTTTCCTTCTACGTTTGGCATACGTTCTTGCGACATTTGACTGTTATTGAAACGGATTCGCTGTTTCAAAATTGATTTCACTAACATGCAATAAGTGGTTCCCCCAGAATCTATGGAACCGGCCTCCGAAGAGCGTAGATTAGCCAATTTGAAAAAATCCTTTTTGTTTGGGTCCATTGCAATGTGTTGGATTGATTATTCGCTATTTTGATCCACTAATACGAAGGGGTTGGTTACCACAACCGTCCGTGTTACAATGCATTGGGTGCGCGCGTATCCGAGAATACTTCGTGGAGGGTGTCAATCATTTGCACCCCGTTACAAAATTGACATGTAGAAAATAATATTGTTGTTTCTCACACAATCCCTGTTATTTTTATTTCACGTTTACAACATTCCTATACAACCCGATACACGTGTAATAATCTGGAAAAATATAGTAATAATAATGAATTCTCGATTATCTAGTTTTGCTCTGTCTACGGTATAAGAAAAGTGTTCCGATGTATTTTTTAACTAAACCTGGCTCGTTTTTTATATATTTTGTTTTATTATTTATTCGTTGTTTCCGATCAAAGATTATGCTTAAAGTGCTTAACTTTGACTTTAAACAAATTTCTTCCAATAGATTTAATGAATAAGCTTTCTCAGAACTTTTCTTACATTTTCATGATATTTCTCAAGAAACCATGTTATGCTACTAATTACCCAATTTCGGCCTTCTTATACTTTCACTTTCGGCAAAATTTGAATCTGTCACCTTCTCTTGAACTGCATAACCCGTCTCGAAGATGTAAGACGTGATGCTCTGCTTAGTATTGGCTGCCTTTAATTTTAAGAACTTGGCCATCAGCTTTAGAGTCTTTTGTAGCTTAACCGATCGTCTATCATAAGCACATGAGGAGTCGCACTCTATTGTATTTGTTTCAAGCACTGATAATTTTTTTAAATGATTCTGCCTCACTTGCAGAGTTTGTTGTTTGTCCGCGCCCTGTAAATAGTTTAACAGAATTGGCATCCAAAGTGTTAAGTAATCGGTGCTATGTATTAATATTTATGCCTAATTTTTTGTTTTTTTGTAAATAAGTTTTTGTTGTATTTCCGGAATTACAATCACGTTTGGCCGTTTCTACGGAACTTTATCATAATTTAAACAATTTTTGGACTACAAATTTGCTATTGAATACTCGCTTTCAGTGAAATATGTATTCTACAATATAAATGCACTTTTTCAGTAATCAGCAATATAAAAAGCTATATAAAAATAATTGTTTTGTTTATTTCCCGCATTGTTTTTTGTTGATATTGCTTTGAGAATTTCCGCTCCAGCTTATCCAATTTTAATTTAATTAACATATTTTTAAATTACTATGATTAAAATTTATCAATTTATTTTACAGAAATGGGTTATTTCCTACTCTATCTCATACACGTCTGGAAGTGACTTTATAAAATATCATAAATTTACTTCTACGTGATCGAACGCAGCCATTCTTTAATTTTACACATTTTACCCTATTTTCGATCTCATTATAAAATGCAAGAAATAACAATTTTTAACTTTTTTCCGTAGATCGTAAATTTGGCCGAATTTATAAAATAAGGTTCACCTCCTCTATATCACAATCAAATAATATGTAAACGAAAAAAAAAAAACTGAAAGTGGCTGATTATCTGTTGGTCACGTACCACAAGTTATCTCAATGTTTTTTTACATAAACATACCGTAGCAAGAAGAGAACGAATGACCCCAAAAATTTGTGATAAAAACGTACACCACCACCAAAAACAAACGTTTATGGTACGGTATGTCGTAAAGAAAGCAGCATATAACGTACTCTATAAGGCAATTTTTTTTTATTTTCCAAAAACATCTAGATTACTATAAAACATATAAAAACATAATTTATGCAAAGTGTGATAAATATCGAATACATATGAATATTTTCCTTATATACTGTACAAAAACATAAAAAATGCTCTTTATGCTGCTGTTGTTGGATTCGTATTTAATTCCTTTAAGAATATGGAAAAAAATAGCAAAACTATTTTCAATTCTCTTGCATAAACTATTCAAGAGAAATATTTTTTTTCTGTTCTATGTTCTATGTTTTAGGAGCATAAATAAAAACGTTTGTATTACATTTTTTTTATGTGGGTTTATTATATACCCTGTTTTATACGTACATAGAGTATATACCACAAAAGTCGGTATGCAAAATAACAAAAAATGAAAATTTTGTTCCCGTTACTACTTGACGTTTGTATGTAGATGTGTGAGTAATGCTGATTCAATCTGCCCATAAATATTTACCTCATCCCTTCAGGTCTTGTGTTTTATACTTTTAACAATACTCCTTTTCTTGTTATATTTTTAACTGTACAATAAAATGTGTGTGCTCGAGTACAATAACAAGAATGAAGAAATTGGAAAATTCACTTTAAACAAAGTGAAATTTTAATTTTGTGAATGGAAAATCGTTAATTCTGTGGAGAATAAATTTGGTTTTTATATTATACATATTTCGAGTTTTCGACATTTCCTTTTTAAATATTATATTCATTTCATAAAATGTACACTGCATATTTGTGTATACCTACGTAATATATTTATGCTTAGATGTACAGTTTGCATACTTTACGTACGTGAATTGTTACATGTTTTGTTGGTTTTTCATATTTTTGCTTGATGTTGAGGTCGTTTGCTGGTTTACTTCAAAGAAGGTTAAAAGGAGCGAAAACTGAAAATGAAAACGTGTTTGCCTTTGTTTTATTATTTTATTTTTCCAAGTTTTCTTTTACGTATAATTTATCTCTAGAGGTAACAAAATATTGATAACACTTTAAAATGGGTTTTCAGGTCATAGACATTATTTATTTAAGATTTCTCTTGAGTCTATTGAGTTAGTAGCGAATTCTTCGAATTTGAGGTATCAGTCAATAAAAATTTAAACTGTTCCCTACTTGATTATTTCGATTTAACCAATATGGCAATCGCACATTACGAATCATGATTCAGAATACGCTCAAGAATAGACAATTTCGGAAGTTGAGTTGGCTCCTAATTTATTGTTGTAATCTCTTGTTAGGCAAGTATTTATTCTTCCTTAATTTCCCTTTGCTGTAAAAAGCTTCGTTGGAATCTCCGTTTTAAAATTTGGCAGCGATTTAGCACTGCTTTCCAGAGGATGCCACAATGTTCTTCAATATTGTCCATTGCGAGATATTCTATCGATGTGTTGATACGACATTGCGGGTTGCATTGCTTTTACCTTTAACTTGGATCACAGTTAGTAGTTTAGCGATCCCACACGAAAGCAACCGGATATTGTCCTCTTCTTCAATATTCTTAAAATTTTTGGAAAATATTCTCTAACTCAAAAGCTATATCCCTTTTCCTGCCTGCCAAACATACACATTTGTGCATTACACTTAATTCGTTTTCGTCTGAAAAATAACAATAATAGTAAAATAATTAATGTGTTATCAAAAACAAATAATTAATATGTTATATAATTTATATGTTATCAAATTATAACGTTTTTTTGAAAAATAACTCCGATTTAACTAAGATCCGTTAAAATCCGGAAGACATTACAACCTTTCATTTTTTACACACACACGCAAAAAATTGTTTTCTCTTGTAGAAAAAGGAATATACATAAAATACGAGTAACTAACTATGGAGAAATGATTTTTGTAATTTTTCGGCATTATACTTTTGAACAGGGGCACACGTCGTTGTGAAGTTTTAGCAGAAATGTAAATTTTTAGAACCTGCTTCGCAAAAACTACATAACCGATATTTATAAATGCGGACTCAAATGAAAGAGATTTAACTGTACTTAAGTACTTAAAATAAATATTTAATTTATTATTAATTTTTTTTTTTATAAATTCGCTATGTGAGAAAAATTGTTATTAAAGGTAGTTAAAGGCTTAGCCGTTAACTTCCATGTGAAAAATCTGCTGTCAGTAAAAATAAAAGCGAGAAAAAAATATATATTTTACTGGTTGTGAACGAAACAAAAAATGTTGTCAGTAAAGTTTTACTGAGAAAATAATTGTGATCGTGTTAGTCACTGCCATAATGTGCTATAAAAAAATGCGAATTAAAGTATTTTTTATGGCAGCATTGTTCACACATCTACAAAAAATGTATGGAAAGGTAAGAACTTTTTTTCACACTCATACAAAATAAATCGTTCGCCATTTTATAGTCAAAATGTCCATTTGTTTTTTTTTCGAGTTTAAATTTGTTAACGTAGTGGTGTTTTGTGGTACGTATAGAAAAATTAAAATATTAAAATGTAGGAAAATGTAGAAATTAAAAGTTTAAAAGTTTTGTGAAATTTTTGGGTTATGCCAAAATGTAATTGTCAAGGTTAAACCATGAAACTTTATTATTTACTAAATGAAATAAAACATATTTCTTTTCCTTGTCACTCTTATGGAATTTTAAGTTTTTTGTGGTTTTCGTTTTTTCAGTAAAAAAATGTTGTCAGTAAATTTTTTCCATGGAATTAAAGCATAACTCCAAGAAGTTTTCTGGCATTCGAAAACGTTCAAAATATACCAACTTGCCTTTTATTTTACGTAAATTGTGGGTAATCGAATAATATAGTCTGCGGTCTCCAACTCATCGATTCATACAGTGCAACCGGTGACTCTTTGTGTTTAAATCTATAAAGGTATGCTCTGAAGCAACCATGACTATCTGAGGCAACCATCAGGGTAGATGTTACGAAGTTACCGAGCAAGACTCTTCTGTCTTATGTTCAGCTAGCTGCAAACCAGCATATAGTAACTACTCTTGGATGAGTCCGACGGTCATACTGCAAATCTCTACTATCTCCTAGTTATGTTTTACAATAACCATAACCGTGATGTCATCCGGAGTCATTAACACACCATCGCACATTAAATTGTAGAGTGTTTTGGTATCTTCATCCGCGTAAGTGTCTTAAATATGAAACCCCATTTGGCCATGTTGAATACATTGAGAGTGGTACTGCAGTACAATATTTTTTAATAGTATGATACCATTTGGTAATGTAATCGGAAGTGTGTCTATCGAAAACCACTGGTGTCCAGGTCACCCGCAGTATCGATAGCTTCATGTAACCGGCTACATACAATACTCTCCAATACCTTGCTGACAGTATCTACTAAGCAACATGATTTTTGGTTTCGGTCGCATATTTCTCGAAAACACTTCCGTTTACTTAGTTTAATGTCGGTACTGTCTGCCGTTGAATCATTTCTTGCACCGCTCCGAGGTCTCGTTGTTCTACCAGAGGACAGCCGTTATACCTTGGCAGCATCAAAACCTCTTATAACATTGTACATGAGTTGAGCTTTCATTGCCCCATAGAAGGTTGGTGTATTTCATGTGATTTTTATTACCTCCGACAGATTTCAAAATTCCTGTATTGCTCGCATATGAATGATTTGCAGCACTTCGTGGTATGTGCCTTTTGCATCTCACCCCGCGTCACCTTCACAGTTTTAATATATCGCTTCCACTTTTACACTTTAATGTCCGACAGTCCAAATAGTGTCATTTGAAGCACCTAGTTATCACTATTTTCTCCCGAATCCGGCAAGAAATCTTACTGTTTTACTTAGATTACTTCTCCAGCCGCGCTACATAGGGGGTTATTCACTATAGCCTGCGTTCCTCAGTTTGGATTAAGTAATTTACCCTTTTCTTGAGAAGTGATTATCCATGGATTAACGTGATCATATACAATGCCGTTTGGATCAACGTTTTAATGGTACATTCTTTTCCCATTGCATGCCACCCCTCTTCCGAGGCGGATGCTTTTATCGATTATTTTGATTGAGCTCGTGCTGCTCATGTGTACTATGCATCTGAAATAAGTCGCGCCGTACTTTTTTGTTTCTTTTCCAGGCTTGCTCTCATTCTTATCTGATGGTCAACGGGTTCTCCTAATTTTTAGTTTTTAAAGCTGAAGCAGTTTATTACACTAATCATTTTTTAAATTCTTACAGAATACCGCAAACATTAATGTAAACGTGGAGCAATCGAGAACTGAAAGGCGTTTAAGCGCTAAACTATTTGGACTTTTTGGGTCGGTTTTGAGACTGCTTTGACTAAATTTAGGAAAATTTTAGTTCATTCTAAACTAGAAGTTGCCAATAATTTTGGGCGATTATAATATTACCCGAAATTGGATAGATCGTGCACAATTTAAGCTGCCATAAGTTATTGCTACTATCAGCGTTACTGCAATCCATGTTCATATGGTATGTTTTCTGCTAGCGACTATACCGAAATTATTTTTCCAGCCCCTAGGTCTGGCATATCTCTATTAAACCGCCTACAAAGTGCTTGCTACTGATCAACCACTGATCAGTGTTTCACTTTAGGGATGATTCTGGAAAAATGTTGGGAATTCAAAATAACCATTCATCAGCTCGATATAGACGTTCAAAAGGCATATGACAGCATCACCTCGGAAACCTCTGGCCCGCGCTAGTTAGTCTCCGAATTCCAGATAAACTAGATTCTGCTGAAAGCTAACAACATTAGGCTCGCTGTGTAGAATTTTATAGAAAGAGGCTGTGCCTGATCACTCCGAAATACCATCAGGTGTGTGACAAGGAGGTGCACTTGTGGCTGTACTGTTTCTTCCTCCTCCACGCGAAACGACAGGATCTGAAAATGAACAGCAACAAAATTAAATGCCTATCAATACCAATTAGTATCTATATGCAATCTCGGAATAGCCGACCGTAACTTTGACAACGTGGAACACGTCAAATATCTCGAGTCAGTTATAACATTGACAAATGATGTCCAGGCAGATATTAAAGCCCGCAGAGCATCGTACATCGAGTCTTCTATCCCCATTAAAGGTCGTTGCATTCAAAATTTATTTCGCAGACGTCTAACCTTACACTTTACAAGGCACTTATAAGAACTATGTTAACTTTTGAAAGCGAAAGTGTGGCCTTGATCTCTAACGACCGTAGAATATTATCTACATTTGAAAAGAAGGCCCATTTATGGTCCAGCGAACAAGGAATGTAGGATTCGAAAGAATTACGAAATCAAACGTCTCATTAGAGATTATCCCCATCACAACGAATGGTAAGAAAAGTGTCCCATCAACAACCAGTCGGCGTACGTCACCGGATTCAGTACTATATTCCACAACAATTCAATATAAAGTATTTCTTGCCAGTATCAATCCTGATGCCAGGAATGGTGGATTGCGATAAAATCCTTTCGAGTGCTAAATTATGATGAGATCTAAATTCGGAAAAATCATCTCGAACGAGTTTGATAAAAAAATATGAGAGAAGGGATTTTTGAGTGTCAAAAAACGACTGTGTTGGAATGGCATGATTTCGGAAAATTTGTTTAGGAGTGCTCCAGTTTAGCTGTTTTCTAGCGTCTCGTGTGAAAATTTAAATCTAATATATATTTTACACCTGCCTCTAGAAAATTGTCATTTTATATTAACTTTCTCAAAGAAGACTTAGAAGACCTTTCTGAAACTCGGTTGGTACTATGTAAATATAGAATTTGATTGAAAGCCGACGATTATTGAAACTGGTATCCGACATCATTAAACGTGCTTTAAAACCATGTAGCGCTATTGACACAGGCAGAAGTCATTTGCATCCACACCCAGCCTTCTCGCATTTTCACCGAAAAGGCAGTGTTCGGAAAACCCCTTACAATTCTACCTAAATACCGCTTCCTTAGTTTGATTAAGATCTTAGAGTGCTTCAAGTTCACCTCAGGCCATACTTGCTTCGCTACCCTACCAGTCGGACTGGCGAGCCACCTAGCATTTGCGAAGGCAACTGCTTTCCTATGGCTTGCTGATTTCAGCACAAACAAAGTCCTTCCTACTCATTCGCTTCCTGGTTCCAGTTGGAGAGTGGTACCATACCTTGCTAATTCGTCTGCCCTGCAATTTCCTTCAACATCAGAATCGCCCGGAACCCAGACTAACTGAATATTGAAATGTTCACTCATCTCGTTAAGATATGTGTAATAATCCAACCAGTTCATGACCTCCTCAATCGCTATAACTTCAGCCTGGTACACGCTGCCATACTCAGGGAGACGGAAAGATAGGTTCACATTTAATTCCTCACAGAACACACCAGCGCCCACTCTACCATCGAGCTTGGAGCCATCGGTGAAGAATTTAACTGTCCCGGTTTCCACGATGAGACCACTCTTCCATATAATAATCACCTTAAAACACTTGCAAAAGCAAGAACGGGGTGTTATATAATCCAAATTTACCAGGTCACGTCTCACAGAATTGACCAAAGTTGAGTGCCCTTTTTGCAGGCACGTCCACCCCGAAACCGCTGATAGCCGGGCGGCCGTATTGACCGTCATTGGCTTACCAATGATATCCAACGGGAGAAGGTACAGCAAAACCTCTAGAGCACTAGTGGGGGTCGTTTTCAGCACCCCACTAGCTGGCCACCATACACTTAATATACTCACACCATACAGCAGTACGGACCTTACTACTGCCGTGTAAAGCTAGAATGCCACAGTGGCCTTCTTCAATCTTTCTATCGTATTTGGTTTCCAACTGAGCTTATTGTCCAGAAGAATCCCTAGAAATCTCGCCTTATCAGTAAATGGCTCTGCTTTAGATGGGTTGATCTCCAATCCACATCTGCTGGCTCAACCCGCCCTTTTCTATAATTTGACTACTACGTCGGCTAATTAAATGTATTTCAATATACCTTGAATTTTGTTACTCAGCCGATGACTAATCGCACACCTGCGCGATCAATAGATTAATTTGTATTGCTTTTTTTTTGTCCCTCCTTCTTTTGTTTATTTTTTGCTTTTTCCTGCTATATATAACAAATTTTTACTTTTACAAATTATTAGATACTCCTGATGATGACCTAACAAGTCGAAATCAATCGATTGATTTTTTAAACTTTTTGAACAAATTTTTTAATTAAAATATTCAAAAAATCTAATTTTGCGAAATAAAAAACAAGTGCTTAATAAAATGTGTTTATTAAGTATTAGTGTGTTTCGCCAAGTGCCTACGGCAAATAAAAAAAAATCCTCCCTCCAGTTTCAATAGTAGTCCGTTGATTACTACATTCCAAAGAAGGGGAGAGAGGACACCTCCCTGAGGTGTACCCCGAATAACCTGTCTTCTGACAGAGACTTACCCCATCCCCGCTCCAAAAATATCCAATTCAACCAACTTTGGCCGAGCGACGCTCAGTGCTTCAAAAACTGATATTTTAACACAAGCATCGTTTATTATCATTTTTA